>JAVJIF010002592.1:0-384323 GCA_038442645.1 Agave tequilana | reverse complement strand
GGAATGTAGTACCTGATTACTGTTATGTACTGATCACTGTTATGTATTACTGTTATGATATTGCTCATTCCCTTAATCTGATAATTATGTTAATAAATCATAAAAAGGACAACTTGTATGGGGTATGGGAGGAAGTGATGGATGCCGGAATGATACCTTGCTTATAGTGATGGATATGATATATATATATATGGCGGACGACTATAGTGGGACTTAGGGCCCACATGAGTACATATAGGGGGACTTTGGGCCTCCAAACCGGTCCCAGGTGGTGGGAACCGTTGGACCAACAAACTGGTCCCCGGTGTATGTTAACCACTATAAGAAGCTCTGTCAGTTCTCCATCTGCTTCCGTTAACAACCCTTGGCTTGCTTATATATGGATGTATGTGTGTTGGGGTGCACACCTGGACACATACCGAGATATATGGTCAGACGAGTAATAATAATAAGTGTTTCTGTTATTCTATTGTATGCACTTGGATTACGATAATATGAGATAAAGGGGTATGGACCCCTGATTATTATGCATTCTGTTTTGACTATCGTATGATTTGCATCTCTGATTCTATACGCTTGGATATACTGTGGCATGAGATAAAGGTATATATATGAGGGTTTCCTTGTTTGGATTATTCCTTCGATGTACTATTCTCATGGGACCGTGATTTAAGCGTATAAAATCAATCTTGCATATAATCAGCTTTACCCTGGATTTCCTAATTTATGATACTTATGTTGTACTCGTTCATACCTTCTATATTCGTGTTCTAACCCCTGTTTTCTGAACTTGATATCCTTTGTTATATTCATATTGTGTTTACCCTGGCTCGCCACCTGGCATTGTATCATACTCGCCTGGAGAGTTTCACTGACTCCCCTGGATTCTTATGTCCAGGTTCTGGAGCGGGCGGAGTCTTCTTATTGCTGATCAGAGTGCGCAGCGGTAGCGTGGATTTCCAGCTATCTCGTGAGCACTCTATTGTACTGTTCATGTATATATCTTTTGTACATTTCCTTGTATTCCCGCATTTGCGCATGTTAGTGATATGATATTCATGTAATATTGTAATCACTCTGGTGATAATTCTGTGATTGTATATATGTGTTGGAATGTATAATGCACCATTTGCTTCCGTACTCTGATTCTTGTCTGTACTGATGCTTAACGTATATACGGGAAGGTACTACGGACTTACGTATATACGTTGCAGTGACGTCCCCGTATCCGCGGGATCGGGGCGTTACATATGCATTACTATATTTGCTAGTCTTGGATTTTACTTCGAATTTCCGGTTTTATGAGTATTATCGTATTAACGGCTCATATTCTGCTTTATCCTGGATTTCCTGTTTTATGGATATTATTATATACTTGTTCATATATATTTCACTTGTGTTCTAACCCTCCTGTCTTCGGTACTTGACACTTGTACTCATCCTGGCTCGCCACCTGGCATCATATCATACTCGCCTGGGGAGTTTCACTGACTCCCCTGGATTCTCATGTCCAGGTTACGGAGCTTGGAGCGTATGGGTTTCCTGTTGCTGCTCAGAGTGGCGCAGCGGTAGCGTGGATCCCCAGCCGACCTTCCAGAGCCACATCCTTCCAGACCCCCCTTTGTGCCTCTCGAGTTTTCCCTTAGCAAACTCGTGAGTGCCCTTTTTCTATTCATACTTGTACATTCCTTGTATACATGTATGTGGACACCCTTTTATACTGTTCATATATGTATATCTTTTGTATTCTCGCATTTGCGCATATCTGTGATGTATTATTATTGTAATATTCATCACCTCTGGTGATAACTCTGTAATTGTATATATATGTGTTAGAATGTATAATGCACCATTTACTTCCGTACTCTGATTCTTGTCTGTACTGATGCTTAGCGTATATACGGGAGGGTAGTTCTGACCTACGTATATACGTTGCAGTGACGTCCCCGTATCGCCGGATCGGGGCGTTACAATGTTTCCTCATGAGTGACCAATAAGTGTTGCCAAATCTCAAAGGCGGATTTGCAATGGATAACTCGTGTTAAGTCATCCTCATTCAAAGCTAAATGTAGGGCATTCTGAGCCTTTGAATTAGCTTCGTATTCCTTGAAGGTAAGTTCGACCAAGTGTCCTCCTCACTTTCGGGTCTACTATAAGGCTTGGACAAGGACTTAGCAACTAGACTACCTAGAGATTGTAGAAAAATAGTTATCCTAACTTTCCATATGGGAAAGTTGAGTCCATCAAATTTGGGAGGGGTCTTAATGTTATCGGCCATTTTTACTAGTGTATGAATGAAGATATGAAAAAGTGATTAGCAAATTTTAGGATCTCTCTAAGGATGTGAAGCCAAAACTAGAGCCCTAACTCTGATACCAATTGAAATCACCTAGAGGGGGTGAATAGGTGATAATGCTAATCAATGCACAAATTTAAAAGTTATGATGCAACAATCACCCGAAACAAGACAAGAAGCCGAACACCCCGTGAAGGGCTCTGAACTCCTTCCTCGTGATTCCTCTAGATAAGAGTTTGAGGTGTGCAATGCAATCTTGTTGTGTGAGTATTTATCGACAATATAGCAATGATTATGAAGCAAGTAATATAGTAACGAATATAAAGCAAGTAAATGAAGCAAGTAAACCAAACGCAAACACAGAGATTTGTTTCGAGGTTCGAGCACCCAGCTTTACGTCCCCGCCTTCACCCAGAAGGATTTTCCAACCACTATAACTTTCACAAAGAGTTACAACCACACCGGAGTACCCAACTCCTCAATCACACTCCTCTAGTCTAGAGGTAGTGGATCCACAAGTATAAGAATATCTTGGTGATCAAAAGACCACAAACCCTCTTTTGAAAAACCTTTTTCCCTTATAAAAACCCTAGAGAATAATGTGTAGGATTGAAGCTCAAGTTTTGTAAGTGAAAAAGAAAATAAAATTGAAGAGAGTTTTGAACCAAAAACTTCAGTAAAGAGAGAGAATTTTGAGCACAAAAATAGAGAACAAAAACTTTTTTTTGAAAGCCTTAACTTGAATTCTTTTGCAAATAATTGTTGTAATCAACTCAACCCTAATCATCCCTATTCATAGGATAGAGCTAGGGATTAAAAAGTAAACTGATATAATGAAATATTAGGAAATATTGACCCAAAACCAGCCCCAAATTCGTTAGAGATAAAACTCACATTTTAAAACGTGTTTAATCAACTAGCCATTAGGGCTGAAATCAAGCTCTCGGTCAACCGGCCGGTCGACTGGGTTTTCAAAAATTTTAGCCGTTGCCAGCCCACGGTCGACCGCCCGGTCGACCGAAACAAATAGAAACATGGGTGCTTTCAGTCGGCCGAAGGTCAGTCGACCAAAATGGGGCCCGGTCGACCGGGAGACGTGCACACATGCACGCACCCAACGGTCAGAAGCCCGGTCGACCGTTCTGACCTGAAACAGAGCCGATCGACCGCCCGGTCGACCGCCGCAGGCCAAAACAACTATTTTGAAAAATGTTTTGAAGATCTTGATAGTTTTCAAAATAGTTTTGATCAAGACTTGATATAATATACAAAATGGAGTTTGTAAGTAGTAAAATATATTTAAAAATATTTTGCATATAGGAGAAATTTCATTTAGAAAAATCATGTGCACAAAAGCTTGTGTGTAGGGAATTTGAGCTTCAAACCTATTCACTATTCTTTAACAAACCAAAAATATAAAAACTAGGAAATGAAGTCTCTGAGCCATGCTACACCAAGCTAGAGCCTTCTTTTCTATGAAAACTTCCTCTTGCGCCATTTGCCTTTATAGTATCATAAACCTTGCAATAGCCAAGCTAAAGCCTTCTCTTCTATGAAAACTTCCTCTTGAAAAAACACCTAGAGGGGGGGTGAATAGGTGTAAGTGCTAATCTAGAATTAAATGCAAAACTAAGTGCGCTAAACGCGAAAACTAATGCAAATTTGCGCAAACTTAATACAACACAACAAGTGTAGCCGAATTCCCCGTGAAGGGCTCTGGACTAACTCCTCTTGATTCCCCTTGAATGGGTTGAGGTGCTATGTGAAGCTCTTATTGGTTAAGTATAAGTTAGGCACACACACAAGCAAGCCAAGCATATAAGGATGAACAATATAAAGATGCAAGGCAACACAAGCAAATAGATATGATATGGCAATATGAACTATGCTCAACACAAACAATATATGATATGAATGAGGTATGATGCTTTGCACAAATAAATAAGAGAGAGAGTTAAGAGATATTGGATCAAACGCAAACACACGGATATGTTTCGAGGTTCGAGCCCCTAGCTCTACATCCCCGCCTACACCACCGTGTAGGATTTCCAATCCACTATCTCCCACTGAGGGAACCTCTACCGAAGAGGATTTGTTACAACTCTAGGAGTACCAAACTCCTCTCTCAAACAACCACCTCACAACCGAGGGGTAGGCCCATAGCCAATACAACCAACAACACCTCTACCGAAGAGGGTTATACAAACCAACTCCACCTCTCACTAGAGGGAGCAAACCAATCACCCGATCACCTCTACCTTAGAGGGATACACAAAGAATAAGGGTGTTTACAACAAGTGGTTCCAAAGACCACAAACTCAAACTCTCTTTCTTTTCTCTTTTCCACAAAAACAAGATCCTAATAGATTAGGATAGAAGATAGCTCAAGTGTGGAAACTAGGTGTTTTTGAAAACAAGCAACAAAGAAAAACTAATTGGGAAGTCTCTTGTAAAAGATAGAAAATGAAAGATCAAATCAAAATCCCAAACCTAGTTTTCTTTGATTTTCCAAAAACCCAAAACAATAAAGATGAGAAGTTTAAAGCCTAAAAACTCTTTTTAAAACTTGTTTTAAACTCAGGAAAACTGGGAATTTTTCTCTTGTAAAAACCTTATCAAAACAGCCCAAGAGATGGGGTATTTATAACTCTATCAGAAAACTAGCCGTTAGGCTGATGTGGCAGCCTGACAGGCTGACGGTCGACCGACCCGGTCGACCGCCAACGGTCAGAAATGTGACCGTTGGGCAACCACGGTCGACCGGCCCGGTCGACCCAAACAAACATAGAGCTCTGCTCTCAGACCGGTCGACCGTCCGGGTCGACGGTCCCAAAGCTGCCAAACGTGCACAGATTTGTGCACGTCGTTCGACCGACCGGTCGGTCGACCGACTTCAGCCTAGTCGACTTGGTCAGTTGACTTAGTCGACTGGTTGAAGCCTGGAACAGAAATCTAGGCCAGAAAACCAGTTTAAAAATATTTTGAAAAATCTTTTAAGTCTTCTAAAAATCCACAAAACTTGTTTTATCATTTTATATTGAAACACAAACAAGTGATAAAAATTTCAAGACATATATCAATCATATCAATTCATTTTAGAGTCTTGCAAATTTTATCAAAAACAAAACTTGTATTTTTATCAAACTTGATTTTTCCAAAACATGAATAGGATAGTCAAAAATAAGTTTGTTTAAGAAGTTTAAGCATGCATGTATAAATAGAAAATATCTACTATACATATAAACTATGTAAACTTGTTTTGATCAATCTATTCATGAAAACCAAATCCAAAACATAAATCTTTGTGTGTTGTGCACTTGAGCATATCAACTATACTAAGCTTTACAAATGGATCTAAAACACACTAAACTAAACTATGGATACCTAAGTCTTCTTGATGATCTTCATCTTCAAGTTGACTTGCTCCAAAACTCCATCCATGGGCTAGGCAATGGTATGATCTTGATGCTTTGGCCCTGGAATCACTATGAAAAGCTTCTAAACTCCTTGTTGAAGCTAATCATCAACTAATATCTTGGTTAATGATCTGAAACTTAAACAACACAAGATTATTAGTAAACATAACTACATGAGTTAATCATCATCAAAACTAGGGTGGAAGGCCTTTGGGCCAACAATCTCTCCCTTTTTGATGATGACAAAACTCATGGAGTTATATATGCATGGATCAAAGTTAAGCTTCAAAGAAGCTCCCCCTTAACTCATGCATAAACAAATAATAATATATGACAATGAAGCTCATAAATATGTATGCAAATGTATGGAGATAAAACATATCAAATTCTTTTCTCCTATTTGCAAAACATGCGTACTAATGCATACTCAAAATATGTATGCATCATCATGCATAAAACACACATAATATTCTAGAAGCTCTAGATACCAATTAAATTAATAAAACATTAACAAAAACACTAGATGCTCTAGATACCAATAAAACTTAATATATGCAAAAATATAGGTATGCATATATAAATCACAAATCAACAAAGGGTAAAACAATAAATGAGGGGTAAAAATCTTTCTCCCCCTTTTTGTCAATCAAAACAATAAAACAATGTTCTCCCCCTTTTTGTCTAAAAACAAAAACAAGGTCAATAAGGGGTGACTTTAAACAACATGATATCAATAGAAAAAATATGTCAATGAAGCATCTTGATACCAATAGAAAATGAACAAAGATCAACAAATGTTATATGCTATATACATTCATGAAGAGGAAGACGCTAAGTTAGCTTCCCTACACATATGCATTACATGAAAGAGGGATGTTAAGCCCTAATTCACATAATACACATTATGTAATGCATAAGAGGAGATGTGAAGCTCCCCCTACACACGTGTACCACATAAAGAAGAGATGTTAAGCTCTTCAATATAAGATACACTCAACATGAATCTATATGTGGAAGAGATGTTAAGCTCTCCTTGCATATAGTCAATATAAATCAAAACTTTTGTGTTTTACTTTAAACAAAATTTTTAGATACCAATTTAAAACACAAAACATCTTGATATCAAAAGAGAGTAATTTTTTTTTTAAGTATATGATATCAAAAGATAGTATTATTTTTAAGTCATATAAACAATTGAAATGACTATTTTCTATCATAAAGTAAGGGAGTGGAAATACAAATACCAATTGAAATATGAAAATCGAATTTTCTCCCCCTTTATGAAATACCAACAAAAACTATGAATACTCTTATTTTAACAAGCCTATGCATAGTTTTTTTTTTTAAAAAATAAGCTTGAATAAAGATACCAATTGAAAAATGAATCAATTGAAGTAATAGTTGAAACTCAAGGTGTTGGGTTATGCTAGAGCTTGAGTAAACAAAAACTAAAATTTGTGATATTTTTGAACACAAATAAAACATATATGTATGAAATTAGATACCAATAGAAATTGATACCATAGAAATTGAAGCATACATACATAAACAATATATGAGTATACCAAAAATGTCAAAATTGATACCAATTGAAAGAGTTCAATGATACGAATTGAAAGAGTTCAATGATACCAATTGAATCAACAATAATAATCAAGTGTATATCTCATATAATCTACCACCCAATCATGATTCAAGTTTTAAATGATTTTTACTTGTAAAGCATACATGAACATGATCTCCCTTCCAACCGCCCTTTGGATGGTAGGGGTTTTCAAAAATGGATTTGAAAATAAGTTTTGTTTGAAAAACTTTTTGGTAGAGTTTTTCAACTACCATATGAGGAATACCGTAACTAGTTAAATGAAAATTTTTTAAACTAATACGAAATCCTTCAAGTAAGGAATAAAAACAAAAATATTTTTCATGAAACATGAAATCCACATGATAATCAACACTCAAATTCAATAAAGCATAAATATGACTCATGAAAACAAAACATGAGCAAAATATAAATATGAGTGTATAAATACAATGTGAAGAACAAGATCATGAAAATATACAATTAGGCTCAATTATTCCTTAAACATTGAAAACACGAAAATCATCAAAACTTATTTAATCTTCATGGCATATGTATGTCAAGTACAAATTAAAATATACATACATATCCAAAACACAACGAGTCCACAAAATATATGCATGAAGGCACGTGGCTCAAAAGGATAAAACATGTATATCTAATAGTTTGGACATGATAGACATATACATGAAGTTAAACAATTAAACACAAAAACAAAATAAATCTTCACTAAAACAAAATTCATTTCAAGGTATATGTATGAATTGTCAACACAATAGGTATACATACATATCCCTAAACACAATTGAGTCCATATATATAGATTTGCATGAAAGGTAAATGACTCAAGGGGTACACATGTATATCTTAAAGCTTGGCAATACAAACATATACATGAAGTGAAAACTCATAAAACAAATCCAAAAATGGAATACAAGTTTGAAATGTATGAATCATCAAAACTAGATTATACTAGCACATCTAATGGGTTCAAATAAGCGATCAAGCCCAACATATATAGATTTATTTGTGGCCCACTATATGCACGCGTATATACCTAGTCTTAATGAAAACTAACATCTAAACATGTAATCAACACATGAAGCATCAAAACACAATAAAAATCAACATGATAAACATAAACATGATTATTATGAATATCCACATGTTATTAGATATATGATATAAGCAATAGCAACCAAATAGTGAGAACACAAAAGAATTTATCCATATTAAACATAGGTGTCTCAAAATGACTAAACATGTATATCACAAGTCTAATAAACATGGCATTTTCATACTAATCACTAAAAAATGAAACATGCTATGAAAGATAAACATGGAAGCATGTAAACAATAAATGAGGAGTTAGAGATTCGATACCAAAACCAATGAGGGCACCGCTCTAGTTCTCCAAACACGTGGTGGTCATCTCCACCAAACCTTCCCTTGAAAGTGATGCATCCAAATAATCTCCTTTAAGTACGAAACGCATCCACTCCAAGGTGTCGCTACTCTCACATCATGTGAGAGCCCACACCTATGTCAAACAAAGGAGGGGTGGTCTTTGGTACCCATACTCTTTTGGGTCCATGGGGTTTAGTACCTTCTCTAACCCAAACAAAATTCTTTGCTAAATTTACATTATGTAATCTATCAAAGCAAAATTTAGCAAGGTGGCCCTTACGTCCACAATGTGTACAAGTGTACACATGAGCATATATATGGTGATGGGTGTGTCCGTGAGAAGCATGTGTATTCCGTGGAGGATGTGCAAGCATAAAAATTGGAACTTGTTTCTTTCGAACCAAGGATTCCAAGCGTGTATGGTTCATGGCACATTGGCTCATAGTAGAGCCCAAACAATCTACTCTCTTTTTTAACATACAAATATCATCATTAATCTTAGAAGAAGAGGTACATGCATTAGGTAGTCTAGATGAAGGAGCTACACTAGCATGACAAACATATTCATCCATCTTATTTTGCAAAACAATGTTTTTCTTTAGACAAACATCTAGATCATTAGAAATAGAAATTATTTTGTTTTTCAAAGCAACATTCTCTTTTAAAACAAAATCAATTTTTGAAGACAAAATATCATTTTTCTTCAAGATATTTTCACAATCATTGTTGTTTTTCAAAAACTCATTTTCTTTAAGTGCAAGTTCTAATTGAGATCTCAATGAATCCCTTTCATTATAGACCTCAACCTTCTCTTGCAAAACATTGTTAAGTCTAGCATGCAAACTCTTATTTTCTTTTTCAATTTTTACACTCTTCTTTTTCAATAAATTATATTTTTCTATTAATTTTTCACAAACAATAGAAAGTTCTTCATTCAAAGCATGAGGATCAACATAATCATTTGAAGAACTAGCACAATCATCATTATCTAAGTGGGTTTCCGATTGTACCTCAAGGGAGTCATTCCCTTGACCATCAAGCATTGTGAGTCAGATTCTCCACTAGATTCCTCCGGTTGATTTGGCACTTGAAGCTTGGAGGTGGTGGTGGTTGTCAACAAATTCCACACTGCAAAGGCGGAATCAATGTTAGAAACACGTAAAAGATAATCTTTAGATAATGTGCTTCTAATGACCTCAAGGGCTTGTGCATTGGCCCCTATATGATTGCTATCACTAAGGAAGGATTCCTTGGTAATAGCAAGGTAAACTTTATGACCTAGGGTTTGTAAATAAACGGTCATCCTAATCTTCCAAACATGAATGTTGGAAGGGTCAAACATAGGTGGGGTCATGAAAGCCATGATAAACTATATGAGTGTGCAAACAAGCAAATGCAAACAATAGATTAGCAACCAAATAGATCTCACTCCTAGGATGTTAAGCCTAATATCAGGAGCACTAGCTCTGATACCAATTGAAAAAACACCTAGAGGGGGGGTGAATAGGTGTAAGTGCTAATCTAGAACTAAATGCAAAACTAAGTGCGCTAAATGCGGAAACTAATGCAAATTTTGCACAAACTTAATACAACACAACAAGTGTAGCTGAATTCCCCGTGAAGGGCTCTGGACTAACTCCTCTTGATTCCCCTTGAATGGGTTGAGGTGCTATGTGAAGCTCTTGTTGGTTAAGTATAAGTTAGGCACACATACAAGCAAGCCAAGCATATAAGGATGAACAATATAAAAGATGCAAGGCAACACAAGCAAATAGATATGATATGGCAATATGAACTATGCTCAACACAAGCAATATATGATATGAATGAGGTATGATGCTTTGCACAAATAAATGAGAGAGAGAGTTAAGAGATATTGGATCAAACGCAAACACACGGATATGTTTCGAGGTTCGAGCCCCTAGCTCTACATCCCCGCCTACACCACCGTGTAGGATTTCCAATCCAATATCTCCCACTGAGGGAACCTCTACGGAAGAGGATTTGTTACAACTCTAGGAGTACCAAACTCCTCTCTCAAACAACCACCTCACAACCGAGGGGTAGGCCCGTAGCCAATACAACCAACAACACCTCTACCGAAGAGGGTTATACAAACCAACTCCACCTCTCACTAGAGGGAGCAAACCAATCACCCGATCACCTCTACCTAAGAGGGATACACAAAGAATAAGGGTGTTTACAACAAGTGGTACCAAAGACCATAAACTCAAACTCTCTTTCTTTTCTCTTTTCCACAAAAACAAGATCCTAATAGATTAGGATAGAAGATAGCTCAAGTGTGGAAACTAGGTGTTTTTGGAAACAAGCAACAAAGAAAAACTAATTGGGAAGTCTCTTGTAAAAGATAGAAAATGAAAGATCAAATCAAAATCCCAAAACCTAGTTTTCTTTGATTTTTCAAAAACCCAAAACAATAAAGATGAGAAGTTTAAAGCCTAAAAACTCTTTTTAAAACTTGTTTTAAACTCAGGAAAACTGGAAATTTTTCTCTTGTAAAAACCTTATCAAAACAACCCAAGAGATGGGGTATTTATACCTCCATCAGAAAACTAGCGTTAGGCTGATGTGGCAGCCTGACAGGCTGACGGTCGACCGGCCCGGTCGACCGCCAACGGTCAGAAATGTGACCGTTGGGCAACCACGGTCGACCGGCCCGGTCGACCCAAACAAACAGAGTGCTCTGCTCTCAGACCGGTCGACCGTCCCAAAGCTGCCAAACGTGCACAGATTTGTGCACGTCGGTCGATCGGTCCGGTCGACCGACTTCAGCCTAGTCGACTTGGTCAGTTGACTTAGTCGACTGGTTGAAGCTTGGAACAGAAATCTAGGCCAGAAAACCAGTTTAAAAATATTTTGAAAAATCTTTTAAGTCTTCTAAAAATCCACAAAACTTGTTTTATCATTTTATAGTGAAACACAAACAAGTGATAAAAATTTCAAGACATATATCAATCATATCAATTCATTTTAGAGTCTTGCAAATTTTATCAAAAACAAAACTTGTATTTTTATCAAACTTGATTTTTCCAAAACATGAATAGGATAGTCAAAAATAAGTTTGTTTAAGAAGTTTAAGCATGCATGTATAAATAGAAAATATCTACTATACATATAAACCATGTAAACTTGTTTTGATCAATCTATTCATGAAAACCAAATCCAAAACATAAATCTTTTGTGTGTTGTGCACTTGAGCATATCAACTATACAAAGCTTTACAAATGGATCTAAAACACACTAATCTAAACTATGGATACCTAAGTCTTCTTGATGATCTTCATCTTCAAGTTGACTTGCTCCAAAACTCCATCCATGGGCTAGGCAATGGTATGATCTTGATGCTTTGGCCCTAGAATCACTATGAAAATCTTCTAAACTCCTTGTTGAAGCTAATCATCAACTAATATCTTGGTTAATGATCTGAAACTTAAACAACACAAGATTATTAGTAAACATAACTACATGAGTTAATCATCATCAAAACTAGGGTGGAAGGCCTTTGGGCCAACACCTCTAGCACCATTTGCCTTTATAGCATCATAAACCTTGCAATAGATAAGAAAGGCCATCATGAATAGTACTAACCTGAAACTCATTCTAAACAACTTATTAGTACCAAATAGCTTCTATGTATTTTGTTATCATCAAAACTTAAACAAATGGAGAGTGTAACCTTTTGGGCCAACAAGAATATCAAACGTAAACACCGGGATATGTTTTGAGGTTCGAGCCACTACTCTACGTCCCCGCCCTCACATAGAAGGATTTTCACTATCTCCACATAAGGCCTTCCACAAAAGGACCTCCACTGAGGAATTACAACTTACACACCGGGAGTACACAACTCCAACTCTCTCTCACACCTCTACACAAGAGGTAGGCACAAAGCAAAGAAAGATTACAACTTGGTGATCTAATGATCACAAACAACCACTTGTGATCTCAAAAGATCACAAGCAAAAATCTCTCACAAACAAGATCTCAGAGGATAGATTTTGAATGAAAAGCTCAAGTATGTGAGTGCACAAAATTTTTTGAAAAAGAAATCTCAAAGAATTATACTTGGGAAAACTCTAGATAGACATGAAAAAATAAAGAACAAAATAAATTTCCCAAAGACTTATTTTTCTTTAATTTTTCAAAACTTTAAAAGACAAATAAAGATTTGATTTAAAGCACAAAAACTCTTTTGAAACTTGCTGGAGAAACTCAAGAGAAGATAGAAAAAATTACTCTTCAAAAACCCTTGGGAAATCTGCCCAGAAAATCCAAATATATATGCAGTTTAGAATATAGTCGTTGGGGGCCAAATCAGGCATTTATTAACCTGTCGGTCGACCGCCCGGTCGACTGGCCAATGGTCAAATTTTTGACCATTTGATGTCGTCGGTCGACCGCTTGGTCAACCGCCCCTAGGCAAACGCCTTGTCAGTCAACCGCTTGGTCGACTGAGCCAAACAGAGACTAAGTCTCTTACAGTCAGTCGACCATGTGGTCGACCGACCATATAGGCATGGTCTTTATGCACATTTTGTGCACATTGGTCGACCGACCGGTCGACTGAGCTCTGGTCCAGTCGACCGGTCGATCGACCACCAGAAAGCTAAGAACAGGATAAATAGGGTAAAAAATGTTGTCCATTAAATACCTATAAAATCCATAAAATCTCATAAATTCTACAAAATAAGTTCATGTAAATAAATTGAAGTACAAATATATGTGATTAAAAATCAACACATATTACAAACATGTGGACTATTTTGAGGTATAGAAATTTGGCTTTAAACAAAAACTACAATTTCCAAAACCTAGAATTTTGAAATGGATAATTATTTTCTCCAAAACTTGTACCAATACAAAAACAAGATATTGAAACATATTTGAAGTATAGTGTGTATGAATAGAATCTAATACACATATAAATGATATATCTATAATTTTGACAATAAATCCCAAACTAAGTTTTGATAAAAACACATGAACGAGATATATCAAAATTGGTTTTTCCTAAACATATGAAGTATAGATGTTTATGAATGAAATCCATTTACACTGAACCATATAAACTTTTTTGATTCTATCTATTCATGAAACCAATACATATGTAATAATGAAAATCGAAAACTCAAAACTGACTGACCAAACATAAAACTTGAAACTTGATTCTATGAGTTTTGTGTAAACCAAATAGATAAAATCTTTTGAAACTAAAACGAAAACTTTTGAACTTGTGTGTGTGTATACTTGAGCATATCAAAACTAAATTATCCTTACACAAGATCTAAACACTAAACAACAGTCTTCTTGTAGATCTTCTTCTCCAAGACGACTCGATCTAAACTTGATCCAAAGAGGTTGACTCCATCTCGAGTGCTAGATGCGATCTTGAAGCGCGAGCACCTGAATCAACATGTGTTAGCTCCAAAACTTGACCTTGAATCCTTTGTTGAAGTTAAACACCTATTAAGATCTTGATTAATATATGAAACTTATTAACACAAGATCATTAGTAACTTAACTTTATAAGTTAGTCATCATCAAAACTAAGGTGAAGTGCCTTTGAGCTAATAGAGATATATAGAAAAGAAATAATATTATTGTTGATGACAATTTGCCTTCACTGTAGCACTTGAAATCACCAGAAGTGATGAGGATCCTAACTCACAAATCATAGAAGAATGTTGATGTAAACATGATTGGCCAAAATAGAAAGAAGCAATACAGGCAGAATTAGACTCTTTATCAAAATATAAAGTATTTGGACATGTAGTCCAAACACCTAAGAATATAAAGGTTGTAGGGTACAAGTGGGTATTATTTGAAAAACAAATGAAAATAATGAGATTGTAAGATACAAAGCTTGATTTGTAGCACAAGATTTTCTGCAGAGACCTAAAATTGATTACGGAGAAACATACTCTCTTTTAATGGAAGCTACTACTCTTTGCTATTTGATTACTTTGGTAGTCTTAGAAGGACTAAGCATGCATCTTATGCATGTAGTTACGACATATTTATATGAGTCGTTATATGTGTATATGTGCGCGCGCGCATGAGAGTGGCCGAACAGTAAGTGATCAGAGTGAAACCATGCATGAAAAGTGTCATTTTGAAATAAGAAGTTAAAAGTGCGTGCTTTGGCTTCCTCGATACTTTCATTATAGCATAGAGGCTAAACGGGTCGAATCCACAAGGAGAAGAGGCGATAGAAGCATTAACGGTATGTTCACGTGTGTGTTAACAGTTCATTTCAAAGAATCAAAAGAAAAGAAAAAATAATGAAAAAATAAGAGTACGGTGGAAACAAAGATAGAAATATTGAAGAGAAGGTATTTATGATTTTGAAATTATTTCCAAAAGAAAGTAAAAATGAAAGAAAACTCATGGATACTAACTACTAATGGCTCCACCAATATGCTAACCTTTAGTGATAGTTGCCTCACATGTATCAGTGGCCATCACTAGTCCTTGGTTCAAGAGCTTTTCAAAGTATGACCCATAAGATCACTCATTACATCCAAACTCAAATAAATAAGTGCAAGCTATACTTAAACCATCAAAACTAAACTAGAGCAAGTATGGAATAAAGTAACGTTTGCTTTCGCACCATCTATCTTTCTTTTCTCCACCATGAACCTATTAGCTTCCAAAGCTTCACCACCATTTTCACCACCACCTACACCACCTCGGTCACTAGCAACCACGCCATCTTTCTCTCCTCGGAGTGCTCGTTCCAATGAGCTATAGCTTCACTCTCTGAAGTCCATTTCGACAACTCCAAAAATTTCATTTTGAACTACACTTACACCCCTTCCTTGGGGCTCCGGGTTGCTGCTTTTTGGTAGGCCGCCGATCACCTTCAGCTGCCGGTGCCACATTCTTCTCCCTTCTCCCTTCTTTCTTTCCTTTCCTTTATTCTCTTCTCTTTTCCATTCTTCTTTCCTCCCTTCATTTCTCCTTCTCTATTCAATTACAGAGAGAGAATCTCTCTCTCCCCCCTCTCTCTCAATCCCTCTTTCACTCTCATTCTCACACTCTCACTCTAACTCTCTCATTGTCTCTTACTCTCTGCCTACCTCTCTCTCTCAATCTCTCATGCACTCTCTCCATGTCTCTCTCACACATATATTGCTGAACACGAAGCTCACTCTTGTGTCCAGACTTTTCCTTAACACGACCCTCCTGTTCTTGTGTCAACATGACACGAGGCTTATTCCCACGTCTGTGTTCTTCTCATGTTATGGCAAAACACGGATCTCAACCCCCGTGTTTCTGACATCTACGTAACGCGACTCCCTCGTCTGTGATCTCTGCGTTTTCATTCCCTCTCCTTCTGGGTCCTTCTCCCTCCTGCACTATAAAATATAATATTTTATTATATTTGACGTGCACGCGCGTGGATTATTGGGACTTCCAGACTTTGGGGATTTCATGGTTTTTTTTTGTTGACTTAGGCGAGTGGTTTTTCTCGCATTATTGAGCTTGTATTGGATTTGGTATTGTGCTGTATTTGTATCAGTCTGGTGTAATTATACGGTGTGGGTGTGCTGTATTCTGTAGCATGTCATGACTTGTATCGGGATGATGTACTATAATGTTTGTAATAGTATAGATGACATCATACTTATGCATGTATGGTACTAATGCTTGTGCAGGTACTCCAAAGCCCCCGGGCTTAACTGCTCTGCGCGTTCTATGTTCGCTTTCGGGCTAAACCCTCTGGGTTTTCTAGCTTCATAACTTAGATAAGCCGTATGATTGTGTAATTAGGCTATTAGACACCTCGTTAGGGATGGCTTACTATACTCCCGCTTTGCTCAAACCCCTGAGTTTTAATAGTTATACCGTATGTCTACGAGCCGAGCTTAATTGCTTAGCCACGTCAGGCACAGTCGACATATACACCAATTTGCTTAGCCTCTAGGCTTAACCTCTCTGAGCTTTATTAAAGTCCTCTGGACTTCAAGCTATGCTAGGAAAGACAACTTAATGCTCAGCATTTTACCACTAAACACGCCTAGGTGGAATTCTGCCGGATTCGCATCTTAAGCCGAGTCGTTTCTAAGTTCCACCAGCGCTTTAGTGATAAAACACTATTCGCTATCTTGTCCACAGTATTGCTTCTCCGCTTGGGTGTTCACTTGTTTGCAAATTGCCTATTTGACAGTTTATCCATTCTTTTTTTATGGTTGTGAAGAGTTTGAAATCTTATTTATACTATTTTCCTGAGACTACATGATTTTTCGGTATTCCTACTGAGATCTTATATCAGTAATGTTTCCTATATCACTTAACATGCTTTCACTTGATGTGCTCTCTTACCATGTTGTCTATTGTCCCTGCCTGATATCACCCTCCTGTTATGCTATCACCTGACATCTGGCATGACATACCTGACTCTTATAATTATCACGATAACAAGAATGATGACCTGACATCTTGATTACATCTTAATATATTCCAGTACAAATTGTACTCCTGTACACATGTACTCCTGATACTCTAGACATGTTTCAGCTCATTCCTGTAATCTGATAATTATCTAATAAACTATAAAAAGGGACAACTTGCATCGGGTCGGAGGAAACTTGCGGATATCAATACATGTTTGTGTTTACAGTGGTATTAGGTATGTTGTGCAATTAAAACTTCTTGTTCAAATTGAGGGCCTCCAGGTATTCCGAGGAAAGCGCTGGCTCCCTACCTCATGTTACATTCCTGAAAGGGCAAACAATAAGACCCTCATGTAGGCCTTGCAGCCTGTTCCGTACACCAGCAATGAAACGTCATGGACCGTGGTCCTGGGCATGTACGTGACCTATTGTAAACATTATTCGTTGATATCCCCATTGGTTTCCAATAACAACCTTACTTTACTCAAATATGGATATATGTGTGCTGAGACGCTAGTCCACAATTTTGACATCTAGGTAGGACGAGTAATAATAATAAGATGCCTAGATAATAACTCATTGTGTTACTTTGCAAACTAGGTTATACCGTTGGTTTTGCTGTATTTGCTTCCATCGGGTTTTACTTTGAATTTTCTGTTTATTAATCATTATTATATTTTATGTTTACCATCTATATGCTACTCCTCTGGTCTCTTGCTTGATACTACTCATGTTCCACTATACTTATCCTCTTGACTTGATCACTTATGGTTTTATATCGATTCCTGGTTCTCAATCATTACTTGATGTCTCATGCATATCTGGAGTGCCTATGTTCATGATACGATTTTCAATGCATGTCTTTTAACTCAGATTTATCGATACACGAGTGCTTGTTCATGCACGCCACTTGGCATTCGTCATACTACTCGTTGGGGAGTTCTGACTCTCCTGGATCTTCATATCCAGATCTCAGAGCTTAAAGCTTGTGGATTCTCCTAATTGCTGATCAGTATGGCGCAGCGAAAGCGTGGATCATCGGCAGATCGTCTGAGAACCTATCTTTCTAGCCTCCTTACTCGGCTCTAAAGTTTTTCTGTTATGACTCTGAGCCTCCGTTTGTACAGTTCATAATTATATATCTCTTTGTATTCTCACATTTTTGTGCCTATTGGTGATGTAATATTTCTATAATATTGTGTCACATCCTATGATAACTGTTTTCCATCAATTTGCGAAGGGAAAAACTTACAAAAAAGGGGTCGAGGAGCTAAATTACAAGTAATTCTTTCAAGTAAAAAGATTACAGGTAGATCTCCTCTGAGATTTCTGAGGAGTGTGCCGGTAGGAATCTGATCAGCGCGCGATCACTTTATCCCTTTGACGATGCGATTGATCAGACAATCGGACTGCTGCCTGATGGGATTCCCTTCTCGCCTGGTTCGGGGAATCGAAGAAAAGAAGGTTGGTAGAACCCGCTTGTTACTTCTCGAGCTGCCTCCGCTTGGGAATTCCTTCTCGCCTAATTCCGGAGATTCCTTGAAAGGGAGGAAGATCTTAGGGTATTAGCACCCTGATTAGAGAAGTAGTTCTCTGAATGTTTGAAAGTAAGAGAGTAGGTCTCTGTCTTTTTTTCTCTCTTCGGGGGGTCTCGGTCCGTCCGTCCTTTGTACGCCTTTGGTACGATATTTATAGAGAGAGCAAGTATAATTGTCCCTTGAAAATCTAGAAACAGATTGAGTCAATCTGTTTTAATCTGGAAAGTAGCCTCACCGCGAGGCTAGAGATAGCTTTTGCGAAGCTAGGAATAGCAAGTAGTGATGATCTCTTGATCCGCTCTACTAAATGAGGGATGCGCCCTTGACTCTTTCCAAATAACTGAAAGATTTCTTCTGATCTTCCTACCTGATTGGGAGAGTCAAAAGATTATGGCAAGCAACTACCAAATCTGATCTCAATTAGATTTGATCTCATCTGGAGATTTGGTTGGTCAAAGGTGACCATAGAAGACCTGCAGCGGAGCTGTCGCGTCGAGCTCACAAAGAAGCTGAAGGAGCATCTGGCGAAGTTAAAAGAAAGCTCTTGAGCGGAGCTGGATAACTTTGTGGCGAAGTTACCTTATCAATTACCTTTTTGCGCAGTTGTATGGGGCTTCAAGCGAAGCTAACTCTCTGCAGAGTTAACTAAGCATTTTTGTGTGAAGTTGTAAGTTAGCTCGCAGCGAGACTATGAAGGAGCTTTCTGCGATGCTAAGCAGCTTTGGCTTCTTATGCGAGACTTTATCTCGTGGGCTCATGCGAGACTTAGTGTCTCTGGACCTGCTTGGGCCTTCTCACGAGCTTTTCTTGGCTTACTGTCTGCTTTACTGGATCAGTAGAATCCAAGTTGCTGATTCGTCCGCTCTGAGATGGGTGAAGAACTGGTCGTCAGCTTGTCTGCCGCTTGTCTTTTGTAGATGTCAACAAGTTAGACATTATTCAGGCTAGTTAGGAATCATGTCTTTTTTAGAGTATCAATAAGACCCCCTTCAAAGTTTTCGTGAGTGTGCAATGGAATGGTTCAGACTCTGAAATACTTTGAACTGCTTTGATTGACGATATACGAATGTCGTCATAATGGTTGAGTTCAACTCCGCTTTCAATCCTGCTTCCGAATTAGAATAAGTTCGTCGAGGAATCGTGTAGATTCGCGATTCTGAATAGCTTCGTGTTAACTCGGTGTTTGGAACGACGTTCCTTTCCCGAGGCTAACTGCTCTTTGGCTAGTTACGAGAGGGATTATTCCCTTTCCTGAGGTTGACATAATCTCTCTTGCTTTTGTCAAGGGAGATTATTCCTTTCCTCGAGGCTAAGCATTTAAATGCTTTAAATTTGCCTCGCGCTTTCAAGTTTGAAGTAGCGGCGGTATGATCACGCCATGAGGCTTATAAATAGGACACTTGAAGTCCTCTTCAGAGAAACATACTTTTCTCTTTTTGAAAAGTGTGTCCATGACATCCCTTCGTTGCCTAAGAAAGGAGACTCAGATCTCTGAAATAGTGGGGGCGCCCACTCTGGTCACGAACCAGCCAAGAGCTGGTAAGTCTCGGTCATCCGATGACTTTCAGGGGTTCATCTCCCTTAGTTTTACTAGCTATCTTAGGGATCAAATTCCCTGGATCTTTGCATTTGGCTGATTTTCAGAAAAGGGATTCGACCCTATTTTTTAGCTTCTCGGCGAAGCTATCATTTTTGCTTGATTAGGAAAAGACTTTTTCATGCAGAAGTTCCTGTCTTGATCTATTGAATCTGTCTGTTAAATCCGCCACATAAGTAAGAATTGGGACTGAGTCTCTTCGAGGTTGAGCCAGTCTTGCCATATAGGTGGGGCTAAAATTGTGTCCCTCTGGACCAGTTTGGCTTAGCCATATAGGCGAGGCTAGGACTTGGCCCTTTTTGATGCTTCTTCAGTCTAACTGCCTTAGGCGGAGATAAGACTTGGCTTATGCTGAGCTAGCCCATCATCACTGTGCAAGAGAGGCTATCCTCTACTTAATTGAAGCACCACTGGATCAGATATGAACTGATTCGCCCAAAGAATTCGACTTAGCATTTCATCTTTGCAGTTTCTCTTGATTTAATGCTAACCTGTTTCCAGTTTGCATTGCAATGAACTGTGCCTGCCAGTCTTTTGTCTTGATGAAAGAGACCAGAAACTTGCCTCTTGATCTTTCAGTTAAAACTTTAATCCTAAGTAGGAGGAACATACTGGAGCAATTGATGCGTGTTCCAAGAAGAGGTTGGCAGTTGCTTATCCGAAATGATCCACTTCGAGAAGGGGCTGGTAGTCGCTTATTCGAGATGATCCACTTCGAGAAGGCGGACGTCACCTATAAGGTCTCGGATCCTTCCTTTGCCAATTTTCATCAAAGAAGATCCAGCTTTCTGGTGGCAACCAGTCCTTTGCCAATTCTCATCAAAGAAGATCCAGCTTCTTGATAGCAAAATCTACCATTATGCGAAGGATTATGGCCTTGTGCAGGAGGAAGGCCTTTCGTGTCCAGTTGGTTTGGCTTATCACCTTGGAAGCAGATAGGACAACTTGTATGCCTTTGGAGCAATGATTCAGTTGTACGAAAGACCACCTTGATGTAGTGTCAATATATCTCCCCTTTTGAATCAATAAAATGTTTATTTTCTGCTTATCTGTTTTGTTTCCCTCCTTTTTGATCCGAGAACACCTGGAGTGGACTAGCTTTAGGTAAGTGTTTTCCTTAAGAGGAAATGAAAACTCTTGGCCGAGTTAAGCTTCCAGTGAAACTGAAGACAAATTTTCAACTAAGTCAGGAGTGAATTTCTGGCGAAGCTAGCACGGAATTTCCGCGAAGTTAAAGATGTGCTTTTAGCGGAGCTAAGGCACGTTTCCCAGCGAAGTTATTCAAGCGTCGCGCGAAGTCAACACTGAACTCACGGCGGAGTTAGCCCTTAGCGGGGCTGAAGTAAAGCTTCTCGGGAAGGCACTTTAGGCGCCGTTTCAAATTAATTTGAAGCGACTGCCTGCGCTCCTTTTGAGGAGGCGACATTTAGGCAATCATCCGCCTATAAAAACCTGATTCGGCAGAAAGAGAAGGCACCACTTCCCTTTGAATTTTCAGAGAACTCCAAATCTCTTCTTCTTCTTTCTTCTTCGTTCAAGCACTTCTTCAGTTCTCCAATGGCTCCCAAAAGACGGGAAGGAAAAGAGGTAACAACCTCTACGACGGATGGTCCTTCTCCTCCTTCGGTCATCGAACGACCTATCGCGGGTAGGGATCTTTCCCTTTTGTTCAGAGATTTTCATCTCTCTTTTAAAGCCAATTCCTGGCTATTCCCTGAGGAATCTAGAATGATGCATTGTGATCCAGTGATCTCAGGGAGTTCAACTCCCTTAATTTCCCTTGATTTCTCGATTGGGAATATAAGGACTGAAGGGTTTCTTCTCCAAGCTTCTATGTGAAGCTAACCCTTAGGCGGTTCACATCCTGCCGAATAATAGGATGCGAAGCAACCTTCAGAGCACAGCTGAAAAGGACCTTAATGCCGTTAAAATAATTTTTAGGCAACAGTACCCTTCTGAAGAAGTTAGCTCTTGGGGCTCTGTCGCGTTCTGTTGTCCGAGGTCAAGCTTCCATACGAAGCTAATACTTAGATACTTTTTTGCATCTTGCCTTCATGTGGAGTGCGGAGTTAAGTGATTAGTATCTAATTTTGCATAATTTATATCACATATTCACATTAATTTCATATTAAATTCTGCTAATAAAGCTTTGCTTGCTTGATTCTAGGTCCATGGTGTCCAAATGAAGAAGAAGACCCTAAATCACCATTTATTGGTGATTAAAAGCCTATTAAAGATAACCATTGACCTAGAGAGCTGATTCTGTACAAACCAGAGGCTGAAAAGATAAAACCGGGCGCAGGGTCTGACAGGAGACAGACTGGACCGCGCGCGGCTCGAAGCGCCGCACGCTCGGCCATACGGCCGCGCGGCGCGCGCCGCTTTGGGCCAGGGTTTGTCCCTTGGCCCCCTCTTCCCTGGTGGCTATAAATACCCCCCTGGGGTTTCCAGAGCCAGATATGGAGAGTTTTAGGAGTAGTTTCATTTCCACTTTGTAGTTTAGGTAGTGTAGTGTAGTTTTTCTTCTTCTTCCTCCCTTGTATTTTCCATTTCTTGTAGATCTTGTATTAGGGAGAGAGAGTGGTACATGTTGGGAAGCAAGAGTGCTTGTAATAGAAGGTGACAATCTATGAAAGGTGCTCTCTTACCTTATCTTTGTTTTCTACTCTCTAATCTCTTTTACATGTGTAGCTAATCTTTTCTCTCATGGCACTAACTACTAACCACCAACTATTCTAACTTCTTTTATGATAATCCACATGAATCTAATAGCCTCGTTTGGCCTTGCTCTTGCAAGAGCCATTGATGGCTCATGATGATGGATCTAACTCTAACTTCCTAACCACTAACAAGCTTACATTACTTTATTTCATGCATGCTCTTATTGGGTTTTGATGATTTAAGTGTAGCTTGTGTTTGTTTGTTGAGTTGGGTTGTGAAGAGTTACATATGGGTCATACTTTGAATCGCTCTTGAACCAAGGACTAGTGATGGCCAATGATACATGTGAGGCAACTATCACTAAGAGGTTAGCATGTTGGTGGAATCATTAGTAGTTAGTAGCCGTGAGTTTTCTTTCTCTTTCACTTATTTTAGAAATACCAAAAACCACAAATATATTCTTTTCTATGTTTCCCACTTCTTTGTATTTCACCGTACTTCTTTTCCATTCTTTCTTTTATTTTCTTTTCATTCTTTAAAAATTTGAAGAATCTTTAACAAACACGTGAATCAACCGGTAAAGCTTCTATCGCCTCCCATCCTTGTGGATTCGACTCGTTTTAGCCTCTATGCTATAACAGAAGTATCGAGGAAGCCAAAGCACACACACTTTAAATCTTTATTTCAAAACATACACTTTTTGTGCACGGTTTTCCCCCGATCATTAAGCTGCTGCTGCAAAGCTGAGCTTCAGGGCGACCTAAAGCTAGGCCTGTCTCGCTTGGGAGGACGAAGCTATGCCTTAAAATTTTTCTGGATTTGGCTTTCTCTCGTCAACTGAACTAATTTAGTTTCATCTTGTCTCTGCAGTATATTATAATGCCGGTCCTCTGAACAGTCTTTTTGGAATGGCCAGAGGGCTGGACGGTAATCTTAGCCTGCAGTTCCAAGGGTAGGCTTCACTATTCAGCGAGCGAAGCGCTCCTGGTCAGGATGCACTTATTCATGCTGGGGATCAGCGCACCATGAGGAGAATCTTAACTACTGCTCCCCTTGAAGATTCTGACCGAAGAATCTATCGAAAGCCCGGCTTCATGTTTGGAGATGCAGCGCCAGACAATGATCACCAGCTGCTAGCCGGAGTAGGGCAGTGAATTTTCAAACTGGATGGTAAGAAGTATTATCTCCCATCTAGCAAGCGCAACTTGCCCTTGTCCTACTTTCAATGTGTGACGAGGGCTCGAAGATGCAGTGGCAAGTGACGCGAACTACTGATTCTGTTCATGTGGGGAAGTTGATAGCTCCGTCTCCTGGTTATACAAGGGCGGGTCCTCCTCGCTGCATATTGGGTCTCCACCCTGGGAACATACTTCCGGACATCCCAGTGGGAGAAAATCCCGTGGTGACTCAGACTTTTGGGAATCAGTTCTTTAAGGCTCGCGGTAATTACCCGGCCACTGATTTCAGGACCCCTGGGTGGATTCATCCCCCCAAAGCATGATGGAGGAACTTGACTTTATATGTCCTTGCTCATTTGAAGAGGATCTGGAGAGGCTGGGACTCTATGAGACTGTGAGGGCGACCTGTTATGGCATTCAGATGAGTGTAGCGAACTTCTACGCCATCTTTGAGTTGTACTGTCCAGCTACAGGAACCTTCTTCACCCCTGTTGGCGAATTGGGTATGGCTTTGCACGAGATGTGGGAAGTCTCTGCTCTGCCTTTGGGGTCTCTCCCATATGAAAAATATTTTCCGTGCGAGGCGGAATTGGCACTTCTGGAGAAGCAGGAGCCCGCCTTGTTTGAGACTTATCGGAAGTTGATGTGCCACCTTTACATTTGCTCAAGCATGCATTGGAGCCATAAGGGAGCTTCGTGCAGTTTGAAGAGCTGGGGAAATTATTTATTCCCTGACCTGGAAGGTACTCCCGAAGTGGCTCATTGTGGAGTTGCAGATGAAGACATCTTTCGGCAGATGCAAGAGCACTCTCAAGGGGATTTGATTTTTGAAGAAGATGACAGACCCTATGAGAAAGGTGATATTCTTCGGAGTTTCCAGCACCAGGCTCGTCGACCAACGTCTCGGAAGGCACTTCTAGCTGGTTTTGTAACGGTTTGGTTGAAGAGATGTGTGGTGCCATCTCCGTCTAGCGACGTCATTCATCCAACTGTGTTATTACCGGCTATTCGTTTAGTCCATGGTCGTTCTCTTAGACTTCTTCTAACAATGGTGTGCTGTATTCAAAGAGGCCTTCGAGCATTGACGGAGGCTTTCTGTAGGCCACCAATGGCGAAGCGGGAAAAGGGAACTATCTTGCCTTGCGACGGACCAAACCCCAGAATTGGTTTGCCATATACTTATTTGATGGCATGGTTCGCCCTTCACTGCCCCTCTATCATCCAAGCCAGTGAAGAGCCCCTAGAAGGTGTTCGAATGGCGCTTCTTCATCGATTCGAGGGGTGTTCGTGGTCACGAACTTATGTGGCTGCGGTCCGCAAACTGCTGTGCCGTCATGACATCTACAGCCTTTTTTGGTGCTTTCCCTTCATTCGTGATGTAGGCTATGGTGAAGAATTCAAGGATGCAGGGGAAAGGCAGACGTCGTTGAGTCGGGGAGTCTTCGAATGGCTGTTTAGCATCCGGCCATCCCACTTGTTGTATAGAAGCGGGGACACCTGTTACCTGGAGC
Source organism: Agave tequilana (assembly GCA_038442645.1). Taxonomy (NCBI): domain Eukaryota; kingdom Viridiplantae; phylum Streptophyta; class Magnoliopsida; order Asparagales; family Asparagaceae; genus Agave; species Agave tequilana. The sequence continues at coordinate 358,720 of JAVJIF010002592.1, read as the reverse complement.
CCTATGTTCCGAGTCGGTTTGCTCGTCAGTTTGGGTATGACCAACTGTACGTAGGTAATCTGAACAGCAGCCTGGTCTTCATGGGGAGCCTCATCGATGGAGCTCGTGCCTGGCGGTTTCATATTGCTGGCTGTACTGAGGCGCAGCTGTGCATGCCGCTGAGGACTCCAAACCTTCTGACGACCCTGGGATTCTGCCAGTGGTATAAAACTTTGAACTCCACACCAACTGAGTTTTCTATTAATTCTTTTTTTGTGAAGTTGATCTCTCGGCGGTTGAAGCGGAAGGTTATTGAGAGAAGCGAGGGCAAGAGGGTCCGCGTGCCAGGCCTCAGGGAATTCATTACTGTTGATGATAACAAAGCCTCAGACACAGGAAGTCCCTGCTTTGAAGGGGATACAGGTACTGAGGCTCCAGCAGCTGCTTCTGGTGGGGTAGGCACAGCTCCCATGGACGATGTAGAGGTGGAGGAGTTAGAGGAAGAAGATCCCGATGTCCACTTCAAACGAAAACGGCAAGGCGGATCTCGCAGGAAGAGGGTAGTGAAGAAGCCTCATCGCTACGCTCCTACTGTTATTATATAGGGTGAATCATCTGCAATGCCTCCTCCTCTTGCTCCATTAGTCATTAAGCTGTCGGCTCCTAAGTAAACCACTGGTAAAGCTGTTCTGGACCCGAGTAAGATCAGCTTCGTTCTTGCTATACACTTTTATATATTCCATATAGCTCATTGTTTACTTCATGACTCAGGAACCGAGGTGGTGAGAGATCAGAGAGCCGAGGTCGCAGGAGAACAGGGGGAGCATTATGATCCCCTGTTCACTTATAGAGAAGGCGATGAGGCTAGCTATTTTGCCATCTCGGAAGAATCTGGCGGTGATGCCGCCGATGTAGGTCTTTCAGGTGCTGGGACCTCAAAAGGAAGACCCATGCCCTCCAGCTCTATAGGATGGACCACCGAGGGTTCGGCGAGCGAAGGTAGGCCGGCCATCCGTGTTGACTCTGCCAAAGACTTTCCTATGGAGTCTGAGGGGACTGATACCGCGGTCGAGGAAGTTCGGAGAGAAACTTTGGCCAAAGCGACTGAGGCGATATCATCTTTTGTAGTGCTTTGACCTTTTGTGAGTAATTCTTTCCTGATATCGATCATACTTTGCTTAAACAGAGTCTTACTACAGGTGTTCCGCCCTTGGATGCATCGACTTCAAGAGAGCCAACCAATCTTCCTGAGGGAATCAGGGGTGAAGTAAGTACTTCGACTACGGCAGACGCTGCTGAGTTGGATGCCTTGTATCATGGCTTGCCCTCTTATCTCCCTGAACCGGAAAGTGGCTTTAAAGAGACTGAGGGGATAGTGATTACGGAACCAATTTCACTTCCAACTACATTGGTAAGTGAACTGCCAGTGGTTTCGCCAGCGCTGCCTATCCTGCCAATTACGAAGCTGAAGATGATTGCCAGTCCTACTTCTCTAACACTGGTGGCTGAGCCAACTCTCCCAGAAGTCATCACCAGTCCTACGTCGATTGTGGCTACTGTGCTGGTTTCAATGAGGACTCCTTCGAGATCACCGACGATTCCTCATATTGGTCCAGCCAGTGCTTCTACTATTCCTTCCACAGTTATGTTAGTGAAACCAGTGGAAGCTTTGTCTTCAGAGGCTGCTCGTTCACCGGGAGTAGTTGAGGTCGAGAATGAATTCGTGGTTGAGCTAGTCGACAGATTTTATAAGGGCTTAAAGCGCTCCATTGCTTTGGTCTTGAAGGGCTCGACTACCTCATTCTCTACTTTAAAAGTGGTCCTCTCCCGAAGCATTAACAGTATCTGAGACTTTAGAGGGAACGACCAGGCCGCCACATTGGAGCTTCTGGTGGACAGGCTTGAGAGGGATGTGGATGAATGGCGCCGTCTTAGCCATTCAGATCTGGAGTCTTCAGTTAACGAATAGCTTGCGCACCTTGTTGCTCAAATGCATGAAGCCCATCTCGCTGCTCAAGAAGCAGAAGACAATTTCCTCTGACTTGAAAACCTTGGAGATGAGGAGAGTAGAACTTGGGGATGCCATAGATGCTTCTAACAGCGCTTTTATTGACGCCGAGGATAAGATTGAAAAGGCAAAGGAAATGATCAGGAAGGCTAATCTTCTTTTGTCCAAGGCCGAACCGGTGCGTCTTGAAGAGATTGCTCGGCTAGAGCAGCTTAAGGCTCAAAATGACGAAGTCCTGCGGCAGGAGCTAGCACAGAGGGCAACTTTGGCTGAAATTGAGGCTCGCTTATCCCAAACGACGAGCTTTAATGAGGTTGAGTTGAGGTCGCAGGCACTTATTAGGGCTGCTGAGGAGAGAAAGAATAGGCTAGCTACTCTTGAAGAACAGATCAAGTCTTACGAAGCGCCCTCGTAGATTGTAATCCGAGCATCCATGTATTCCTCTTTTGAAATCAATAAAAAGTAATTTTATTTAATTCCCCTGTTGTATTTCTAACTTGTTGTTATTTTCTGAATTTTTAATCCTTATTTTCAAGGAAGTGGAATAACGGTATAACTAAACTAATCAGTGGTGATAAACTGATAGTGTTAGTCACACATTAAAATAAATAGTCCATACTGGACTAAAAGATGAGATTTGGCTATCTGTCGGTTCAGAGGTAACAAGGACGTAACCGATTGAGAAGCCACCAAGCTCGAAATTTTTGTCACTCAGAGGTGATGAACTGGACATGATGACAAGGAAATAGTCCCTACTGGACTGGAAGGTAAGACTAGGCTATCTGTCGGTTCAGAGGTCGCAGGGACGTAACCGATTGAGAAGCCACCAAGCTCCAAATTTTGTCATTCAGAGGTGACGAACTGGACATGATGACAAGAAAATAGTCCCTACTGGACTGAAAGATGAGACTTGGCTACTGTCGGTTCAGAGGTCGTATGGACGTAACCGATTGAGAAGCCACCAAGCTCGAAATTTTGTCATTCAGAGGTGACGAACTGGACATGATGACAAAGAAATAGTCCCTACTGGACTGAAAATAAGACTTGACTATCTGTCGGTTCAGAGGTCACAGGGACGTAACCGATTGAGAAGCCACCAAGCTCGAAATTTTATCATTCAGAGGTGACGAACTGGACATGATGACAAAGGAATAGGCCCTACTAGACTGGAAAATGAGACTTGGCTATCTGTCGGTTCAGAGGTTGCAAGGACGTAACCGATTGAGAAGCCACCAAGCTTGAAATTTTGTCATTCAGAGGTGATGAACTGGACACAAGGAAATAGTCCCTACTAGACTGAAAGATGAGACTTGGCTATTTGTCGGTTCAGAGGTCGCAGGGACGTAACCGATTGAGAAGCCACCAAGCTCAAAATTTTGTCATTCAGAGGTGACGAACTAGACATGATGACATGGAAATAGTCCCTACTGGACTAAAAGATGAGACTTGGCTATCTGTCGGTTCAGAGGTCGCAGGGACGTAACCGTTTGAGAAGCCACCAAGCTCGAAATTTTGTCATTTAGAGGTGATGAACAGGACATGATGACAAAGAAATAGTCCCTACTGGACTGAAAAATGAGACTTGGCTATCTGCCAGTTCAAAGGTCGCAGGGACGTAACCGATTGAGAAGCCACCAAGCTCAAAATTTTGTCATTTAGAGGTGACGAACTGGACATGATGACAAAAGAATAGTTCCACTGGGAGAAATCAGACTTGATTATTAACTCCATGTGGATTTTGGTATCTCTTTCAGATGTTATTTGAAAGAAATTGTCAGAGGTATATTGTTAACGTGACAACCAGAAAAGTCTACTGAGGACTGATCATTAGAAACCCATTGGAGAGTTAGGAAATGAATCCCATAAGAGATTATATGTCAGAGGTGATCATTAACGTGACAAAAAGAGCTCCGTGGGGATTCGTAAAGCAATTTGTCAGAGGTGTGATGTTAACTTGACAAGGATTCATTTACTGTTATAGGTGCTTGAGCATAACAGTAATTTGAGTGGACTTGTCGTTCTGTTGAAGGGAATGACAAGCGGGATTATTCACTGGGGATATTGGCTTTTATCCATTGGGGAGTAAATTATAGTCTTGCTATCAGAGTTTTAGTGTTAACATGATAGGTTAGACTCGTCATCTTGCAAGGGATATGAATACTTTTATATGTGGTCTCACCATTCCATGGACAGGAATTGGTAAGTGATTTTGGAGAGGGAATCAAATGGGAACAGGTCCATTAGGTTTTTTAGCAAATTCTCAGCTGTCAACGGATTTGGTATGCCTTTACCAACTATCATTTGAGTCGGGCTAGCCATGCTATTCCCCTCAGCATGATGACTTATCAAGGACTTATGTTGGGATTAAAGGCCAACATTTTCCTTTATCCTTAACCGTTAGAGGTGTTGGATTATTCGGTTACTATATTCGTAACCTTGATTCTTCTTTGAGACAACCAGTGTACGATCAGCTCGATACTAGTTTACGGTCGTATGATCTCGTTTAGAGAAAGAAGGGAGCGCTCCTTCTGGATATCTTGGATTTGAAGGTCTTGATCAGAGGTGTAATGTTAACTTGATCATGAGAAGGATCCTATCAAGGATAATACTTCTTTAAGAACTTGCCGTTGATCGGCATCATGAGTAAATCACCATCTGAAGTCATAAGGCGATATGCCCCGTTTGAATAGACTGTTTCTATTACAAACGGTCATTCCCATTTGGGCTGAAATTTGACTTTGGTTTTGTGCATCATGATCATCGGTCGTCTGACGGTTAAAACCAAATCTCCTTTCTAGAAGACTCTTTGCTTGACCTTCTTATTAAAGGTTTTTGAGATTCGGGCTTGATACAACTCAATGTGTTGTTGAGCTTGTAACCGCTTCTTATCTAGGGCTTCGAGCTCTTGAAGATGCAACCGATCATTGTCTTCTGTTGTCATCTTAGTCATTAAAGCGACTCGCAATAATGGCATCTGGATTTCTAATGGTATGACCTCTTCGCATCCGTACGCCAGGAAAAAAGGCGTATTGCCTGTGGGGGTCCGAACCGTGGTTCGGTAGGCCCAAAGACATTCACTAAGCTTATCATTCCAGTCTCGCTTACTTAAGGAAGCGAACTTTTGAGTAGCTGATTGGTCACTAATGTTGCATATTTAGTATCATATTTCCATACTTATTATAGAATAAAATCTGATTAATTGTTTAATTTATTTGCAGGCCCATTCTTTAAGGAGATGAAGAGAAATGAGCCCAAAAGCCCGCCAAAATTCTGAATTAAATCAGAATTAATTCAAGCTTACTGAATCAAGGCAAAATCAAGAGGTTGAAAACTGGTTGAGAAGAATCCTCTCATAATCGATCGGTTGAAGCAAAGATCAACGGCCATTTCTTCAAAATCTTGGAGCTAAACTGCAAATCCAACCCAAGATAAAGACAGAACGAGACGCCGGGGAGACCCACCAACAGGGTGTGGCCACCTGGCCACACCCTGGCCGCGGAAACGCGGCCAAAGTCGCGTTTCCGCAACTTGGTTGTGGAGTTAGGGGGAGCGTTTGCTCCCCCGATCTCCCCGGGATCCTGTAGGTTGGGTTTTTGCCTATAAAAAGCCAGTATTTGCACTGAAAATGGGACGACCATGCAGAGATAGGATTTAGCCTAGTTTTCATTTCTTGTAGTTTAGGTTTTTCTTTTCTTTTTATGTAATTGTAATTTGAATGTAAGCTTAGGTTAGAAGAAGATTCATGTAAGTAAGAGAGAGAGGCTTATGTTGAGAGTGATACCGATGTACCCTCCTCCTTTCTTCCATTGTTTCTGCAAGCAATAAAGGTAAACATTTTTTGTGTTCATCGCTTTACTTTTGTTTTCTTTTTCTTTTCCTCTTCTACTTCACCTCTGTTGGTTTTTGATGAGCTTACAAGTGATTCCAGAAGCATAAATATAACGATGTTGTGTGAGTGCCAATGATAGTTCATGAAGACGTTCTCCTCCTCAAGATCTGTATCACTTAATTCTTGCGCCGCTTGATGATATAATGCGAACGAGGACTGAGCTCGATCCTATGATCTATGCGTTGAATGCCTCCAAGCAAGGTAGAACATGCAAGGTTTCCAGGTAAGTCATCAATCAAATTAGCTAAGTATTTCTTCAACCTTCTTTCTTTTCTTTTGTTTCTTTAGTATAGATCGCCAACACGATTTCTTTCACCACATCTTCCAAATCGTTTTCACTAATTTTTCCAATTCATTTGTATATAGTCATTCTCTGTTTTTCTCCACCTTCTTCATCTATCGCTTTCTTTTTAAACCTTCTTCATCTATCGCTTTCTTTTAACTTTAACATAACTCTTTTTTTCATTTTTATTTCTTAAAACAAAGAAGAACTTTCGTTTGTTTTCATAAAGATTTCAATACGAACCTTGAACGCTTCCATCGCAAACCCTCCTTGTGGATCACGACCCGCATAGCCACTTGCTATCGCGGTTAGAATTAAGCACTTGCACATCTCTATTTCTAAATCTAAAATTCTGTATTTTTTTTTTGTGCAGGTTAAAGCCTCAATCAAATTTTGGCGCCGTTGCTGGGGAGGGTAACGTTTTTATTGAAATCTGATTTTTATTAAAAAATTTAGAACAAAAATGAACTTTCTTCTCTGTTGCAGGTTATAGGGCAAGCAAAGCAGGAAAATAAGATTGCAGTAACATAAAAGTGGTCTTGGGCCTCTGCTCTAGAAATCAGAGACCAAGTGCCCTCTGCTTTGCCGCGTTTTCGCGGCCAAAACTGCGGATACGCGGCAAAAAGGAGTAGACTACTAACGTTGTTTTTTGCAGGGCTGCTTGACTTGCAAAATTCTAGTTTTCTACAATTTGTTTTTTTCTTATATGCCATCACCAAAAGCCTGCTAATAAACCAATAGTAAAATACTTATTGAAAAGATAAAAAAATTGATTAGACGTTTACATTTTAGGCACGTGTCTTTTCAATTCATTTATTTTTACTGTTGAAGAGTGCTGGAGCAAGGTACGTTCGCATTGCATCTAGAATCGGACTCATCTCTTGGTTGATTTACATCGCTTTGAGTGAATCTTATTTACATATCTTGTACACTTGCACAAATTGATTTTAAGGGAACCACCCATTAACAAGATAAGGTGGGATTTAATCACCTTTCCTTGGCCCAAAAATCAGATTCCAAGCACTCACTAACCCAAGCCTAACTAAAAATGAGTAGACGTTGGCCCTAGGGACATCTCGGACTCAATTTGGAGATTATCCTAAGGGGAAAGGTGTTGGAATTTGACTCCTGCATAATCAGTGTCTAGGAAAGGGATTAAGGGCCGAAAGCCCGAAAGTTGGTGGTTATTTAATTAAGGAACGTCTTTGACGGAAAACCTCCCACCAACCTTGTTGGCCCAAAAGTTTACACTCTCCATTTGTTTAGAGTTTTGATGATAACAAAACAAATAAGAGCTATTTGGTACTAATAAGTTTGTTCAAGATAAGTTTCAGGTTTTGTAACATGTTTGGAGGCCATTGCTTAGCTTTTGTAAGAAATTCTAAGTTCATGGAGCAAAGAAGGTTTATGGCACATCAAGGAAGGAATATAGAAGAGAAGGCTCTAGCTAGGCTTTGCATGGTTCAAGACTTCAAGATTGCTCATGAGACTTCATTAGTCTTGTTTCTAGTTTTATAATTTTGTTAAAGAATAGTGATTAGGATTGAAGCTCTATATTCCAACACACACGTTTTTGCGCACATGCATTTCCTAGAAATATTCCCTATAAATATATACAAAAAAATTTAATACAAAGACTTTTGATTACAAACTCAATTTTATGTTTTATATATATCTCTAATAAAAAATATTTTATTAGATATCAAAATCTCCTTAAAATTCTTGTTCAGTCTTGACTTTTGGCCTGAGCCGGTCGACCGACCGGTCGACCGACACTCAACTGGTTTTCTGGCAGGTTGGTGCGTATCCGTGTGCACGTTCTTCGGCCGACCGGGCGGACGACCGAAGACGTCGGTCGACCGAGCGGCTGGCCGACTGAAGTGGTGTCACTCTCTGTTTGTTTCGGTCGACCGGGCGGTTGACCGAGAGCCTGCAACGGCTCTTTTTGTTTGAATCCCGGTCGACCGGCCGGTCGACCGAGGTAGCCGTTTTCAGCCATAACGGCTAGCTTTTAAACACGTTTTAAATTTGTATTTTTCGTTTCTAAACGAATTTAGGGGATATTTTATGGGTCAAATTCTTCCTAATTAACATTATATGAGTTTACTTTTTAATCCCTAGCCCTCTCCTATAAATAGAGGTGATTAGGGTTATGCTTTTAACAACAAGCAATATACAAAAAGTTTCAAAAGTTTTCAAAGCTTTCAAGAGAGTTTGGTCCTTGGTTTTTGTGCTGAAGATTCTCTCATCGCTGAAGTTTTATTTTCTAAACTCTCTCTAGTTCATTTCCTTTTTTCACTTGCACTATTTGAGCTTCAATTCTAACCATTACTCTATAGGGCTCTTGTAAGGGAAAGAGGCATTTGCAAAAGATAGTTTGTGGTCTTTTGATCACTAAGAGAGAACTTGTACTTGAGATTGTGGAGTTGGGTACTCGGGTGTGATTGTAATTCTTTGTGAAGTTATAGTGGTTAGAAATCCTTCTGGGTGAAGGCGGGGACGTAGAACTGGGTGCTCGAACCTCGAAAAAATTCTCGGTGTTTGCGTTTGGTTTACTTGTTCTTACTGCTCTTAATTCTTGCTTCAATCACTTACTTTATATTCATTGCTTTATCTACTTGATTCACATTTTCTTTGCTACATTGTACTTGCTCTTCATTTTCATTGTTATATTCACTTGTTGCATAATCACATTGTCAATCAAATACTCATACAACAAGATTGCATTGCGCACCTCCAACTCATATCTAGAGAAATCAGGAGGAAGAAGTTCAGAACCCTTCACGGGGTATTCGGCTTCTAGTCTTGTTTTGAGTTGATTGTCGCATCATATTTTTAATTGTGCATTGATTAGCATTATCACCTATTCACCCCCCCTCTAGGTGATTTTTAATTGGTATCAGAGCTTGGACTCTAGGTTTGGCTTAACATCCTTAGAGAGATCCTAAAAATTTGCTAATTAATATTTGCATTCTTTCATTCATACACTAGTAAACATGGCCGACAACATCAAAACCCCTCCTAAATTTGATGGACTTAATTTTCCTATTTGGAAGGTTAGGATGACTATCTTTTTACAATCTTTAGGTAGCTTAGTGGCAAAATCCTTGACCAAACCCTATGTTAGACCCGATAGTGATGAAAGCACATGGTCCGACTTTACATTTAGAGAATATGAGGCTAACTCCAAGGCCTAAAATTCCCTCCTAACCGCCTTGAATGAGGATGACCTTACACGAGTTATACATTGCCAATCCGCCTATGAGATTTGGCAACATTTGTTGGTCACGCACGAGGGGACATCACAAGTAAAAAGAGCTAAGATAGATCTCTTGAGGTCCCAATATGAATCTTTTAAAATGATTGATGATGAATCTATTGATTGCATGATTACAAGGTTTACTAAAATCACCAATGCTCTTTTCTCTTTAGGTGATGATATTTCCAATGATCAAAAGGTGCGAAAAGTGATTCGGGCTCTTCATTCTTCATGGGAGATAAAGGCCACCACCTTGAAAGAATTGAATAACAAGGACGAAATGGATCTCATTAGTCTCATTGGAAACTTGAAGACTCATGAGATGGAAAAGAAGGCAAGAGAAGAAGCCGCTCCTCTAAAGAAGAAATCCATAGCCTTCAAGTCTTCCTCCACTCTTGATGACGAAGAAGAAGATGAAGAAGAAGATGATGAGCTCTCCCTTCTTATGCAAAACGTGAAGAGAATGTACCGTAAGAACAAACTCAACTTTAGAAGGAAGTTTGAAGGAAAAGAGGAGAGAAGAATCATTTGCTACAATTGCCGAAAGCCCAGACATATCATGGCCGATTGCCCAGAATTCAAGAAAAAGGTGACTTCCTCCTTCAAGCAAAAGAAGCCGGTCGAAAAGAAAGCTTACAAAGCAACTTGGGATTCAGAAAGCGAGTCCGAAGACGAGGTGGACACGCGAACATGTGTTTCATGGCAAACACACCAAAGGTAACCCCTCAACCTCTTGATGAAGAAGATGAATTAAGTAAAGAAGTACTTGTACATGCTTTTGTTGAACTTTCAGAGAGTTATGATAATAAAAAGATAGAATGCTCAAAATTGGAAAAGGAAGTTGCTTTTCTTAAAAATCAACTTGCTATTGTTTCTAAAGAAAAGGATGAAATTTCTTCAAATCTTATTTTTACTCAAAATGAATTTAGTGCTTACAAAGTTGCTTGCAAAGCAAAATTTCCAAAGATTGATGAAAAAGAAATTTCTTCATTAAAAACTAGAATTGTTAATGTTGAAAAAGTTTTGAAGGATTGTGCTTTCAGCACTAAGAAACTTGAGGAAATATTTTCAAAAAGGCACACTACCCATGTAAATCTACACATGCTCACAAGTCACACACTCACTATGCTTTTAAATATGATAGAGTGTATAGATGCACTTATTGTGGTAAGAATGAACATTTGGTTAAGTTTTGTTATGACCAAATAAATAGAACAAATAATCTTGTATGGGTTCATGATACTAACACTTTAGGACCCAAGAAAATATGGGTACCAAAATCAAGTTCTAAATTATTTGATGTAGGTACGCACCAGGGCTCCAAGACGTAAGGAACGGTGGTACCTTAATAGTGGTTGTTCAAGACACATGACATGGGATATCAACAACTTTACAACCCTATCAAGGTACATGGAAGGTGGCACCGTCACCTTCGGGGATGACTCCAAGGGCACTATCATCGGTATAGGTAACATTCAAATTGGTGCATCTCCCATTATAGAAAATGTTGTTCTTGTTGATGGTTTAAAACATAACTTGCTTAGTATAAGTCAACTTTGTGATCGTGGACTTAAAGTTGTTTTTGATGACTCTTCTTGCAAGATTTTTGATTGCAAAACCAATGATTGCATTCTTACTAGATTTCGTGATGATAATGTTTATATCATTGACATGCTTAATTTGGATTGTTCTACTAAATGCTTGAATGTTTTTGATGAAAATTCTTGGCTTTGGCATAGAAGATTAGGACATGCATCTTTTGACCATCTTTCTAGGATTAATTCTAAGGAATTGGTGAAGGGTATTCCTTGCTAGAAGTTTGAGAAAGACCGCATTTGTGGTGCGTGCCAACTTGGGAAACAAACCAAGTCTTCCTTCAAACCAATCAAGGATATCATGTCAACTAGGCCATTAGAATTAATTCATATGGATCTTTTTGGACCAACTAAAACTAAGAGCTTAAATGGTAGTAGATATGCATTTGTTTAGTTGATGACTTTTCCCGATTTACTTGGGTTTTCTTTTTGGAACACAAAGATCAAACTTTTTCTCATTTCAAGATTTTTCGAAAAAGGGTTGAAAAAGAAAAAGGTTTTTCGATTTTGAAAATAAGGAGTGATAGAGGTGGTGAGTTTGTTAACCAACTCTTCATGACTTATTGTGATGAAAAGGGAATCAAGCATGAAATGTCATGTCCTAGAACTCCACAACAAAATGGAGTTGTAGAAAGGAAAAATAGAACACTTCAAGAGATGGCTAGGACCATGATGAGTGAATATGACCTCCCTCAATATTGGGCTGAGGCCGTAAACACCGCATGCTATATTTCAAATCGCATTTATTTGTGTAAAAATTCTTCTAAAACATCTTTTGAAATGTATCATTCTAGAAAACCTAATGTTTCATATTTCAAAGTTTTTGGATGCAAGTGTTTTGTTTTGAATACTAGAGATAACTTGGGTAAATTTGATGCTAAGGCTTATGAAGCTATTTTTGTTGGATATTCTTCTACTAGTAAAGCTTATAGAGTATTCAATAGATCTTCCCTTACCATTGAAGAATCCATGCATGTTAAATTTGAAGAATCTAATGTGGTTGTTGAGAATGTTGTAGAGATTGACCCATTAGGTGAAGACATGGAGAGACTATCCTTGAAGGACTCACCCGCTCAAGAAGAAAAGCTAGAACCCATTGGTGATGTTCATAAGGATGAAGTGAATGATTCTCAACCACTTCCCAAAGATTGGAGATACGCTACAAATCACCCCAACGAACTCATTTTAGGTGATGTCTCTAAAGGGGTAACAACTCGCTCCAAACTCCATGACTTATGTGGTAACTTTGCATTCATTTCTCATTTTGAACCCAAAAGCATCCTCGAAGCCGAGGCGGACTCATATTGGTTGCTAGCCATGCAAGAGGAACTTAATCAATTTGAGCGCAACCAAGTTTGGCACCTTGTACCTAGGCCTCACGATAGACCAATAATTGGTACTAAGTGGATCTTTAGGAACAAGATGGATGAGTCCGGAAATGTTATTAGGAATAAAGCTAGGTTAGTGGCCCAAAGTTACACTCAAGTTGAAGGAATTGACTTTGAGGAGACCTTTGCACCCGTAGCACGGCTTGAAGCCATACGGATAACACTAGCTTTTGCATCTTTTAAAAATTTTAAACTTTTTCAAATGGATGTGAAAAGTGCATTTTTAAATGGTTTTATAAATGAAGAAGTTTATGTTGAACAACCTCCCGGTTTTATTGATCATGTTCATCCCAATTTTGTTTTTAAACTTGATAAAGTTTTGTATGGATTGAAACAAGCTCCAAGAGCTTGGTATGAAAGGCTTTCTAGTTTTCTCATTTCAAATGATTTTGTTAAAGGCAAAGTAGACACAACTCTTTTTACAAAGCATATTGATAATGACATTTTAATTGTGCAAATTTATGTTGATGATATAATCTTTGGTTCTACTAATGAGTTTTTATGCAAGGAGTTTGAAAAGGTTATGCAATGTGAGTTTGAAATGTCTTCCATGGGTGAATTGAATTTCTTTCTTGGACTCCAAATCAAGCAATTGCAAGATGGGATATTCATAAGTCAAGCCAAGTATGCAAAGGAACTCGTAAAGAAGTTTGGACTTGAAAGCTCAAAAGTTTGCAACACTCCCATGGCAACAACAATCAAGCTTGATAAGGATGACCAAGGTAAAAATGTTGATATTAAATTGTATAGAAGCATGATAGGTAGTCTTTTGTATTTGACGGCAAGTAGGCCGGACATCATGTTTAGTGTGTGTCTTTGTGCTAGATTCCAATCGTGTCCTAAAGAGTCCCATCTTATTACGGTAAAACGCATCATTCGTTATATTAAGGGCACAATTGGAATGGGTCTATGGTATCCGAAAATCGGAGATTTCTCAATGACGAGTTATTCGGATGCTGACTATGCGGGTTGTAGAGTAGATAGAAAGAGTACCAGTGGGACATGTCAATTTCTTGGTAATTGTCTTGTTTCATGGTCCTCTAAGAAACAAAATTCCGTAGCTCTATCAACCGCCGAGGCGGAGTATGTTGCAGTGGGGGCTTGTTGTGCACAAGTTCTTTGGATTAAACATACTCTCCTTGATTATGATTTGCATTATGATCATATAAATTTTTTTAGTACTATTCATATGACAAAAATGCAAATCAACATAGTAAGACCAAGCACATTGAGATTAGGTATCACTTTCTTAGAGATCATTTTGAGAAAAATGATATAGATATTGATTATGTTTCCACGGATTTGCAACTTGCCGATATTTTCACTAAACCACTTGATTTTGCTAGATTCTCCTTTATTTGTGATGAACTAAATATTTGTGTTATTGAATAATAAATTTTTTTTACCCTTTTTTATGTATGACAAAAAGGGGGAGAATAAGTCTGAGTTTATTATGGTCTTGATTCCAATAAGTGTTTATGATTTCTTGTATTTGAGTTTAAGTGTTTTTGCAAGTGTTTAATATCTCATGGTTTTTGTAGCTTGCTTATAATATTGTTTTTCTTTGTTCAATGTAGCATAATTTGAGGGGGAGCTTACACCTCTCTTTTATTTTTTAACATAGCCTATTTGTTTTGTCATCATCAAAAAGGGGAGATTGTTGGCCCAAAAGGTTACACTATCCATTTGTTTAGAGTTTTGATGATAACAAAACAAATAAGAGCTATTTGGTACTAATAAGTTTGTTCAAGATAAGTTTCAGGTTTTGTACCATATTTGGAGGCCATTGCTTAACTTTGCAAGAAATTCTAAGTTCATGGAGCAAAGAAGGTTTATGGCACATCAAGGAAGGAATATAGAAGAGAAGGCTCTAGCTAGGTTTTGCATGGTTCAAGACTTCAAGATTGCTCATGAGACTTCATTAGTCTTGTTTCTAGTTTTATAGTTTTGTTAAAGAATAGTGATTAAGATTGAAGCTCTATATTCCAACACACACGTTTTTGCGCACATGCATTTCCTAGAAATATTCCCTATAAATATATACAAAAAAATTTAATAAAAAGCCTTTTGATTACAAACTCAATTTTATGTTTTATATATATCTCTAATCAAAAATATTTTATTAGATATCAAAATCTCCTTAAAATTCTTGTTCAGTCTTGACTTTTGGCCTGAGCCGGTCGACCGACCGGTCGACCGACACTCAACTGGTTTTCTGGCAGGTTGGATGCGTATCCGTGTGCACGTTCTTCGGCCGACCGGGCGGATGACCGAAGACTTCGGTCGACCGGGCGGCTGGCCGACTGAAGTGGTGTCACTCTCTGTTTGTTTCGGTCGACCGGCGGTCGACCGAGAGCCTGCAACGGCTCTTTTTGTTTGAATCCCGGTCGACCGGCCGGTCGACCGAGGTAGCCGTTTCAGCCATAACGGCTAGCTTTGAAACACGTTTTAAATTTGTATTTTTCGTTTCTAAACGAATTTAGGGGATATTTTATGGGTCAAATTCTTCCTAATTAACATTATATGAGTTTACTTTTTAATCCCTAGCCCTCTCCTATAAATAGAGGTGATTAGGGTTATGTTTTTAACAACAAGCAATATACAAAAAGTTTCAAAAGTTTTCAAAGCTTTCAAGAGAGTTTGGTCCTTGGTTTTTGTGCTGAAGATTCTCTCATCGCTGAAGTTTTATTTTCTAAACTCTCTCTAGTTCATTTCCTTTTTCCACTTGCACTATTTGAGCTTCAATTCTAACCATTACTCTACAGGGCTCTTGTAAGGGAATGAGGCGTTTGCAAAAGATAGTTTGTGGTCTTTTGATCACTAAGAGAGAACTTGTACTTGAGATTGTGGAGTTGGGTACTCGGGTGTGATTGTAATTCTTTGTGAAGTTATAGTGGTTAGAAATCCTTCTGGGTGAAGGCGGGGACGTAGAGCTGGGTGCTCGAACCTCGAAAAAATTCTCGGTGTTTGCGTTTGGTTTACTTGTTCTTACTTGTTCTTAATTCTTGCTTCAATCACTTACTTTATATTCATTGCTTTATCTACTTGATTCACATTTTCTTTGCTACATTATACTTGCTCTTCATTTTCATTGTTATATTCACTTGTTGCATAATCACATTGTCAATCAAATACTCATTCAAGAAGATTACATTGCGCACCTCCAACTCATATCTAGAGGAATCAGGAGGAAGAAGTTCAGAACCCTTCACGGGGTATTCGGCTTCTAGTCCTGTTTTGGGTTGATTGTTGCATCATATTTTTAATTGTGTATTGATTAGCATTATCACCTATTCACCCCCCTCTAGGTGATTTTCAAACCTTGCCCTGACCTGGCTGATTAGCTTGTGGTCAAAGTCTGCATAATACCTCCCGTGGACAGTCTAACCAGTTAGGAGTCGTCTAGGTCATAAGTCTACCCTAATTTAGGTTAGAATTTTTTCTTTTTGTTTGTTTATTTGTTTGTTTTTCTTTCTTTTTGTTTGTATTCTATTGTGTGATATGGCTTATAATAATAATTTTTTTCAATTTTAATAATAATCCATATTACACACCGACTTCAGTTTCGGATATTACCAACCGGCATATCATAACTTTAACCAACCTAGTGTGCCGGATTGGTCTTATCCGAATCAATATAACCCATGCCCCCAATCTAATAACTAAAATTTCCAGAATGATTTCAACTCTTCACAGAGTCAGTGGGGATTCACCTCCCTCGAGCCCAATTTTCAACCAACTTGTCTTCCTTCTCCACCTAGTCCACACTATTTTTAAGATTCATACTCAGTTCCACCAGTCCAAAATAGAAAACTATCAATTTTGGAAATGAGTATGCGTGAGTCCAAACAAAAATCCTAAAATCTAATGGACTCACATTTCACCACCAATTCCAAGACAATACTTCATCTTTTCATCAAAATAATGAACCTATCAACTATGAAAAGATGCTTGAAGCCATGACTCAGGCTCAAAACGCTCGTAATCGTGACATAGATATGATGGTCGAATCTCTACGTTCCCACCGTTTGACCAGTTCTGATGTCACTAACCATCCTGTTAGAGCCGAAGAGTCATGTAGTTTTGAAAATCAAGGTTCCATTTCAGAACAGTCATTTGAACTTGCCCAAACTCCAAATTTTGAAAAGAATATTGACAGTTTGGCAAGTTATCCTTTTCCTGAAATCGAACTTGAAAATGAATATGATCATGAATCTTAACTTAGTGATTCAATTTTACTTCCTGATTCAATAATGACTCCGGTGTCTTCACCTGATTTCAATCTTTTTCCTGAGTCAACATTGAATCCTGTGCCAATTTATCATGAAATTGAATCACCCATTCTTGATGATCATATTGAACTTGACCAATTTTACACTTTTGAAAATCCTATTGACAAATTGGCAAGTTCTCATTTTTTTGATATTGAACTCAATGAGATATGTGACCTAGATTCTCAAATCTGTGATCCAGTTCAACTTTCTGAATCAATATTGACTCCTGTTTTGTTACCAAACTTGAGTAATATTTTAGAGTCAGTTTTGATTCCCCCACCTATCATTCCTGAACTTGAATCACCAATGCTAGGTCACATTCCATTGTTGAAAAATAAATGTGGACTTGAGTTTCAACTTCTTGACTTGGACCTACTTCCTGAACCAATTTCGACTCCTGAACCTTTACTTGACTTAAGTCACCTTCCTGAGTCGGTATTAGTTCCTATACTTCCTGAGTCCAAGTCAACCGTTCTATCATTTCATACTCCATTTTGGGACGAGGTGGTTGACAAATTTGACTTTGAAATCAATTATGAAATTTGAAAATTAGATGGGGTCAAGTACTTAATAAAAATCCTTCATGGATTCATCATTTTAATGGGTTATATTAGAGATATTTCTGGTCGGTTCCTCCGAACCCAACGAAAAGTCGATTGGGCCGCATTTCGTGGACCAATCAGACCACCACCGGAACCACCACCTTAAGGCAACATTTTCCTTCCCTTTCGTCTTTTCATGCATCTATGCATTAATTCATACATTGAGGACAATGCATGAGATAGGTGTGGGGGAGGGTCTAACATAACTTAGTTTTTTCTCTTTTTATTAAAAAAAATTATTAACATTTTCTTTACTTTTAAAAACATTTTGAAAATAGAAACAATACTTTGACATATTTTTTGTAAGAAATTAAGTTAATTTTAAGGAATAGAAAAATTCAAAATAGGATTTCTTAAACTTGGTCAAAATAAGATTATTTGTTTGATTTTTAGGGTTAGGAAGATAATTTGTCAAAGTAATTTAGTCTTGATCTTTACCGTGATGAAATATGCACACTTCATACACTTACACGCTTAGGGTTCAAAAACAAAGATTCTTATGCCTTATAAAAAAAAGAAAATAAAAAGAAAATAAACAAATCTAATTATTGATTAGCTAGGTGCTTTGGCCTAAGCAAGCCTTAGTATTTATGTGAAAGATGATTAGATCAGTTTGAAAAGAAAAAATATATATAAAAATCCTCTGATTATTGTGCCTAATAAAGCATAAGTATTCACGCCTAAAAGGGGTTCATGTAATAAAATCCTTAGTTTTGTGGCCTTGTTTGCTCGAGTCCTTAAGTCCTTTGGGTGTTTTCTCACCCGGTGCCCTAAGATCGTTTGGTTTGGGAGTCATCGATTAAAGGCTCGTTACATGGGCAGATTAGAAAGCCTAATAGAACTTAGGAATAATACCAAAAAAATAGTATATATATAAAAATAAATAAGGCATAAGAGTTAGAGTTAATGAACCCTTCGTCAAAATTTTCACAGTCACAAGGTGCATATGACTTAGGGTAAAATAATAGACTAGATGAGAAGTACAATTTGACTCCTTAGTTTGATTGATAACAAATTGTTGAATAGAGACTAAGTTTAGGAATGAAAAATTCAGTTTTCCTATAACTTATAGATTGCTTAAATCTTACAATTATATTTCAAATATTTTTCTCTTTCAAAATGCTTTTCAAAAATACTAACTCTTTGTTTCTCTTTCTTTATGGATTTTGTGGGTGTAATCCGCTGAAAACCCTCACGAGACAAAACTCGTCCTCTAGGGGAAACCTAGAGGTTTAACGGCTTGTTGCACATGCTCAGTGCAATCGCGTGACCTGCGAAAGTGGTCTAATAATCCTTAGTATAGTTTACTTGTTTTGCTCGAGGACGAGCAAAAGATAGGTATGGGGTGTGATTGGTCGCTAATGTTGCATATTTAGTATCATATTTCCATACTTATTATAGAATAAAATCTGCATTGTCCTAATTAATTGTTTAATTTATTTGCAGGCCCATTCTTTAAGGAGATGAAGAGAAATGAGCCCAAAAGCCCACCAAAATTCTAAATTAAATCAGAATTAATTCGAGCTTACTGAATCAGGGCAAAATCAAGAGGTTGAAAACCGGTTGAGAAGAATCCTCTCAGAATCGATTGGTTGAAGAAAAGATCAACGGCCATTTCTTCAAAATCTCGGAGCTAAACTGCAAATCCAACCCAAGATAAAGACAGAACGAGACTCCGGGGAGACCCACCAACAGGGTGTGGCCACCTGGCCACAACCTGGCCGCAGAAACGCGGCCAAAGCCGCATTTTCGCGGCTTGATTGTGGAGTTAGGGGGAGCGTTTGCTCCCCTGATCTCCCCGGGATCCTGTAAGTTGGGTTTTTGCCTATAAAAAGTCAGTATTTGCACTGAAAATGGGACGACCATGCAGAGATAGGATTTAGCCTAGTTTTCATTTCTTGTAGTTTAGGTTTTCTTTTCATTTTATATAATTGTAATTTGAATGTAAGCTTAGGTTAGAAGAAGATTCATGTAAGTAAGAGAGAGAGGCTTATGTTGAGAGTGACACCGATGTCCCCTCCTCCTTTCTTCTTTTGTTTCTGCAAGAAATAAAGGTAAACATTTTTTATGTTCATCGCTTTACTTTTGTTTTCTTTTTCTTTTCGTCTTCTACTTCACCTCTGTTGGTTTTTGATGAGCTTGCAAGTGATTCTAGAAGCATAAGTATAACGATGTTGTGTGAGTGCCAACGATATTTGATGAAGACGTTCTCCTCCTCAAGATCCGTATCACTTCATTCTTGCGCCGCTTGATGATATAATGCGAACGGGGACTAAGCTCAATCTATGATCTATGCGTTGAACGCCTCCAAGCAAGGTAGAACATGCAAGGTTTCCAGGTAAGTCATCAATCAAATTAGGTAAGTATTTCTTCAACCTTCTTTCTTTTCTTTTGTTTCTTTAGTATAGATCGCCAACACAACTTCTTTCACCACATCTTCCAAATCGTTTTCACTCATTTTTCCAATTCATTTGTATATAGTCATTCTCTGTTTTTCTCCACCTTCTTCATCTATCGCTTTCTTTTTAACTTTAACATAACTCTTTTTTCATTTTTATTTCTTAAAACAAAGAAGAACTTTCGTTTGTTTTCATAAAGATTTCAATACGAACCTTGAACGCTTCCATCGCAAACCCTCCTTGTGGATCACGACCCGCATAGCCACTTGCTATCGCGGTTAGAATTGAGCACTTGCACATCTCTATTTCTAAATCTAAAATTCTGTATTTTTTTTGTGCAGGTTAAAGCCTCAATCAGTAGCTTAATGATTGTCTTGTTGAATGCTTCCGCCAAGCCATTAGCGGCAGTATTATAAGCAGTTGATGCCACGTTCTGAATCCGGTACTTATCGCAAAACTGGTAGAACACCTGACTCACGAATTGAGGACCATTATCATGGATGATCCGCCTAGGGACACCAAATCAATAGATGACATGGTGTTTGATGAAATTAACCACGTTAGAAGTTTTAATTTCAACCAGTGGTATAGCTTCTGCCCACTTTGAAAGGTAATCAGTTATCGCTAGGATAAACCGGTGTCCTTTTGTCGAAGAAGGGCTAATTGGCCCTACGACATCGATTCCTATGCTTCAAATGGCCATGAAGCAACGATTGGATGGAGCAACTCTGAGGGCTGATGTATGAAGTTTGCATGGATTTGGTAGGCTCTACACCTTCGTGCATATTGGATGGCATCGGCTATCATGGTTGGCCAATAATATCCAAGCCTGTGCAATCGGTCTTTAAGTTTTGGACCTGGCTGATGAGCTCCGCATATGCCGTCGTGCGCTTCTTTAAGCACTTCTTGTGCTTCTGAATTAGAAAGGCAACGGAGGAGGATACTGTCATATGAACGACGATAAAGTGTCTTCAGAGTTGGATCATAGTAAAAGCGGAGAGACCTTCACCTGATAGATGCCGCTTCTTTAGGGTCATCCGGCAGCAAACCATGTAGAGCATAATCAATGAGGGGAAATCGCCAATCTCTCGGTTCAAGATCCGTTGAGATATTATAGACCTCTCCGGTTCTCAACATATGTTTAGAGCAGATAAGGTGTCGAGTCGCCACCGTAAGGTGATACTCGGTGTCGACTGGCAAGGCTAGCGTTGTTGCTAGTGCAACCAGAGCATCGGTCCTAGTGTTCTGGGATCGAGAAATATGACCAGTGTAAAAGCCATCAAACAAATTAGCCATTTCGATGACTGCGTGGTAATAAGGTACCAAATCTTCGTGACGGACCTCATATTCGCCTTTAACCTGACTGATAATCAGTTTTGAATCGTCATAAGCTTCAAGGTAGCGTACCCCCGTTTCATGAGCGAGCTGAAGTCCAATAAGTAGAGCATTGTATTCTGCCACATTTTTGGAGCATGATTCCGTCAGAGAAAATGCTCTAGGAAGGACATGATTTTGTGGAGAGATAAACACAACACCCACACCGGCAATGATCCTGTCTTTAGGGCCTATTCGTGATGCTCCATCGAAGAACATCTGCCAAACATCATCCTCTAAAGTTATATTAGATTTAAAAACTTCATCTGGAATGTCTTGATGAAGTTTTGAGCTTTCTGGAACCGGATGAGCAGCCAAGAACTCTGCAAGTGCCTAGCCTTTAACCGCCTTCTGAGGGACAAAGAGCATGTCGTACTGAGACCAAAGAATCGCCCACTTAGCTAATCTTGAATTTAATGATCCTGATTTCGTCATGAGAAGACGCAAAGGGTTCACTCTGAAAATGACATGTATGGTTTGGCCAACCAAATAATATTGTGTCTTCTGAATAGCAAAGACAAGAGCTAAGCATTCCTTCTCAATAGGATTATAGCGAGATTCCGCCCCTATCAAAGTCCTACTCAGATAATAAATAGCTTGTTCATGACCATTATCATCTTTTTGAGCAAGCAGAGCACCGAGAGAATGGTCCATAGCTTTCACAAAAGCAGGAACGGTTTTCCTGATGTGGGAGCTACTAAGACTGGAGGTTTTGTGAGATATCTTTTGATATCTTCGTAAGCTTCTTGACAAGCTTGATCCCATACAAAAGAAATACCCTTTTTCATGAATCGGGTGAACGGTTGACAGCGGCCTGAGAGATTTGCGATGAATCTTCTGATATAAGCCAGTCTACCTTGCAGGCCTCTAAGTTCTTTGAGATTCTTAGGTGGATGCATGTTCTGAATGGCTTTGACTTTGTCCGGGTCAAGCTGAATTCCTTTTGATATAACAATAAATCCAAGGAATTTGCCACTCGAAACCCCAAGAAGGATTTTATTGGATTCATTTTCAGATGATGAGCCCGCATTATGTCGAACATCGTTCTCAAGTCATGAAAGTGGTCACTCTTATTAAGACTTTTGACAGCAATGTCGTTGACATAACATTCTACCATTTTTTAGAGGTGATCACGAAAAATCATACTTATTGCCCGCTGATAAGTTGCTCCCGCGTTCTTTAACCCAAAGGGCATCACAGTATAACAGTATATCCCCAACGGTGTCCGGAATGAAGTATGCTTTTCATCCTCTGGATACATCATAATTTGATTGTACCCTGAAAAGTCGTCCATGAAGGACATCCTTTTAAATCCGTAGGTATTATCAATCATGACATCGGTGATGGGCAGTGAGAATTCGTCTTTAGGATAGGCTGTATTGAGATCATGGTAGTCGATGCAGATCCGTATCTTCCCATTCTTCTTGAGAATAGGAACGATATTAGCAACCCAATCTGGATATTGTTCCTCCCGTATGAAGCCGCATGCAATGAGCTTATGAACTTCGACTTCAATAGCCTCCATAATGTTCGGACAAAACCGGCGGTTCTGCTGCTTGATTGGCTTGGCGTCAGGTCTGATGTTCAGACGATGCATGGCTACTTGTGGATCAAGTCCGGGCATGTCTTCGTAGTTCCATGCAAAGACATCTATATACTCCTTTATGAGTACTATCAATTCTTCTTTTTTCATAAGTGTAAGCTTTCACTTATAAAGATGGGTTTAGGGTGGTCTCGAGTACCCAAGTTAACCTGGATTACCTTATCTTCAGTAGGTGGTTCACGCTGTTCGAATAGCTTTTCCGACTGGAGATCCAATTGCATGGTTCCTCATCAGTAGCTTCTGCTGGCTCCAATTGACTGCTTGAAGTCATATTAACGGTGAGATCCTCGAACATCGTTCCCACACTGACATCTGAGTCCCATTCGTAGGAAGAGGCAGAGTGTGATGGGATCAGTTTGTCATCCTTGGACTGAAAGATTGGTGGTGGTGTAGGTGTAATGTATCCCAACCCCCTGCGTGTGTTATCATAGTAGTTTGCCGGTTTCCCTCTTGGCATGAAGTTGCGCAAAAAATCACGTCTTCCTTTTCCGAAATTCAGGCCCTTCCCATGCTGCAAGTTGTATCCCATTTTCCTCATCATATGGTGCGATGATCGCGCGTAATGAAAAAATTGTGGGGTGTCTGAGTCTGAACTTGAATCTGCGGCTGTAGACCTTCGCAGTTGGGCTTTACCGAATATTATTGGTAATTGACCCTCTTTGGATGTAGGAGCCACTAAAACGGATCCTTCTATAGATTTCACAGATGTACTTGATGCACTTGGTTTATGCAAGGGCATGTGCAGAGAGCTATCCGTAGAGGATTCAAACAATTCAACACTCACAGGATAATCAAAGGAAATATTGTCATTAATTACCCATTCGCCCTTATCTTCAGAAGGAGTGTTACATTGGGGATTATTAAGACATGCTACAATTGGTTCACGGATTAGAATGGCTAGCATGTCTGCTTCAGACTCTGAATCCGCCTCATTGCCACTATCATCATCGTCAGGTAGTGATTCTTTCAATATTTCACCGATCTATTGATACATGAGAGAGTCAGTAAAGTAGTTCTCCACCCCTTTGAATGGTTGCTTCTCGGCGAAGACAGTTTATACTGTTGTATCATCTTCAACATATTTGAAGCATTGATGCAGAGTAGAGGGAACAATCCAGTTGGCGTGGATCCACGGTCGTCCTAGTAACAAGTTGTACAACGTGTCAGCGTCAATGACATAGCACGTCACTTCTGACTTCAGGATCCCGATTCGGCAACGGAGTCGAATCTTCCCAAGCGGATGACTACTCCCTGCATTAAAATCGTATATTGTTGTAGTGGTTGCAGACAACCGATACATTGGTATGCCAAGGAAGTTGAGGAGTCTTTTGGCGATGATACTAAGTGCAGATCTCG
This sequence comes from Agave tequilana, assembly GCA_038442645.1. NCBI lineage: Eukaryota > Viridiplantae > Streptophyta > Magnoliopsida > Asparagales > Asparagaceae > Agave > Agave tequilana. The sequence goes on along the minus strand of JAVJIF010002592.1, from coordinate 334,711 downwards.
GATCAACCTATACCCTTTCAATGCATGTCGACCCGATGTATCCTGTGCAGTACAAAGGTCGATCATGCTTGTTATCCTTGAGAAGCATATCCTCCGCTGTGAAGGTGTTAGCAGGTACCTTTGATTGCACATGATGGCATTCGGGGCAAGAAGACTGAGGGTCATCTTTAGGGATTTCTGGCATATATGTCAGGAATGATTCTAAGTTAGCCAGTGCTTCTCTTATCTCTTTCGAGAGACGAAGAAGCTCGTGTATGGTAATACGAGCTGGGATATTGGCCAACTGGGCCAATATGTCAAAATGAAAGGGCATGTTAAGCCCTAGGCCTGAAGGCTTCTTCAGGACATGGTCGAACTGGATTTCTTTCTCTTCTCTTTTCCCGTCGTCAGGAGTGGAGCCGGTGTGGATATTTGTACTGACGTTGTCTGCTGTTGTGTCTCGTCAGTAGCTTTCTCATACTGTCTTAAGTATGATTTTTCGGATCGAGTACCTGTTGGCTGAGGTACATCAGCCTGCATCGTACAAGCGTGCTTTTCCCCTTCGGAATCGCTGAGAGAAGTTGATGTGAGATTGCCATCATCCGGCAGGATGGAGACAACATTGCAAGATTTGCCCTTCGACTTGGACTTCTTTGAATCCCATTGTTCGTCTTGGACAAGGTCTGGGTGTATCCATATGATTTCTTCTATCTCCAGTGTCAAGGGAATAAGACCTTTATTCTCTTGAGTTTTAGCTGAAGGATGCTTGACTTCCAGTCGCGGTGCAGGGATTTGAAAGGTCCCGTCAAGAACTGTGACTTTTGGGGTTTTGCCGAATTCAAGAGTCACCATATTTGCAGTGACTTTCTTTTGTTCTGATTTCAGAGTCAAAACTCTGGCGTCGACTAAAGCTTGAATTTTGTCCTTTAGGACAAAGTACTTATCAGTAGGATGATGAACTATCCTATGAAAGAGGCAATAGTTAGGATCGTTTGTGTGTCCCAATTCATTAGGACGCCGAGCATCCGATAACTTCAATTTATTCCCTTTGTGGAGTAAATGGAATATTGCGACCACCTGTTCGTCTTTGAAGGGGTACTGTTTCGAAGGAAACTTAGACTTCTTAATATTGAAGCCGCTCTTCTTGGCCTTCGACTGAACGTCCCTTGACAATTCAACAGACATAGTCACTTTCCCTTTGGCTTGAGAAGACTGTGCCATGTCTCTGCGTTCTTTATTATTCATACCCCATTTGCCTTTAGGGATAGATGGTTTGAACTTCTTAGCCGACTTTTCGGCTATCTCATCTTGTTCGACTAGTTCCTTCCAGGTATGGGCTTTGATAGCCCCCATACGAATCTCCACTTAGTCGAGGAAGTTATGTCTGCATGTCTGCAAGAGAATGGGTAATGGCATTCCTGCTGGGCACATCAAAGACAAGTTTCTGAACCATTCAATGTAGTCGCGGATAGATTCGCCTTTCTTCTGTTCGGTAGAGAAGAGTTTGTCCATGGTCACCTCGTATCATCCTCGTAGAAACGAGAAAGAAATCGAGTTTTTAGGTCGATCCAAGAATTGATAGAGCCTGGAGGAAGGCTTCAGAACCAGTCGAATGCTATCCCCTTCAAGGTGCCAATGAATAGTCTGGCCATGATAGCATCATTGTCTATGACATTACCAGTCTGAGAACAGAAATAGTAGATGTGCTGGTTTGGCGAGCTCTTACCATCATACATATGCAATGTTGGTGGTTTGAACTTTGGCGGGGATGGTACTGAATCCCATTCAAAAGGTAAGGACGGACTGTACCTACTTTCTTTAGTTCATCTCTCTGGGTTAGGGATGCAATCTGAGCTTGGATGCCTTTAAGAACTTCAGCGTCCATAGAAGAACTTTCCTTTGACTTCTCAGTCTTTGGTTGTTCATGGCTATGATGTTCTTCCTCATCATGGTTACTCCCGATATCATTGTTATTCCGGTTGGTGAGGAGTTGAGCGAGCATCTATTGAATGTTGTTCAACGCTTCTTACTAGGCCTTAGAGGTTTTCTCTTGGGCTTCAACCGTCTCGGAGGTCATCATTACCGTTATCAGCCATATTCACTGACACTCTATCCGTTCGCACTGAGCTGACTGTGGCTGAAGAGGCATACCTGCTGTCTTCGTCCTTCTCATCAGAATATTGGAATAATCTTCTCATTAGTTTTGGTGAGGTTACTGTAGTTGAGGAGGATGGCTGCTCATAATTGTAGGGTATTGCGACCCTAGATCTGGTGTTTCGGAAGACACCTTCTTTGTATACCAAGACTTTGCCAAGGTCCAGACTATAATCCGGATCTGGAGAACTGGAGGGAGCGGCATGCGATGCTCGTCTGTCCCTACACGGTTCTCGTCCCCTTCCGATCATATTAACGAATGCAGATGGCAGATTTTGCGATATGCTCCTTTTGCGATGCTTCACAGGATCTCGTTCCGATAGTCGATCAAAACTGATCGTCGGGCGGGGATTGATCCTAGCCAGTAATGGACTGAGTGGACAGTCACCAACTGACATCTCACTTGTTAACAACAGGAGGGAGAAGTCCAGAAAGATTCTGACTTCCATTTGTCTGTCAAGAATTCTCGCAAGTCAGACCCAGCCGGGCTTAAGCGGTTTAGCGCAGAGACTCTGTTGGATTGCGCATAGGAAGATGCCCTGTTCCTTTCATCACCGCAGAGGTAATTAGCCATAAATAGTGCTTTAGCTCTAGCTTCGCGGCTAAGAACTTTGGGAATGTCCTTGGGTGCTAAAACTGATTAAGCACCGCTGTCAACACTTAGGGACGATCCCTTAGCTCCGCTGCGAAGGACGAGCTTAGTGCTCGATGAACTGGGGAGCGAAGCACGCTGTGGTGCTTTGTTTGCTTCCTTGCTACGAAGGAGATTAGCACTAGATAGTGCTTTAGCTCTAGCTTCGCGGCTAAGAACTTTTGGAATGTCCTTTGGTGCTAAAGCTGCATAAGCACCGCTGTCAACACTTAGAGATGATACCTTAGCTCCGCTGCGAAGAGCGAGCTTAATGTTCGAGGAACTGGGGGCGAAGCACGCTGTGGTGCTTTGTTCGCTTCCTTGCTGCGAAGGAGATTAGCACTGCTAGGTGCCTTAGTTCTAGTCTGGCGGCTGGGAACTCTGCGCGTACCCCGAGGTACATGCGTTGTGTTTGCCATGTCATCAGCAACTTCGCTCGGAAGAACGAGGTTGGCGCGAGGTGTTGCTGCTCCTGGATTAGGTGAAGGTATAGTCGCTGTTCTAGCTTCGCGGCTAATGACCTCAGCGAAGTAAGCATGCCTTTTGCCTTTATCTTCGCATAATAGGCAGCCTGTGGCGTAGCTACGCCTGAAGCTTCATAGAGAGCTTTCTGCTTTGGCCTCCACATCTACTTTGGAAGAGGAGATTTAGATTCGCAGGGAACCTGGATAGCCTCGCGTGAGGCTGCTTGCCCGTCTAGGGCTGGTTTCTGCTCTGAAACCTTACACTGACACCCTCCTATACTTCTGTGTGTCGAGCATTGGACCACCTTTAGAGAAGAGCTCTTCAAATTTTTCTTAGTCGAAATGAATGACCAGGTTTTCGAAGGTAATAGGCTCAAGATCCTGACCCTCCTTGTTGCGCCAGAAAACCGTAGTAGGCTTGCAGAGAGCCTTATATGTCTCGACAGAGATTTGCTTCGAAGAATTAGCCATAGGGGTTCTGGCTGCGCCGACTTCCTTGCACTCAGCAGTAGACCCGAAGGTCTGTTCGTCGCATTGCGACACTTGATTCTCAACAGTAGAGAATTTACAACTCCCCAGCAGAGTCGCCATCTTGTTTTCCATTGATTTGCGAAGGGGAAAATTATAAAAAAGGGGTCGAGGAGCTAACTTACAAGTAATTCTTTGAAGTATAAAGATTACATGTAGATCTCCTCTGAGATTTCTAGGAAAGTGTGGCGGTAGGAATCTGATCAGCGCGCGATCACTTTATCCCTTTGACGATGCGATCGATCAGACAATTGGATTGCTGCCTGATGGGATTCCCTTCTCGTCTGGTTCGGGGAATCAGAGAACAGAAGGTTGGTAGAACCCTCTTGTTACTTCTAGAGCTGCCTCCGCTTGGGAATTCCTTCTCGCCTGGTTCCAGAGATTCCTTGAAAGGGAGGAAGATCTTAGGGTATTAGCACCCTGATTAGAGAAGTAGTTCTCTGAATGCTTGGAAGTAAGAGAGTAGGTCTCTGTCTTTTTTTCTCTCTTCGGGGGGTCTCGGTCCGTCCGTCCTCTGTACGCCTTTGGTACGATATTTATAAAGAGAGCAGGGGTATAATTGTCCCTTGAAAATCTAAAAACAGATTGAGTCAATCTATTTTAATCTGGAAAGTAGCCTCGCTGCGAGGCTAGAGATAGCTTTTGCGAAGCTAGGAATAGCAAGTAGTGCTAATCTCTTGATCCGTTTTGCTAAATGAGGGATGCGCCCTTGATCTTTCCAAATAACTGAAAGATTTCTTCTGATCTTCTTATCTGATTGGGAGAGTCAAAAGATTATGGCAAGCAACTGTCAAATCTGATCTCAATTAGATTTGATCTCATCTGGAGATTTAATTGGTCAAAGGTGACCATAGAAGACCCACAGCAGAGCTGTCGCGTTGAGCTCACAGTGGAGCTGGAAGGAGCATCTGGTGAAGTTAGAAGAAATCTCTTGAGCGGAGCTGGATAACTTTGTGGCGAAGTTACCTTATCAATTACCCTTTTGCGTAGCTGTATGGGGCTTCGAGCGAAGCTAACTCTCTGCGGAGTTAACTGAGCATTTCTATGCAAAGTTGTAAGTTAGCTCATAGCGAGACTGTGAAGGAGCTTTCTGCGATGCTAAGCAGCTTTGGCTTCTTATGCGAGACTTTATCTCGTGGGCTCGTGCGAGACTTAGTGTCTCTGGACCTGCCTGGGCCTTCTCACGAGCTTTTCTTGGCTTACTGTCTGCTTTGCTGGATCAATAGAATCCAAGTTGCTAATTCGTCCCCTTTGAGATGGGTGAAGAACTGGTCGTCGCTTGTTTGCCGCTTGTCTTTTGTAGATGTCAATAAGTTAGACATTGTTCAGGCCAGTTAGGAATCTTGTCTTTTTTAGAGTGTCAACAATAACTTTGTAATATTACTCATATGTTGGAGAATATAATGCACCACGTACTTTCACACTCTGATTCTTATCTGTACTAATGCATATATACGTGAGGGTATTTCTGACCTATGTATATACATCGTAGTAACGTCTCCACACCCCCGAGATCGGAGCATTACGGAGTGGTATCAAAGCCTAGGCTCTCACATCCTCAATATGTCCAGACAGCAAATTAATGGTAAAAAATTTACAGCTGGAATGCATGGATCCAGGTTATACAGTCCAACTACAAGTACAGAGTTATCGTTTCTTTCTTGATCGTCCTTTCCTTAATTCCTGAGTCATTTCCATCTTCTCATTTTTCGTTCCCATTATCTTTATACCAACTTAAGATATGAACTGACTAGAGATGTAGCGGCAGGGTTCTGAATGAAACTACTATATGATCTCTTCGACCAACTCTATGAAGCTCTAGTATTGTCAGAATTAATCTATGATCGGGTTATCTTTCAGAAGTTGGTATTCGGGTTTCTCAACAGTTATTCTATATTCTTGGCTATATCTTTCAGAGTGATCGATGCCCGGTATTCAAAATTCTTAATTATCGGTCTTCTTTATTATGCTCAGTATATTGGAGTTTTCTTTATCTTCAGTGTTCTGGTCTATTCTCAGAGTAATATTAAGCATACATCACATCGAAAATTCTATTACATACTCTTCATCAAGTACAGTTGCATGCCTCTCAGATAAAGAAATGATATCGGGATAGTATTACGTGGCCTCGTCTGGAGATTTATATGGCAAGAAGTGCAAAAAATTTCTGATTATTGTCCAGTCGACTTGAGAGCACTACCTATAGTGATTCATATCTTAATTGGTATAATTTCTGTCCCTATCCCTTTTGTGTTCATTTTACCTCTTATCGAATTGCGATGAAGCAATTTTTGTAAGGTGGATGGAATGTAAGACCCCACTCCCGGAATACATACTAGTTGCGTATTCTGATTTTTGATCACATTTTTCGATTTGCTTCCCGTAATTATTTTTATTTTATGAATATTTATATGATCATTTTGCATTGATCCGGATTCGTGAACTCGAAGTCAGCCCTAATCTGAACCGGGGACCCGATCCTAGTGTTTTGTTTGATTTGGTCTTTTGATAGTCATATTTGACCGATTTCAGTTTCAAATATTATTTTCCAATATTTTAGATTTTTCATGATTTTCTGAAATTTTTCAAAATTAAATTGTAAAATCTTCAAAATCAATGTCGACCAATATCGTTGGCTGATTTCTGTATTTTTAACTTACAATTGGAGTAGAATTTCTAGATTCTACTTTCACATTACCTCTTATAATCACTTTTCCTACTTTAATGCATTTTCTATGATTTTTCTGAATTTATCGAAGTTTGACAGGATTTGGTGTCGACCGGTATCATTCAAGATTTTTATTTCAAAAAAAGAATTGAATTTCTAAAATCTGATTTCACAATGTATCTTAAAATAATATTTGTTATTTTTTAGAATCATTCTGAGTTACTTCATTTTCTGGGTTTTTCTGAAGTTTTGATGTTTTCCCAGATTCCTAGATCTTAACTAGATATTTTTCTTTTCTATTTTTCTCTTATCTAATTTTTCTCCTCCACTCATTTTTTTCCTTTCTTTTCTATTTTCTTCTCTACATTTTTCTTTCCACAGAATATTTTCACCCACACAATAAATATCCACTTTTTCTTTCTCCCTATCTATGACGAGTACTCATCTCGTACCAGACGCGGACCTTAGTCCCGCATCTGGGTTCAATCCTGTGAGACGCAGGTTTGGTCTTTGAGGCACAGGAAACTGGTCTGAGTTTGATGTGGATGCGGGTTCAATGCTATCGAGTCAACGGGTTAGAGGGGATACGGGTAGGGTCGAACTAGGTGGGATCCAAATAAGAAAAGAAAGGAAGAAAGAGAAGAATACAGAGAGCGATGGTGGGCCGGTGATGTGCAAGGTGTTGGCCCAAAGGCCATTAGCCCTACATCTTGTTGGATATTTTGATGATAACAAACCATATTTAGTTATGTATTTAACAATTTTGTTTAAAAGTATTTCAGGTTAAACAGGTTGATTTGACGGCTCCACTATCAAGACTCACAAGTTTGGACGCCGCTAAAGATATGCATTCCCAAGCTAAGCACATTAGGAAGCTTCGGGATCAAGACATGAAGAAAAGACCAAGTCAAGATCAAGACAATGAAAAAGTCCAAGATTTGTATTTTTGCTTTTCTTTTAGAATCTTTGTCAAAACCTAGATGTTAGAAGTAGAGTTATGGGATTGTTACTCGCACACACACTTTAGTTTGATTCATGGCTTCAAAAACAATTTCCATTTCCAACTTAGTTTTATAGGTTACATGTTTGGAAATTTGTTTTTAGAAACTTAAAGTTTTTGGAAAAACCAACTTTTAGAAAACAAGTTTTTATCAAGAGAAACTTTATCAAAATGTTTTAACATGTTAGGGTAGTGACATATGGTCATACTCCTATTTTTACAAGGTCCAAAACCCCAAACCACTAGACCAAAACCTGTAGACCCTAGTTCTGGTTTCTGCAGTTCTGATTTTTCAGAACTGACAGGAGCCGGTCGACCGTTCCGGCCGACCGACGTACACGCTGTGCATGTGTGTACGTCGGCCGACCGCTCGGGTCGACCGGGGCACTTACAGTGCTCTCTGTTTGTTCGGGTCGACCGGGGCGGTCGACCGTTGTCCCCCAACGGTCAGAAATTTGACCGTTGGCGGTCGACCGGCCCGGTCGACCGGCAGCTGTCAGAAATTCTGACAGACTCCAACAGCTCTATTTTTCTGACAGATTTTGTTGGGATCTCACCCCAACGAATCTCTCCAGCCTTTTTGCCCTGTTTCTCATCCCCTATATATAGGAGGTCATTTCAACTTGATGGGATAACAATTTTTACAAGATTTGACAAGAGACTTTCATAAGTTTTTCAAGCCCTTCATTTGAGAAAAGATTATCAAGCCAAAATTTCCATATACCCATTTGAAGCCTTTACCTCTACTTCACTCTAGATATTTGCACTACACAATCCCAAATTCTACATCTACACATTGGTTATAGGATTGTGCTAAGTGAGCGATTTTCGATCAAGTGTGATCATTTTCTTCTTGTGTGAAATTGTAGAGGCATCGGCCTCAAGGCGAGCTAGTGTGCTCCGGGTGGTGTTGCGGCATCACAAGTGATAGGACAAGTGTGTCCTTGTATTGGCGATCCGGTGGGATCAACAATAGTGGAAATCCTTCAAGTGTGAAGGCGGGGACGTAGAGCGTGGCTCGAACCTCAGAAACATATACTTGTGTTTGCGTTTGCTCGAATTTTCTCTAAACTCAACTCCTTTATTTCTTGCACTACTTATTGTGTTTATTGCTAGTCTTTTTAATTGAGCAATTTGTTAGTAGAATTTTTAATTCCGCATTATTGCCACATTTCATATAGCCATCACCTATTCACCCCCCTCTAGGTGATTTCAATTGGTATCAGAGCCTAACCCTACAATTTGGTTTAACCACCTTAGGGAGATCCTTGCTATTTGGCTATATTAGTTGCATTCTTCATTTTTTGTGCTTTATATTATTCATCCATGGCATCACTTGACTTTTCTAGCATCAAGTCCCCACCAAAGTTTGATGGCTTGAACTTTCCCATATGGAAGGTCAAGATGAACCTTTTCCTTAAATCCCTAGGAGTTAGGGTTGCTAGGTCCATCACAAAAGAATTTATTGAACCCCTTACCGATGAGAGCTCATGGTCCGAGAACACCTCCAAGGATTATGAAGCTAATGCTAGAGCCCAATATGCCTTGACCCAAGCCTTAAATGAGGATGACTTATCACGCATTATAAATTGCAAATCCGCATTTGAAGTTTGGAACATTCTCATTGTGACTCATGAAGGAACGTCACAAGTTAAAAGATCTAAGATTGACTTGTTGCGTTCTCAATATGAGAACTTTTATATGTTTGATAATGAGAGCATTGATGACATGCTCACGCGTTTCACCAAGATTACTAATGCTTTATCTTCTCTAGGTGACGCAATCGATAATGACCAAAAGATAAGGAAGGTCATTAGAGCTCTTCCCAAGGCGTGGGAAGTGAAGGCTACTACCCTCAAGGAGCTCAACGATCGGGAGGAGATGGACTTCTCCGGCTTCATTGAAAATCTCAAAACACATGAGATGGAAATGAAGGTTAGAGAAGAGAGGGAGGCGCCCAAGAAGAAAGCGCTCGCCTTCAAAGCCACTCCAACCATTCTTGAAGAGGATGACTCATCGGAGGATTGCGATGAGGACTTCGCCATGCTCATCCGGAAGGTGGGCAAGATGTTCTATAAGAAGGGGAGGCAAAGCAACTTCCGAAGAGGGAGACCTCAAGGAAGGTATGAAAAGAAAAGAGAAGAACCCGGTCCTTGCTTCCATTGCAAGAAGATCGGACATCTCATAGCCGATTGCCCCGCTCTTCAAGCGACCACCTCCAAGAACGGCCCCAAGAAGAAGGCTATGGTTGCAACATGGGACGACACGGAGTCGGATTCCGAAGAGGAGAACGACGCCGCACACATGTGTTTTATGGCACATGGAGACGATGCTTCGAAGGTAACTATTGACAACTCTTTAGATGAGGATGAGTTAACTATGGATGAGTTAGCCCAATTTTTTGAAGAACTTCAACATAGGTATGAGATTTCTCAATCTCATAATAAAAAGTTAAAAAGGGAAAATGAGTCTTTAAAAGATAAAATTAATATTATTGAAAAGGAGAAAAATGATTTATCTTGTGCTTTTAAGAAAATAAAATTGACTTTGAAAAATACAAACTAGCTTGTAAAGGAAAAACCCCCATTGCATCATGTAATAAGAATGATTTTGTGGAAATGCAAAAATGAGTTGATGTTTTAGATTCAACTCTTAAAAAGTGTGCTTTTGATCTAAATAAATTTGCATCTAGATTTCCTAAGGGAGTAACCCAAGGGAAACACACTCACCATGCACATGCACGGAAACATGCACACCCACACAAGCATGCATTCATGTATGGTAGTGGTAGAATTTACATATGCACGCATTGTGGCCGCAAAGGCCATTTGGAAAAATTTTGTTTTGCTAAACATAATGTGAACAATTAATATGTTTGGGTTCGTCCCGGTACTAATCCTAAAGGACCCAAAAAGATATGGGTACCAAAAGACCCACCAAATTTAGATGATACAGGTGGATCTTCTTCCTCCAAGACTTAGGGGGAGGCGGTGCCCGGGTGGTGGATGCAACAAAGCTCGAAGAACACATCGCATTTGCATCACTATCATGGAGGCACCTATTTTGGAGATTGCCCATGCTTGGTAACTTCTACATTTAAAAGTTTTTTTGTTTGGTTATTTATATACACATGTATAAGATTGTTAGTTTACTTTTATGATACATTGATATATGCTAGTGTAAACTTACATCCATATCATGATTGTGTATATACCATGTTTTTATATGTTGTCTTTTATACCATGTCCATTGTATGGCTACATGCCATGCCTAGACTAGCTTATTTATATATACACATTGTATTTTCAAAACTAGAAATAAAATTTTGTAAAAAATTTCATATTCAAGCAAATACGTTAGAGATGGCAATTGCGCACCTAAACTCATTCAAGAGGAATCAAGAGGATGAAGTTCAGAACCCTTCACCGGGTATTCGGCTTCAACATCTCTAAAACTTTGTTTTTGTATGAAAATTAAATAAAATGTTTTGTCTGAATATCTTTGGTTGATATGATAACCTAATGAAGATTTAAAAACATTATTGTATTCCTGCATGTTACATATATCCTACTTTATTTATTAAATATTTACTTTTAAATTTTTTTTTTGGGAGCCTTTCTGTTCACTGTTTTTTGGGCAAAGCCGGCCGACCGTCCCTATCCCCGGTCGACCGCCATTGCCTGAAAGAGAAAAAATTTTTGCTCTCTGTTGCCGGTTGACCGGTACGGTCGACCGCTCTGAGTTACAGAGCTCTCGGGTTTTTCCGGTCGACCGGCCCGGTCGACCGTGCGTCGATTTCAGCCCCAAATCTGCTATTTATTTCTCTCTCTCTCTCTCTCTCTCATTTCTCTCACACTCAACCGGCGATCCCCTTTCTCCCCTCTTCTTCAAAAATTCTCCCAACTCAAATCTTTCAAATTCCTTCAAAACCCAAGTTGGATTCACTCTTTGTGGGCTAGATCTTCAGTCTCAAGGATTCCTCACCAACAAATTTCAGAGATTTCAAGATCTAGGGTTAGGGTTTCTCATTTTTAGGTTAAAATCTTTCTTTTGTTCAAATCTTCCTTTCTAGCCTTAAGAATCTAATTCTCTGTCAAAGATCTCTAGGTTTATTTTTGTTTAGATCAAGCCATATCCATCTACCCTAAAAATCATCTAAAAATCACTCTTTTCTCCAAAAATGTCAAAGAGGTCTAGGTCTGAGAAGGGAAAAAGTATAGTTCCCTCATCTTCCACCACTCCAAAACCTAAAAGACCATTTGTTAATGAGCTAGCTGAAAATCGGTATATCATACTTTCTAAGAAAGCTGTTATTTCAGGGAGATGTGTGATTCTTAAAGACTTTGAACATCTCCACATCCCCCGTATCCTGAAAAGAAATTCTTTGGAAAAATTCATGGCCATTAGGGAACCTGTGTACCCCTCATTAGTGCATTACTTCTATGCAAATTTTGCTTTTGAGGGAAATCGAGTGAGATCTCGTGTTCTTGGGAAGGATATTGACATTCCCCTATCCCAATTTGCTGATATTCTGCATCTCTCCTCTAGAGGAGCTGATGTTTACACCTTTGATCTCCAAGATTTTGAATATCCGGACGGTGAGTCTGCGCTCACCGCCTCCACCATGATTCACGGGAATGACAATCCCGGTTTGGTTAGGAATGAGGAAGTGAACAAGTTCACGTTCACCGCCCAAGTCCTAGCAAAATTTGTTTTCTATAACATTTTACCTAAATCCGGTGAGTATAGCAATGCTAGAGGTCCTGTTCCATTGATCATCTATTGCCTTCTGAAAGGCATCAAGATAAATTTCCCACATCTCATTGCTTCTCACATGGCATCTGACCAGATCCGCATGTACGGTAGGCATTTGCCTTATGGCATGCTCATAACCTATCTTCTCAAACATTTAGGATTTGATCTTTCTTCGGAGACTCCCTCCGAACCCTCTGTGAATTTAGACTGCACCCTTTTGAAGAGGATGCAGGCTCAGATTCGTCGAGCCCCTCCTGAGCAGCCACCTCCAGTTCCAGTACCAGGATCTTCATCTGCCCCAGGGTCTTCTTCGACCCCAGGGATTTCCTCTGGTCCCGGTTCATATTTATCTCCTAAGTTCCAGTTCTTTATGTCTTCTGAGATTCGCTCTCAGATCCAGGAGCATCAGACTTGGATCGAACAGCGAGACGCAGCCTTTCGGGCGGATATGGAGCAGCGAGATGCAGCCCTTCGTGCGGAGATGGACTCGCGCTTCCAGGGAATTCGCAATGACATGACTTACTTTGCAAACGCCATGAGATTCGTGGACTCGCAATTTGAGACACTATTTGCGAAGTTCGATATGCTTTGTCCAGATCCCACATCCATTGCTCGTCCTCTTCCATCCTCCGGCCCTCCATTTCCTGCTAGAGACCCTACTGTTGTTCCACCTCCCAGCCAGGCGTTGCTGGCATCGATCCAGAGGAGGCAGGTCTTGATGATGATGATGATGATGATGATGATGATGATGATAAGACGATGGCAGAGGGTGACGCTGAGGAGAGTTCGTCTGAGGAAGGCGATGCTGAGGAGAGTTCTTCAGAGGACGATGTTGCTGGTGGTGCTGAGTGACCTACCCCTTTTGATGATGTCAAAAAGGGGGAGAGTTATTTGTTAAGAGAGATATTTTTTGTGTACTCATATTTTGTGTAGTATTTTCTGTTGTTGGACATCTTTATCGTGTATTTATGTTTGTGTGGACATGTACTTGTTTATGTTGTTTATGTTGGTCATGCTTTGTGGACATGTGTTTCATTTCTATTTTATGACATGAGAATTTTTATCTAGCATGGATATATGTGTTGTGGATGTGTTGTGGATTATCAACCACAATTTTTTTGAGATTTGTCTATGCTTGAGCATATTTTTGTATATGCATGTGTTGAGGGGGAGCTTCATTTGAAGTCTCTACACAAAATATTTGTAATAACTATATATGTTTTGTCATCATCAAAAAGGGGGAGATTGTTGGCCCAAAGGCCATTAGCCCTATATCTTGTTGGATATTTTGATGATAACAAACCATATTTAGTTATGTATTTAACAATTTTGTTTAAAAGTATTTCAGGTTAAACAGGTTGATTTGACGGCTCCACTATCAAGACTCACAAGTTTGGATGCCGCTAAAAATATGCATTCCCAAGCTAAGCACATTAGGAAGCTTCGGGATCAAGACATGAAGAAAAGACTAAGTCAAGATCAAGACAATGAAAAAGTCCAAGATTTGTATTTTTGCTTTTCTTTTAGAATCTTTGTCAAAACCTAGATGTTAGAAGTAGAGTTATGGGATTGTTACTCGCACACACACTTTAGTTTGATTCATGGCTTCAAAAACAATTTCCATTTCCAACTTAGTTTTATAGGTTACATGTTTGGAAATTTGTTTTTAGAAACTTTAAGTTTTTGGAAAAACCAACTTTTAGAAAAACAAGTTTTTATCAAGAGAAACTTTATCAAAATGTTTTAACATGTTAGGGTAGTGACATATGGTCATACTCCTATTTTTACAAGGTCCAAACCCGAAACCACTAGACCAAAACCTGTAGACACTAGTTCTGGTTTCTGCAGTTCTGATTTTTCAGAACTGACAGGAGCCGGTCGACCGTTCCGGTCGACCGACGTACACGCTGTGCATGTGTGTACGTCGGCCGACCGTTCGGGTCGACCGGGGCACTTACAGTGCTCTCTGTTTGTTCGGGTTGACCGGGGCGGTCGACCGTTGTCCCCCAACGGTCAGAAATTTGACCGTTGGCGGTCGACCGGCCCGGTCGACCGGCAGCAGTCAGAAATTCTGACAGACTCCAACAGCTCTATTTTTCTGACAGATTTTGTTGGGATCTCACCCCAACGAATCTCTCCAGCCTTTTTGCCCTGTTTCTCATCCCCTATATATAGGAGGTCATTTCAACTTGATGGGATAACAATTTTTACAAGATTTGACAAGAGACTTTCATAAGTTTTTCAAGCCCTTCATTTGAGAAAAGATTATCAAGCCAAATTTCCATACACCCATTTGAAGCCTTTACCTCTACTTCACTCTAGATATTTGCACTACACAATCCCAAATTCTACATCTACACATTGGTTATAGGATTGTGCTAAGTGAGCGATTTTTGATCAAGTGTGATCATTTTCTTCTTGTGTGAAGTTGTAGAGGCATCGGCCTCAAGGCGAGCTAGTGTGCTCCGGGTGGTGTTGCGGCATCACAAGTGATAGGACAAGTGTGTCCTTGTATTGGCGATCCGGTGGGATCAACAATAGTGGAAATCCTTCAAGTGTGAAGGCGGGGACGTAGAGCGTGGCTCGAACCTCGGAAACATATACTTGTGTTTGCGTTTGCTCGAATTTTCTCTAAACTCAACTCCTTTATTTCTTGCACTACTTATTGTGTTTATTGCTAGTCTTTTTAATTGAGCAATTTGTTAGTAGAATTTTTAATTCCGCATTATTGTCACATTTCATATAGCCATCACCTATTCACCCCCCCTCTAGGTGATTTCACAAGGTTGAGAAAGGAGGAGGTCAGGGCTGCGAGGTGATGGCGACGATGGTGGGTGGCACGGCCTGCTGGCTCCGATGGCAAGGAGAAGGTAGGGAGAGCGAGCAGCACGTGCGAGACGGGAGAGGGAGAGGGAGAGGTTGGGGTGTTGATGGGTTTGGTTATTGGTGAGGGATACATGCGAGAGAGAAGGAAGATGGTGGAGTGGTGATGTTATGTTGGCAGTGATGCAGGCAGGCCATGGGGAAGGAAGAGGAAGAAGGAGGCAATGTTCGTGGTTGGCGCTGGATGCGAGGGGGGCTAGGGAAGAAGGGCGGTGGAGTTGCACGGCGACGAGAGGGAGAAGGAGAAGGTGGTGAGCAGTGGAGAAGCTCGCGGCTATTAGGGTCTTCATGAGCGCGATGGGCAGTGACGTGGGTAGTGTTGTGCTAAGTTGTAGGAGGGAAGACAGAAAAGGAGGGGCGGCTAGGGTTAGGGCTAGAGGTTAGGGTGCAGGAAGAGAGGGGAAGAAGAATGAGAGTATATAAAAGAGAGGAGGAGTTGGGCTTGGGTTATGGC
The DNA here is from genome assembly GCA_038442645.1 of Agave tequilana. Classification (NCBI taxonomy): domain Eukaryota; kingdom Viridiplantae; phylum Streptophyta; class Magnoliopsida; order Asparagales; family Asparagaceae; genus Agave; species Agave tequilana. The sequence continues at coordinate 319,195 of JAVJIF010002592.1, read as the reverse complement.
TTTGTATAAAATAGAAAATAAGAGAAAGGAAACCGAAAAGAGAGAGGAGAGGAAATGGGCCGGGCTTCTGGACTTGGTAAAAGAAAATGAAGATGAGAAAGAGAGAAAAGGGAAAATGGTATTAATCTAAATACAAGGTAACTAATAATAATTATAATTTAGGAACAATCATAATAATTAATAATAACAGTAGTAATTAATAATACTAACGCACATCAGATAATATGCAATAATTAATACAAAGTATATATATACATTTCAAAATACTATTATTTACTATTAAAACTAGTATTATAAAATAGAGATATTTAATGGGGACATGGCATCAACACGTTCAAAGAGGAGATATGATCACATGTATTAGCGCAGGAGGCGTCAAGCTGCTGCTACTTGGATTTAGTCAAAGCCATATATTTTCAGTTGGAGTTTGTACTTTTCTTTTTATAGTAGTGTTTACTTTTTTCAGTTTATTTGTTTGTAGTGTTTTAGTACCACATCAGTTGTGTGAGTTTAGTAACTTGTAAGCTTATTTAATTGGCCTTACTTGAAATAAAGATATAGACTTTGAATGAATGAAATCTTGAGTTTTCAATTATGAAAATACCAGTTTGAATTTGAGTGTTTCAAATAGGATTATTGTGTGAAACGATATCCTAGTTATTTTATTCAAATTCAGATTTAATCTGATATTATCTACTCAATTTTCATTCTCATTTACTTATACAAATATTTTAAATTATCACCCAATTACAAAATCCAACCAAATGCAAGTGATAAGTAGATAAGCCTCTTCTCAAATCTAAAAAAATCAAAATCCAAATCCATGTTGAAACCTCCCACCAATCCATAGCCGTTCCCAATTCCATTTACTTGTTTTTTTTCCTACTCTTCTCATCCCCTTGTGTGCCACAACCACAGTGCCAGCCAACCTCAATCTACCTTCCCATCTCCCTTTGCATGAACAAATCAATCCCCAAATGCCACTTGTGCTCTACCAACACCCCACTCCACAAACTCCTCCTTTCTCTTGCGTAAGCAGCACCCCAAACAACCTGAGATCCACAAACATACCCCACCAGCAGCCCTCTCTCCTTCCGGCATGCGCCTCATGTCTTCAATCATCCGAGACCTTCTTTCATCTCTACATGCGTGAGCAGTAGCAACTAGCAAGGTGCCATTTCAGTTCCAGTTCCTCCCTTCCTACGATCCAGTCCAGCATCAAGTTGAGTGCATCCTCAAGCATGAACAAATCGACAACCTGCAACAGCATCAAAACAATGACAACGACGTCTGCAACAATTACAGCTAGTAGTACATTAGCCCAGTGCAAGTTCAGTTACATCAAACAAGATCAATGAGACTTCGAGAGCCCGAGAACAAAAGTTCTCGGCAGGTATTTTCTATTTACAGCAAAATCAGAATATTTGTTAAGTTATACCGCTTTTTATCTCTAAAATATTATCATGGATGTTCTGTTGTCCACAAATATTAGTGAGCATGTGTGATTTTGTTAACCTTGTGTTATGCTTTTTTGATATTGCAAGTTTGATTATTTCTTATAACTAAGTATTGTGTAGTTAGTGACGACTAGAATTGTCTGCATTGCGAGTATTAACTTTTGTCAAACCCATCTTGCCTTATATTAGTTTTAAATTTATTCCTACCGAAAATCATGTTGGCCCAAAAGGTTACACTCTCCATTTATTTAGAGTTTTGATGATAACAAAACAAATAAGAGCTATTTGGTACTAATAAGTTTGTTCAAGATAAGTTTCAGGTTAGTACCATATTTGGAGGCCATTGCTTAGCTATTACAAGAACTGCTAAATTCATGGAGTAAAGAATGCGTTTTGCACATCAAGGAAGGAACATAGAAGAGAAGGCTCTAGTAAGGCATTGCATGGCTCAGGATTGCTCAAGAGACTCAATTAGATTTGTTTTTAGTTTATAATTTTGTTAAAGAATAGTGAATAGGTTTGAAGCTCTTTCACACACATTTTTGCGCACATATCATTTCCAAGAATATTTTCTATAAATATGTAAAAAAATTATTTTAATTTAAAGCCTTTTGTTTATAAACTCAATTTTGGGTATTATACATGTTTCAAATCAAAACTATTTTGTTAGATTTCAAATCCCCTTTAAAAATTCTGTTTCAGTTTTATCTTTTGACCTGAGCCGGTCGACCGAACAGGCCGACCCACCCTGTGTCAGGTCAAGTTGGTCGACCGTCCCAGTCGACCGCAGTTCTGGCAGCAGGTGCGTATCCGTGTGCACATTTCACGGTCGACCGAAGCGGTCGATCGAAACCTGCCTGACTGTAAGACCACTGCTCTCTATATTTTTTGGTCGACCGGGCGGTCGACCGAGAGCCGGTAACGGCTCTTATTTTTGTACTTCGGTCGACCGACCGGTCGACCGGAATAGCCGTTTGAACAGTAACGGCTATAATTTTAAAACTGATTTATTTTGTCTTTTTCTATCTAATAAGGGTTTAAATGTCATTTACTGATCCTAATACTTCCTTATTAGCCTTAAGTGAGTTTTATCTTTAAACCCTAGCCCTCTACTATAAATAGGGGTGTTTAGGGAGAGGTTCATTACAAGAAAAATTTACAAAAGTTTAAAAAGTTTAAGGCTTTCAAAAGAGCTTGGTTTCTTGTTTTTGTGCTGAAATTCTCTCTCATTTTCTGAAGTGTTTTCAAGAACTCTCTGATTTCTTTTTCTTTTCTCCTTACACACAAGAGCTTCATTCCTACTCATTGTTCTACAAGGATTTTTGTAAGGGAAAAAGAGTTTTGCAAAAGAGAGTTTGTGGTCTTTTGATCACCAAGAGAGAACTTGTACTTGAGATTGTGGAGTTGGGTACTCCGGTGTATTTGTAACATCTTTGTGAAGTTATAGTGGTTAGAAATCCTTCTGAGGAAGGCGGGGACGTAGAGCTGGGTGCTCGAACCTCGGAAAAATTCTCGGTGTTTGCGTTTGGTTTATTTGCTCTTACTTCTTACTCTACTTTCATTGCTCTTATTACTTGCTCTCTACATTCATTGCTATATTCACTTGGTTTGGGTGTTTGTTGCATCATAAATTTTTAATTTGTGCATTGATTAACATAATCACCTATTCAACCCCTCTAGGTGATTTTCAATTGGTATCAGAGCTTGGACTCTAGGTTTGGCTTAACATCCTTAGAGAGATCCTTAAAATTTGCTAATCAACATTTGCATTCCATTTGTCATTCACTAGTAAACATGGCTGATAACATCAAAACCCCTCCTAAATTTGATGGACTTAATTTCCCTATTTGGAAGGTTAGGATGACTATCTTTTTACAATCTTTAGGTAGCTTAGTGGCAAAATCCTTGACCAAACCCTGTGTTAGACCCGATAGTGATGAAAGCACATGGTCCGACTTTACCTTTAGAGAATATGAGGCTAACTCCAAGGCCCAAAATTCCCTTCTAACCGCCTTGAATGAGGACGACCTTACACGGGTAATACACTGCCAATCTGCCTATGAGATTTGGCAACACTTGTTGGTCACACACGAGGGGACTTCACAAGTTAAGAGAGCTAAGATAGATCTCTTAAGGTCCCAATATGAATCTTTTAAAATGATTGATGATGAAACCATTAATTGCATGATTACAAGGTTTACTAAAATCACCAATGCTTTTTCCTCTTTAGGTGATGATATCTCTAATGATCAAAAGGTGCGAAAAGTGATTCGGCCTCTTCCTTCATCATGGGAGATAAAGGCCACCACCTTGAAAGAATTGAATGACAAGGATGAAATGGACCTCATTAGTCTCATTGGGAACTTAAAGACCCATGAGATGGAAAAGAAGGCAAGAGAAGAGGCCGCTCCGCTAAAGAAGAAGTCCATAGCCTTCAAATCTTCATCCACTCTTGAGGAAGATGAAGAAGATGAAGAAGAAGATGAGGAGCTCTCCCTTCTTGTGCGAAATGTCAAAAGGATGTACCGGAAGAACAAGCTCAACTTCCGAAGAAAATTTGAAGGTACAGAGGAGAGAAGAATTATTTGCTACAACAGACATATCATGGCGGATTGCCCGGAGTTCAAGAAGAAGATGACTTCCTCCTTCAAGCCAAAGAAGCCGTGGAAAAGAAAGCCTACAAAGCCACATGGGATTCGGAAAGCGAATCCGACGACGAGGTGGACACGGCGAACATGTGTTTCATGGCAAACACACCAAAGGTAACCCCACAACCTTTTGATGAAGATGATGAATTAACTAAAGAAGTTATTGTATATGCTTTTGTTGAACTCTCCGAAACTTAAGATAATAAAAAGATTGAGTGTTCAAATTGGTAAAGGAAGTTGCTTTTCTTAAAAATCAACTTGCTATGGTTTCTAAAGAAAAAGATGAAATTTCTTCCAATCTCATTTCTATTCAAGAAGAATTTAGTGCTTACAAGATTTCTTGCAAGGCAAAATTTCCTAAGGTTGATGAAAAGAAATTTCTTCTTTAAAAAATAAAATGGTTGATTTTGAAAAGGTTTTGAAAGATTGTGCTTTTAACACAAAGAAACTTGAAGAAAAGTTTTCTAAAAAGCACACCTCTCATGCTAAAGATTCTCATATTAAGATTCTTCATGCTCACACTACACACCACACTCGTACTAAATCCACATATGCTCACAAATCTCACACTCACTATGCTTTTAAATATGGTAGAGTGTATAGATGTACTTATTGTGGTAAAAATGGACATTTGGCTAAGTTTTGTTATGACCAAGTTAATAGATCAAATAATCTTGTTTGGGTTCATGGCACTAACCCTTTAGGACCCAAGAAAATGTGGGTAGCAAAATCAAGTCCTAAATTGTTTGATGTAGGTACACACCAAGGCTTCAAGACGTAAGGAGCGGTGGTACCTTGATAGTGGCTGTTCAAGACACATGACATGGGACATCAATAACTTCACAACCCTATCAAGGTACATGGAGGTGGCACCGTCACCTTCGGGGATGACTCCAAGGGCACTATCATCGCTATAGGTAACATTCAAATTGGTGCATCTCCTACTTTAGAAAATGTAGTACTTGTTGATGGTTTGAAGCATAACTTGCTTAGCATTAGTCAACTTTGTGACCGTGGACTTAAAGTTGTTTTTGATGATTCTTTAAAACCAATGATTGTATTCTTACCGATTTTCGTGACAATAATGTCTATATCATTGACATGCTTAATTTAGATTGTTCTACTAAATGCTTGAATGCTTTCGATGAAAATTCTTGGCTTTGGCATAGAAGATTAGGACATGCATCGTTTTTACCATCTTTTTAGGATTAATTCTAAGGAATTGGTGAAGGGTATACCTTGCTTGAAGTTTGAGAAAGACCGCATTTGTGGTGCGTGCGAACTTGGGAAACAAACCAAGTCTTCCTTCAAACCAATCAAGGATATCATGTCAACTAGACCATTAGAATTAATTCATATGGATCTTTTTGGACCAACTAAAACTAAGAGCTTAAATGGTAGTAGATTTGCATTTGTTTTAGTTGATGATTTTTTCCGTTTCACTTGGGTTTTCTTTTTGGAACACAAAGATCAAACTTTTTCTCATTTCAAAGTTTTTCGAAAAAGGGTTGAAAAAGAAAAAGGTTTTTCGATTTTGAGAATAAGAAGTGATAGAGGTGGTGAGTTTGTTAACCAACTCTTCAAGACTTATTGTAATGAAAAGGGAATCAAGCATGAAATGTCATGTCCTAGAACTCCACAACAAAATGGAGTCGTAGAAAGGAAAAATAGAACACTTCAAGAGATGGCTAGGACCATGATAAGTGAATATGACCTCCCTCAATATTTATGGTCCGAGGCCGTAAACACCGCATGCTATATTTCAAATCGTATTTATTTGTGTAAAAATTCTTCCAAAACATCTTTTGAAATGTATCATTCTAGAAAACCTAATGTTGCATATTTCAAAGTTTTTGGATGCAAGTGTTTTGTTTTGAATACTAAAGATAACTTGGGTAAATTTGATGCTAAGGCTTATGAAGCTATCTTTGTTGGATACTCTACTACTAGTAAAGCTTATAGAGTATTCAATAGATCTTCCCTTACCATTGAAGAATCCATGCATGTTAAATTTGAAGAATCTAATGTGGTTGTTGAGAATGTTGTAGAGATTGACCCATTAGGTGAAGACATGGAGAGACTATCTTTGAAGAACTCACCCGCTCAAGAAGAAAAGCAAGAATCCATTGGTGAAGTTCTAGAGGATAAAGAGGAAAGCTCTCAACCACTTCCTAAAGCTTGGAGATATGCTACAAATCATTCCAAGGAGCTCATCTTAGGTGATGCATCTAAAGGGGTAACAACTCGCTCCAAACTCCATGACTTATGTGGTATCTTTGCTTTCATTTCTCATTTTGAACCCAAAAGCATCCTCGAAGCCGAGGCGGACTCATATTGGTTGCTAGCCATGCAAGAGGAACTCAATCAATTTGAGCGCAACCAAGTTTGGCACCTTGTTCCTAGGCCCCACGATAGACCAATAATTGGTACTAAGTGAATCTTTAGAAACAAGATGGATGAGTCCGGTAATGTCATTAGGAATAAAGCTAGGTTAGTGGCCCAAGGTTACACTCAAGTTGAGGGAATTGACTTTGAGGAGACCTTTGCACCCGTAGCACGGCTTGAAGCCATACGGATGACACTAGCTTTTGCATCTTTTAAAAATTTTAAACTTTTTCAAATGGATGTGAAAAGTGCATTTTTGAATGGTTTTATAAATGAAGAAGTCTATGTTGAACACCTCCCGGCTTTGTTGATCATGTTCATCCCAATTTTGTTTTTAAACTTGATAAAGCATTATATGGATTGAAACAAGCTCCAAGAGCTTGGTATGAAAGGCTTTCTAGTTTTCTCATCTCAAATGATTTTGTCAAAGGCAAAGTAGACACAACTCTTTTTACTAAGCATGTTGATAATGACATCTTAATTGTGCAAATTTATGTTGATGATATAATTTTTAGATCTTCTAATGAGTTTTTATGCAAGGAGTTTGAAAAGGTTATGCAATGTGAGTTTGAAATGTCTTCCATGGGTGAATTGAATTTCTTTCTTGGACTCCAAATCAAGCAATTGCAAAATGAGAACTTCATATGTCAAGCCAAGTACGCAAAGGAACTCGTAAAGAAGTTTGGACTTGAAGACTCTAAAGTTTGCAACACTCCCATGGCAACTACAACCAAGCTTGATAAGGATGACCAAGGTAAAAATGTTGATATTAAATTGTATAGAAGCATGATAGGTAGTCTTTTGTATTTGACGGCAAGTAGGCCGGACATAATGTTTAGTGTGTGTCTTTGTGCTAGATTTCAATCGTGTCCTAAAGAGTCCCATCTTATTGCGGTAAAACGCATTATTCGTTATATTAAGAGCACAATTAGAATGGGTCTTTGGTATCCGAAAACCGGAGATTTCTCAATGACGAGTTATTCGGATGCCGACTATGCGGGTTGTAGAGTAGATAGAAAGAGTACTAGTGGGACATGTCAATTTCTTGGTAATTGTCTTGTTTCATGGTCCTCTAGGAAATAAAATTTCGTTGCTCTCTCAACCGCCGAGGCGGAGTATGTTGCCGCGGGGGCTTGTTGTGCACAAGTCCTTTGGATGAAACATACTCTCCTTGATTATGATTTGCATTATAACCATATAAAAATATTTTGTGATAATACTAGTACTATACATATGACTAAGAATGCAAATCAACATAGTAAGACCAAGCACATTGAGATTAGATATCACTTTCTTAGAGATCATTTTGAGAAAGGAGATATAGATATTGATTATGTTTCTACGGATTTGCAACTTGCCGATATTTTCACTAACCACTTGATTTTGCTAGATTTTCTTTCATATGTGGTGAACTTAATGTCTGTGTTATTGAATAATAATGTTTTCTTGACCCTTTTTGATGTATGACAAAAAGGGGGAGAATGAGTTTATGTATGGAAATATGAGTTCATATGGTTTTGGTATGGAAATATGAGTTCATATGGTTTTGGTTCCATATGAGTTTATATATGTTTTTAGTTTTTGATGTTTTGGTTTTGGTTCCATATGAGTTTATATATGTTTTTAGTTTTTGATGTGTTTTCATGAAGTCTTGAAATTTGTGTTTAAGTGTTATGCAAGTATTTTATATCTCTTTATATGGTTTTTGGTTTCATGATGTTTACTTGCAAATTACAAATTACATTATTTTTCTTTGTTCAATATAGCATAATTTGAGGGGGAGCTTTCTCCTCCCCTATATTTTTGTTCATAACCTATTTGTTTTGTCATCATCAAAAAGGGGGAGATTGTTGGCCCAAAAGGTTACACTCTCCATTTATTTAGAGTTTTGATGATAACAAAACAAATAAGAGCTATTTGGTACTAATAAGTTTGTTCAAGATAAGTTTCAGGTTAGTACCATATTTGGAGGCCATTGCTTAGCTATTGCAAGAACTTCTAAATTCATGGAGTAAAGAAGGCGTTTTGCACATCAAGGAAGGAACATAGAAGAGAAGGCTCTAGCAAGGCATTGCATGGCTCAGGATTGCTCAAGAGACTCAATTAGATTTGTTTTTAGTTTATAATTTTGTTAAAGAATAGTGAATAGGTTTGAAGCTCTTTCACACACATTTTTGCGCACATATCATTTCAAAGAATATTTTCTATAAATATGTAAAAAAATTATTTTAATTTAAAGCCTTTTGTTTATAAACTCAATTTTGGGTATTATACATGTTTCAAATCAAAACTATTTTGTTAGATTTCAAATCCCCTTCAAAAATTCTGTTTCAGTTTTATCTTTTGACCTGAGCCGGTCGACCGAACCGGCCGACCGACCTTGTGTCAGGTCAAGTTGGTCGACCGTCCCAGTCGACCGCAGTTCTGGCAGCAGGTGCGTATCCGTGTGCACATTTCACGGTCGACCGAAGCGGTCGATCGAAACCTGCCTGACTGCAAGACCACTGCTCTCTATATTTTTTGGTCGACCGGGCGGTCGACCGAGAGCCGGTAACGGCTCTTATTTTTGTACTTCGGTCGACCGACCGGTCGACCGGAATAGCCGTTTGAACAGTAACGGCTATAATTTTAAAACTGATTTATTTTGTCTTTTCTATCTAATAAGGGTTTAAATGTCATTTACTGATCCTAATACTTCTTTATTAGCCTTAAGTGAGTTTTATCTTTAAACCCTAGCCCTCCACTATAAATAGGGGTGTTTAGGGAGAGGTTCATTACCAGAAAAATTTGCAAAAGTTTAAAAAGTTTAAGGCTTTCAAAAGAGCTTGATTTCTTGATTTTTGTGCTGAAATTTTCTCTCATTTTCTGAAGTGTTTTCAAGAACTCTCTGATTTCTTTTTCTTTTCTCCTTACACACAAGAGCTTCATTCTTACTCATTGTTCTACAAGGATTTTTGTAAGGGAAAAAGAGTTTTGCAAAAGAGAGTTTGTGGTCTTTTGATCACCAAGAGAGAACTTGTACTTGAGATTGTGGAGTTGGGTACTCCGGTGTATTTGTAACATCTTTGTGAAGTTATAGTGGTTAGTGTAGGATCTATATTCAAAGCAACACAACACTAGAGGGGGGGTGAATAGTGTTTATAAAGAATTAAACAAATTACTTGCAGTAAATAAAGTAATCACAAGAGATAACCACAGAAAATACAAACGCAAACAGCGGAGAGTTATCCTGGTTCGGTCCTTGTGACCTACATCCAGTCCCCAAGCCAACCGCTTGAGATTTTCCTTTCTTTACTTGTGTACACCCACAACAAATGCCTTGTACACCACTTGACAAACACCCTTTTCCAAATGTGCACAACTTCTCTTCCACCAAGAGAACACGCCTTGTACAACTTTCTTCTACTCCCAAGAAGACGCCTTGTACAAAATTCTTTGAAATGAATACAATGATTTCCTATAGCCTTGATACAGAATGTGTAGTGGACAAGGTTCAGTATAGGAAAGTTGAACTTCAGAATCCTTCACTAAGGGAAATGGCTTTTGGTGAAGAACTGAAGTTGGAGATTCAGTTTTCAGGTTTCTGGAAATTTTCTTTTTGAAAAACTGATGGAATGAATTGGTAAAAAGCCTTAGGAATAACTTCCCTATTTATAGATGTAGACTAGGGTCAGTTAGGGTAGTTATGGAACCAATTCAGACAATTTAAACGTTGGAAAACGTTGCCAAATGAATCAGATAAGAGAAACTGTCCAACAGTCAGAAACTGCCTATAGTCGACTAGGATACTGAGTTAGTCGACTAGCCTAGGCAAAACTTCAACTATTAGTCGACTAGGTTTAGAGATTAGTCGACTAGGGATATGTCTGTTGGAAAAATTGGTTTCTGGATAACTAAATATAGTCAACTAGAAATGTCTGTTGGTCGACTATAAACTTTGTTAGTCGACTTAGGAATTTGGTGTAGTCGACTAAGTTTTGATTCAGAAAGAAACAGAGAGTTGGATAATTTTTGTATCTAATATTAGTCGACTTGGAAACTGAGTTAGTCGACTAGAGTATCTGTTAGTCGACTAGGTAGGAAAGTCAAGTCGACTAATTTGCATTTCAGAGTCCAAACAGAGAGTTAGGATTTTGGTTTTGGAATGGATTAGTCGACTAGAGGTTTTTGGCAAGTCGACTAAGTTGGGTTAGTCGACTATATCAATAGGGCAAGTCGACTAGGAAAGGATTTTTGTGTAAGTTATCAAGGCTTTTCATATTTTTCTAAGTTACACAACAACTTTCCAAAATCACCCAAAATCTTCAATAATCTTCATCTGAGGTAGAGCAATCATCATGAGGTAGAAGTGTTTGTCCATCATCAAAATCTTGCAATTTGAGAGGCTTCAACATCTTGAACTTGTTAGGTTCCAACATTCTCCCCTTTTTGATGATGACAACATATGTCTATGATGGCTCCCCCTGCAACAAAACTCCCCTGCAGTAACTAGGTTATAAAAAATATATTGCCCCTGCAGAAAATGTTAAGTTGCACCTGCATGGTCATATGTTAGTATCCATAATATATATATGTCAAATATCCGTGATTTTGTCACAAAATGGCAATACATGCAGAATTTTCAGATTATGTGTAACATAACATACAGAACACACAGATACACATATTACATAACACAGATACACAGATACACATATCACGTAACATATAACATAAAACACAAAATTCTCCCCCTTTGTCATTAACAAAAAGAGAAAAGACATAGTCTTTAAACAAGAAAACTGACATAGTCTTTAAACAAATAACAGAAAATACATAAGAGTTTCAAAAGCAAAAACATAAATAAACGCCAACGCCAATGTCTTCAATGCTCGGATCCGGGAGGAGGAGGTGGCGGGAAATGGATTTTAAGAAGACTCAGAATCGCCGCTTGAGTAGATTCGAAGGAATCCATCCGAGTCATCAACAAAGATTGATTCTCAAGAATTGAGACTGAGAATCGTGCAAAGCTTGTTGTTGAGTTTGAATTGATGCAATCTGAGCAGACATAGAATTGTAGAATGCATCAGCATATGGAGGTGGTTGAGTTGGAGGTGGATCATTGATAGGAGGTTGTGAAGAGGAAGATGGACCTTGAGGAGGACTATGTGGAGGTGAAGAGGGATGTTGTGGAGGAGGATCAGACAGTTTCATGCGGTGTATGGCGGCACTATCAAACAATTCAAAGATTTTAACAACACTAGATTCGGAAGCTAGATCAACATGATATTTCCGAAAGATAGGGGTCAAAAAAGCGCCAAAAGGAAGGAAGGAAGAATGATACTTGACCATAGTATCGAAGATGACCTTAGCCCAATTAACCTCGAGTCCAGCCATAATAGCATAGACACAAGAGGATAATTCCCTGGAGTAGTAATTGTAACTACCAGTTTTGGGACAGATATTATATGAGAGGATTCTACCAATAAGACGGGGAATAGGCTTGAGTTTATTGTTGGTCATTGGCAATCTTTGGCCGGGTAGAAAGATTTGACTTAAGACATCCTCATCATCCATAACAATTTCATCAAGTGTGAGGCCGGTAAAAGGAATTGATAGGATACGACCAATAGATTTTATGGAAAGCTTTATGTGGACATCTTTAACATAGGAGTAAAGATGAATAGCATCCTCATTATCTTCATATGATAAGTTGGTGTAGAACAGATAAATGAGGAAGGGATAATATGCTTGTTTGAATTCAGTGGAAAACATATTATACAATCCACAATTTCTCAAAATGACATGATATCATATTGATAAAAGTCATCATACTTGATAAATCTCCCTGGAATGATATCTAAAGTTGACATTCTAAGGTAATCAGCCTCTAGTTCAGGATTTTTCAGGAATTTCCTAAAATCAACAGTGGAAGATGATGAACCGGGAGTAAGTTTAGTTTTCTTTGATTTGGACATGATGAAAACTAAATTGAATCAAGTAGACAGTAGATACGTATGTGAATTACTGAGAGATGAAAGATTATACCCAGAGATCAAGAACTGTGGAGGAATTGGAAGGAAATCTCTGGTGAAGACTGCTGCAGAATTCCTGTGCCCTAGCTGCTTCTGGTCGACTGAAGCCTCGGCTGGAAGAAAGAAATGAGGAAAGACCTAGGGTTTGTTAAGGTAAAGAGATGATTCAAGGGTGAGGATGAATCCTGGAAAGAAGTGAGTGGTCAGGATTTAAAAGAGTGAGTAAACGGATCCTTAACTTAAAGATATCGGGTCGGGTTTGAAACAGAAATCCGAAAACAGAAAACAAAAATTTCACAGTTTTAGTTGACTTACAGGACAAGATTAGTCGACTAATAATAGGACTAGTCGACTGTAAATTTACTATAGTCGACTAACTCTTGACAAATCAGAAATTGAAGTTTCTGTTTGTTGCAGGAGTCGACTAGGTAAAATTTCAAGTCGACTAAGGCTTTTATAAGTCGACTAATAATAATTGTAAGTCGACTAATTGTTGTAAAAACTGCCTTTGAAAAAAATTTGAAAAAATTTGTTTAAAAATCTGAAAAATTACAAATACCCAAATCTCTTCTAAACTTTATAAAGGTATCTTCTTTCAGTGGTTTTGTTAATATATCAGCAACTTGATTATCAGTTGAAATAAAATTTAAAGAAATGTCACATTTTAAAGCATGATCACGTAAAAAATGATGTCTAATATCAATATGTTTGGTACGTGAATGATGAACTGGATTTTTAGATAAGTTAATAGCACTAGTATTATCACACATAATAGGTGAGTTTGTGACAGTCATGCCATAATCAAGTAAGGTTTGTTTCATCCATATAATTTGTGAACATGCAACACTAGCAGCAATATATTCTGCCTCAGTTGTTGATAAGGATACAGAATTTTGCTTTTTACTGAACCAAGATACTAGTGAATGTCCCAAAAAGTGACAAGTACCACTAGTACTCTTCCGGTCAGATTTACAACCAGCAAAATCAGCATCACTATAAGATAATAAATCAAATGTGCATGACTTTGGATAAAATAAACCATAGTTGATTGTGTTATTTAAATATCTAAAGATCCTTTTCACTGCTTTAATATGTGATTCCTTAGGATTTGACTGATATCTAGCACATAAGCATACGCTAAACATAATATCAGGTCTACTAGAAGTAATATAAAGTAGAGAGCCAATCATACCTCTATAGAGTTTCTGATCGACATTCTTACCATTTTCATCTTTGTCCAAAAAAGTAGTCGTACTCATGGGAGTATTCTTATGACCAGAATTTTCCATACCAAATCGCTTTAGAAGTTCCTTAGCGTATTTGCATTGGGAAATGAAGATTCCATCCTTCATTTGTTTGATTTGTAGACCGAGGAAGTAAGTGAGTTCGCCCATATGGCTCATCTCAAATTCACTCTGCATGGTCTTAAAAAATTCTTGACAAAGATTATCGTTAGTAGAACCAAATAAAATGTCATCAACATAAATCTGAATAATTAAGATATCTTTATTAACATGTTTAATAAAAGAGTAGTATCTGCACTTCCATTTTAAAATCAGAATTTAAAAGAAAACTCTTTAATCTATCATACCAAGCACGGGGTGCTTGATTTAAACCATATAAAGCTTTTTTAAGTTTGAAAACATGGTTTGGAAATTTTTCATGTTCAAAACCTGGTGGTTGTTCAACATAAACAGTTTCTTTAATAATTCCATTTAAAAAGGCACTTTTAACATCCATTTGATATAGTTTGAAATTCATAAAACATGAGAAAGCAAGTAATATACGAATTGATTCAAGTCTTGCGACAGGTGCATAAGTTTCATCAAAATCAATACCTTCTTCTTGATTGTACCCTTGTGCTACTAACCTTGCCTTGTTCTTAATGACTTCACCGGATTCATTGAGTTTGTTCTTAAAGACCCATCTGGTGCCGATGACGGGATGATCAGTAGGACGTTGTACAAGATCCCAAACATCATTTCTTACAAATTGGTTCAACTCTTCTTGCATGGCAATTATCCAAAAATCATCCGCACATGCTTCGTTGATATTCTTCGGTTCAATGAGTGAAATGAAGGCAATTTGTGTCATGTAGTTCAACTTGGATCTCGTTTGAACGCCTTGATTTATATCTCCAATTACCAAATCTTGTGGATGATTCCTTACTTCAACATAGGCTTTCGGTAACTCGGTAGGAATCTCTTCATCCTTAGACACGTTAGTATCAACAGAAGATATAACAATATTCTCATTAGGAGTATCTATGATATGATCATCATCATGTGGAGAAGCATTAGAAACAAGTTTAGTCAAGGATTCATCAAATTTTACATGTAATGATTCTTCAATAGTAAATGATTTCTTATTAAAAATTCTATATGCTTTACTATGAGTAGAATAACCAACAAAAATACCTTCATTGGATCTAGCATCAAATTTATCTAAAGCATCTTTTGTATTTAAGATAAAGCATTTACATCCAAAAATCTTAAAATAAGAAACTTTTGGTATTCTATTATGAAACAATTCATAAGATGTTTTATTTAAAAATGGTCGAATAAGCACACGATTTAAAACATAACAAGCAGTAGCAGTAGCTTCAGCCCAAAAATATTTTGGTAAGTTACTATCCATAAGCATAGTTCTAGCACATTCTTGCAAAGTCCTATTCTTTCTCTCTACAACACCATTTTGAGGAGATGCTCTAGGAAATGTAAAATTATGTGTAATACCATACTTATCACAGAAATTTGAAAAAGATTCATTCTCAAATTCTCCTCCATGATCACTTCGAATAGTGACTATGTTTAGAGACTTTTGATTTTGAATTCTTTTACAAAAACTTACAAATTCATCAAAAGTGTCATTTTTATTTTTAAGAAAAATTACCCATGAAAAACGAGAGTAATCATCAACAATGACAAAAACATATCTACTCTTGTTTAATGAAGAAACACGAGTAGGACCAAATAAATCCAAATGCAATAATTCTAAAGGTCTTTTTGTAGAAACCAAATCTTTTGATTTAAAAGATGATTTAACTTGTTTTCCTAATTGACAAGAATCACAAAAATAATCCTTTTCAAAAGCAATTTTTGGAAGACCTTTAACTAAATCAAATTTAGAAATCTTAGAAATAGTTTTCATATTCAAATGACCAAATCTTTTATGCCATAAAAAATAATCATTATTTGAAGCAAGTAGACATAAATTATCATTAGATGACATGCATGTTATTGATAATTCATAAATGTTGTTGTTTCGAAAACCTTTAAATAAAATATCTTTCATATTAGCATCATAAATAAGACAAACATCTTTTTCAAACACAATTTTATAACCTTATCACATAATTGACTAATACTTAATAGATTGTGTTTTAAACCACTTACCAAAAGAACATTTTCAATAAGAGGTTTTGAAAGATTACCAACTATGCCGGTACCAATAACTTTTCCTTTGTTATTGTCTCCAAATATCACTGTACCTCCCTTTTTGATTTGAACGGAAGATAGTAGTTACATATGTCCGGTCATGTGTTTGGAACACCCACTATCAAGTATCCACTTTTCTTTATAAGGTACCTAACAATATGTATGGTACCCATCATGATAGGGTCCGAAAAAGATTAGCCTTTAGGAACCCAAATCCAATTGGAATTTGGTTTCCACTTGTTAGTATAAACATAATTCTTAGAATTACACACATCATGTATAAAGGATGCAATATAAACATTTTTATCAACATTATTTAGATTCTTAGGAACCCATATATATTTGCATCTAATTCTTTTTGAAATATCATTTCTTTTTACAAAAGAATTGTATGAATTATGAACATGTGTAGATTTTACAAAATTGTTTTTGAAAATCCAATACCAACATGAGTAGGTTTATACATCTTATCTTTTGAAAAACCAAGACCAAAATGATTGTTAGACATCTTTTGAGAAGATAATAACATATTTAAATTCTCCTTTCCTTTATTAAATTTATTTACATTTTTCAAAAGATCTTCATACTTAACTTTGAAACTTATCATATCTTTATCTAAAACATTAATTCTAGAACTTAAAGAAAAGTTTCCTTTTTAAGTAAAGCATTCTCTTTTAAGAAAACTTCATTGTCTCTTTTTAAAGATACAATAACTTTTTCAAAATCTTCTTTTTGAGAACTAAAAGATGATGTTTGAGAAACAAGAATTGAATTATCATTAATAAGTTTTTCATTTTCCTTTATTAAAACTTTATTTCTAATCTTTTCAGATTTGAAATTATTATAAAGTTCATTAAAGGCTTCTAATAAATTATCATAATCTTGTACCTCATCTTCTTGGGCCATGAAGCAAATATTGGCGGTTTCCGTTGCTTCTTCTTCGTCCGAGGAAGATGAGTCGCTATCATCCCATGTTGCTTCAAAGGCTTTCTTCTTCTTGTTGAACTTGTTGAACTTGTTGGACTTGTTGAAAGTCTTGAAATGTTCTTTTGATTTCATCAATGGACAATCCTTCTTCATGTGGCCTGGTTTGTTACACTTAAAACAAGTAGGAGTATCGTTAGTATCTTTATTCTTATTATACTTACCTTGTTTTAAGAACCTTTTGAACTTTCTTGAAAGCATGGCCATTTCTTCTTCATCTTCATCCGAATTGTCCGTATCTGAAGTTGCATGGAAGGCAAGAACTTTCTTCTTGGATTGATGTTGTTGTTCGTCCTTCTTTCTTTCTTCTATTTGCACTTCATATGCCATTAGATTACCGATTAGGTTTTCTAATGTCATAGTTGAGAGATCGTTCGCCTCTTCAATGGCGGTTGTCTTCTTCTCCCATTCCGGTGTGAGTGCTCGAAGGATCTTACGGACTCGTTCAACTTGAGTGTAGTCCTTTCCAAGGGATGCAAGAGTATTGGTGATGTCGGTGAACCTTGTAACCATTTCGGATATGGTTTTGTTCTCCTTCATCTTGAACAATTCAAATCTGTGGACAAGAACAGATATCTTAGATTCTTTAACTTTATTCGTACCTTCGTGTGTTACCTCAAGTGTATGCCATATTTGATGTGCAGAGGTTGATGTTGACACACGGTTGAACTCTTCTTTGGTTAAGGCACAAAATAGAGCGTTCATCGCCTTGGCATCAAGATTTGCATTCTTCTTTTGATCTTCATTCCAAGCGTCGTAGTTGGTTGTAGGCTTGGTGTACGATGCTTCTACAATGTTCCAAAGATCGTAGTTGATCGACTGCAAGTAGATCTTCATTCTACACTTCCAGTAATTGTAGTTGGTTCCGTCAAAGAGCGGTGGACGTTGTGTAGAATGCCCTTCTTTGAATTGGGATGATTGGAAATCCGTTGCCATCCTTGTATGGTTGTTGCCTTGAACCTGCTCTGATACCAAATGTAGGATCTATATTCAAAGCAACACAACACTAGAGGGGGTGAATAGTGTTTATAAAGAATTAAACAAATTACTTGCAGTAAATAAAGTAATCACAAGAGATAACCACAGAAAATACAAACGCAAACAGCGGAGAGTTATCCTGGTTCGGTCCTTGTGACCTACATCCAGTCCCCAAGCCAACCGCTTGAGATTTTCCTTTCTTTACTTGTGTACACCCACAACAAATGCCTTGTACACCACTTGACAAACACCCTTTGCCAAATGTGCACAACTTCTCTTCCACCAAGAGAACACGCCTTGTACAACTTTCTTCTACTCCCAAGAAGACGCCTTGTACAAAATTCTTTGAAATGAATACAATGATTTCCTATAGCCTTGACACAGAATGTGTAGTGGACAAGGTTCAGTATAGGAAAGTTGAACTTCAGAATCCTTCACTAAGGGAAATGGCTTTTGGTGAAGAACTGAAGTTGGAGATTCAGTTTTCAGGTTTCTGGAAATTTTCTTTTTGAAAAACTGATGGAATGAATTGGTAAAAAGCCTTAGGAATAACTTTCCTATTTATAGATGTAGACTAGGGTCAGTTAGGGTAGTTATGGAACCAATTCAGACAATTTAAACGTTGGAAAACGTTGCCAAATGAATCAGATAAGAGAAACTGTCCAACAGTCAGAAACTGCCTATAGTCGACTAGGATACTGAGTTAGTCGACTAGCCTAGGCAAAACTTCAACTATTAGTCGACTAGGTTTAGAGATTAGTCGACTAGGGATATGTCTGTTGGAAAAATTGGTTTCTGGATAACTAAATATAGTCGACTAGAAATGTCTGTTGGTCGACTATAAACTTTGTTAGTCGACTTAGGAATTTGGTGTAGTCGACTAAGTTTTGATTCAGAAAGAAACAGAGAGTTGGATAATTTTTGTATCTAATATTAGTCGACTTGGAAACTGGGTTAGTCGACTAGAGTATCTGTTAGTCGACTAGGTAGGAAAGTCAAGTCGACTAATTTGCATTTCAGAGTCCAAACAGAGAGTTAGGATTTTGGTTTTGGAATGGATTAGTCGACTAGAGGTTTTTGGCAAGTCGACTAAGTTGGGTTAGTCGACTATATCAATAGGGCAAGTCGACTAGGAAAGGATTTTTGTGTAAGTTATCAAGGCTTTTCATATTTTTCTAAGTTACACAACAACTTTCCAAAATCACCCAAAATCTTCAATAATCTTCATCTGAGGTAGAGCAATCATCATGAGGTAGAAGTGTTTGTCCATCATCAAAATCTTGCAATTTGAGAGGCTTCAACATCTTGAACTTGTTAGGTTCCAACAGTTAGAAATCCTTCTGGGGAAGGCGGGGAAGTAGAGCTGGGTGCTCGAACCTCGGAAAAATTCTCGGTGTTTGCGTTTGGTTTATTTGCTCTTACTTCTTGCTCTACTTTCATTGCTCTTATTACTTGCTCTCTACATTCATTGCTATATTCACTTGGTTTGGTTGTTTGTTGCATCATAAATTTTTAATTTGTGCATTGATTAGCATAATCACCTATTCACCCCCCCTCTAGGTGATTTTCAATTGGTATCAGAGCTTGGACTCTAGGTTTGGCTTAACATCCTTAGAGAGATCCTTAAAATTTGCTAATCAACATTTGCATTCCATTTGTCATTCACTAGTAAACATGGCCGATAACATCAAAACCCCTCCTAAATTTGATGGACTTAATTTCCCTATTTGGAAGGTTAGGATGACTATCTTTTTATAATCTTTAGGTAGCTTAGTGGCAAAATCCTTGACCAAACCCTATGTTAGACCCGATAGTGATGAAAGCACATGGTCCGACTTTACCTTTAGAGAATATGAGGCTAACTCCAAGGCCCAAAATTCCCTTCTAACCGCCTTGAATGAGAACGACCTTACACGGGTAATACACTGCCAATCCGCCTATGAGATTTGGCAACACTTGTTGGTCACACACGAGGGGACTTCACAAGTTAAGAGAGCTAAGATAGATCTCTTAAGGTCCCAAAATGAATCTTTTAAAATGATTGATGATGAAACCATTGATTGCATGATTACAAGGTAACTAAAATCACCAATGCTCTTTCCTCTTTAGGTGATGATATCTCTAATGACCAAAGGTGCGAAAAGTGATTCGGCCTCTTCCTTCATCATGGGAGATAAAGGCCACCACCTTGAAAGAATTGAACGACAAGGATGAAATGGACCTCATTAGTCTCATTGGGAACTTAAAGACCCATGAGATGGAAAAGAAGGCAAGAGAAGAGGCCGCTCCGCTAAAGAAGAAGTCCATAGCCTTCAAATCTTCATCCACTCTTGAGGAAGATGAAGAAGATGAAGAAGAAGATGAGGAGCTCTCCCTTCTTGTGCGAAATGTCAAAAGGATGTACCGGAAGAACAAGCTCAACTTCCGAAGAAAATTTGAAGGTAAAGAGGAGAGAAGAATTATTTGCTACAATTGCCGAAAGCCCGGACATATCATGGCGGATTGCCCGGAGTTCAAGAAGAAGATGACTTCCTCCTTCAAGCCAAAGAAGCCGGTGGAAAAGAAAGCCTACAAAGCCACATGGGATTCGGAAAGTGAATCCGAAGACGAGGTGGACAAGGCGAACATGTGTTTCATGGCAAACACACCAAAGGTAACCCCACAACCTTTTGATGAAGATGATGAATTAACTAAAGAAGTTATTGTACATGCTTTTGTTGAACTCTCCGAAACTTATGATAATAAAACGATTGAGTGTTCAAAATTGGTAAAGGAAGTTGCTTTTCTTAAAAATCAACTTGCTATGGTTTCTAAAGAAAAAGATGAAATTTCTTCCAATCTCATTTCTATTCAAGAAGAATTTAGTGCTTACAAGATTTCTTGCAAGGCAAAATTTCCTAAGGTTGATGAAAAAGAAATTTCTTCTTTAAAAATAAAATGGTTGATTTTGAAAAGGTTTTGAAAGATTGTGCTTTTAACATAAAGAAACTTGAAGAAAAGTTTTCTAAAAAGCACACCTCTCATGCTAAAGATTCTCATATTAAGATTCTCCATGCTCACACTACACACCACACTCGTGCTAAATCTACATATGCTCACAAATCTCACACTCACTATGTTTTTAAATATGGTAGAGTGTATAGATATACTTATTGGGGTAAAAATGGACATTTGGCTAAGTTTTGTTATGACCAAGTTAATAGATCAAATAATCTTGTTTGGGTTCATGGCACTAACCCTTTAGGACCCAAGAAAATGTGGGTAGCAAAATCAAGTCCTAAATTGTTTGATGTAGGTACACACCAAGGCTCCAGGACGTAAGGAGCGGTGGTACCTTGATAGTGGTTGTTCAAGACACATGACATGGGACATCAATAACTTCACAACCCTATCAAGGTACATGGAAGGTGTCACCGTCACCTTCGGGGATGACTCTAAGGGCACTATCATCGGTATAGGTAACATTCAAATTGGTGCATCTCCTATTTTAGAAAATGTAGTACTTGTTGATGGTTTGAAGCATAACTTGCTTAGCATTAGTCAACTTTGTGACCGTGGACTTAAAGTTATTTTTGATGATTCTTTAAAATCAATGATTGTATTCTTACCGGTTTTCATGACAATAATGTCTAAATCATTGACATGCTTAATTTAGATTGTTCTACTAAATGCTTGAATGCTTTCGATGAAAATTCTTGGCTTTGGCATAGAAGATTAGGACATGCATCTTTTTACCATCTTTCTAGGATTAATTCTAAGGAATTGGTGAAGGGTATACCTTGCTTGAAGTTTGAGAAAGACCGCATTTGTGGTGCGTGCGAACTTGGGAAACAAACCAAGTCTTCCTTTAAACCAATCAAGGATATCATGTCAACTAGACCATTAGAATTAATTCATATGGATCTTTTTGGACCAACTAAAACTAAGAGCTTAAATGGTAGTAGATTTGCATTTGTTTTAGTTGATGATTTTTCCCGTTTCACTTGGGTTTCTTTTTGGAACACAAAGATCAAATTTTTTCTCATTTCAAAGTTTTTCGAAAAAGGGTTGAAAAATAAAAAGGTTTTTCGATTTTGAGAATAAGGAGTGATAGAGGTGGTGAGTTGTTAACCAACTCTTCAAGACTTATTGTAATGAAAAGGGAATCAAGCATGAAATGTCATGTCCTAGAACTCCACAACAAAATGGAGTTGTACAAAGGAAAAATAGAACACTTCAAGAGATGGCTAGAACCATGATAAGTGAATATGACCTCCCTCAATATTTATGGGCCGAGGCCGTAAATACCGCATGCTATATTTCAAATCGTATTTATTTGTGTAAAAATTCTTCAAAACATCTTTTGAAATGTATCATTCTAGAAAACCTAATGTTGCATATTTCAAAGTTTTTGGATGGAAGTGTTTTGTTTTGAATACTAAAGATAACTTGGGTAAATTCGATGCTAAGGCTTATGAAGTTATCTTTGTTGGATACTCTACTACTAGTAAAGCTTATAGAGTATTCAATAGATCTTCCCTTACCATTGAAGAATCCATGCATGTTAAATTTGAAGAATCTAATGTGGTTGTTGAGAATGTTGTAGAGATTGACCCATTAGGTGAAGACATGGAGAGACTATCTTTGAAGGACTCACCCGCTCAAGAAGAAAAGCAAGAATCCATTGGTGAAGTTCCAGAGGATAAAGAGGAAAGCTCTCAACCACTTCCTAAAGATTGGAGATATGCTACAAATCATCCCAAGGAGCTCATCTTAGGTGATGCATCTAAAGGGGTAACAACTCGCTCCAAACTCCATGACTTAGGTGGTAACTTTGCTTTCATTTCTCATTTTGAACCCAAAAGCATCCTCGAAGCTGAGGCGGACTCATATTGGTTGCTAGCCATGCAAGAGAAACTCAATCAATTTGAGCGCAACCAAGTTTGACACCTTGTTCCTAGGCCCCACGATAGACCAATAATTGGTACTAAGTGGATCTTTAGAAATAAGATGGATGAGTCCGGTAATGTCATTAGGAATAAAGCTAGGTTAGTGGCCCAAGGTTACACTCAAGTTGAGGGAATTGACTTTGAGGAGACCTTTGCACCCGTAGCACGGCTTGAAGCCATACGGATGACACTAGCTTTTGCATCTTTTAAAAATTTTAAACTTTTTCAAATGGATGTGAAAAGTGCATTTTTGAATGGTTTTATAAATGAAGAAGTTTATGTTGAACAACCTCCCGGCTTTGTTGATCATGTTCATCCCAATTTTGTTTTTAAACTTGATAAAGCATTATATGGATTAAAACAAGCTCCAAGAGCTTGGTATGAAAGGCTTTCTAGTTTTCTCATCTCAAATGATTTTGTCAAAGGCAAAGTAGACACAACTCTTTTTACTAAGCATGTTGATAATGACATCTTAATTGTGCAAATTTATGTTGATGATATAATTTTTGGATCTTCTAATGAGTTTTTATGCAAGGAGTTTGAAAAGGTTATGCAATGTGAGTTTGAAATGTCTTCCATGGGTGAATTGAATTTCTTTCTTAGACTCCAAATCAAGCAATTGCAAGATGGGAACTTCATATGTCAAGCCAAGTACGCAAAGGAACTCGTAAAGAAGTTTGGACTTGAAGACTCTAAAGTTTGCAACACTCCCATGGCAACTACAACCAAGCTTGATAAGGATGACCAAGGTAAAAATGTTGATATTAAATTGTATAGAAGCATGATAGGTAGTCTTTTGTATTTGACGGCAAGTAGGTCGGACATAATGTTTAGTGTGTGTCTTTGTGCTAGATTTCAATCATGTCCTAAAGAGTCTCATCTTATTGCGGTAAAACGCATTATTCGTTATATTAAGAGCACAATTGGAATGGGTCTTTGGTATCCGAAAACCGGACATTTCTCAATGACGAGTTATTCAGATGCCAACTATGCGGGTTGTAGAGTAGATAGAAAGAGTACTAGTGGGACATGTCAATTTCTTGGTAATTGTCTTGTTTCATGGTCCTCTAGGAAACAAAATTTCATAGCTCTCTCAACCGCCGACGCGGAGTATGTTGCCGCGGGGGCTTGTTGTGTACAAGTCCTTTGGATGAAACATACTCTCCTTGATTATGATTTGCATTATAACCATATAAAAATATTTTGTGATAATACTAGTACTATACATATGACTAAGAATGCAAATCAACATAGTAAGACCAAGCACATTGAGATTAGATATCACTTTCTTAGAGATCATTTTGAGAAAGGAGATATGATATTGATTATGTTTCTGCGGATTTGCAACTTGCCGATATTTTCACTAAACCACTTGATTTTGCTAGATTTTCTTTCATATGTGGTGAACTTAATGTCTGTGTTATTGAATAATAATGTTTTCTTGACCCTTTTTGATGTGTGACAAAAAGGGAGAGAATGAGTTTATGTATGAAAATATGAGTTCATATGGTTTTGGTATGGAAATATGAGTTCATATGGTTTTGGTTCCATATGAGTTTATATATGTTTTTAGTTTTTGATGTTTTGGTTTTGGTTCCATATGAGTTTATATATGTTTTTAGTTTTTGATGTGTTTTCATGAAGACTTGAAATTTGTGTTTAAGTGTTTTGCAAGTGTTTTATATCTCTTTATATGGTTTTTGGTTTCATGATGTTTACTTGCAAATTACAAATTACATTATTTTTCTTTGTTCAATATAGCATAATTTGAGGGGGAGCTTTCTCCTCCCCTATATTTTTGTTCATAACCTATTTGTTTTGTCATCATCAAAAAGGGGGAGATTGTTGGCCCAAAAGTTACACTCTCCATTTATTTAGAGTTTTGATGATAACAAAACAAATAAGAGCTATTTGGTACTAATAAGTTTGTTCAAGATAAGTTTCAGGTTAGTACCATATTTGGAGGCCATTGCTTAGCTATTGCAAGAACTTCTAAATTCATGGAGTAAAGAAGGCGTTTTGCACATCAAGGAAGGAACATAGAAGAGAAGGCTCTAGCAAGGCATTGCATGGCTCAGGATTGCTCAAGAGACTCAATTAGATTTGTTTTTAGTTTATAATTTTGTTAAAGAATAGTGAATAGGTTTGAAGCTCTTTCACACACATTTTTGCGCACATATCATTTCAAAGAATATTTTCTATAAATATGTAAAAAAAATTATTTTAATTTAAAGCCTTTTGTTTATAAACTCAATTTTGGGTATTATACATGTTTCAAATCAAAACTATTTTGTTAGATTTCAAATCCCCTTCAAAAATTCTGTTTCAGTTTTATCTTTTGACCTGAGCCGGTCGACCGAACCGGCCGACCGACCCTGTGTCAGGTCAAGTCGGTCGACCGCAGTTCTGGCAGCAGGTGCGTATCCGTGTGCACGTTTCACGGTCGACCGAAGCGGTCGACCGAAACCTGCCTGACTGCAAGACCATTGCTCTCTGTATTTTTTGGTCGACCGGGCAGTCGACCGAGAGCCGGCAATGGCTCTTATTTTTGTACTTCGGTCGACCGACCGGTCGACCGGAATAGCCGTTTGAACAGTAACGGCTATAATTTTAAAACTGATTTATTTTGTCTTTTTCTATCTAATAAGGGTTTAAATGTCATTTGCTGATCCTAATAATTCCTTATTAGCCTTAAGTGAGTTTTATCTTTAAACCCTAGCCCTCCACTATAAATAGGGGTGTTTAGGGAGAGGTTCATTACAAGAAAAATTTGCAAAAGTTTAAAAATTTTAAGGCTTTCAAAAGAGCTTGGTTTCTTGGTTTTTGTGCTGAAATTCTCTCTCATTTTCTGAAGTGTTTTCAAGAACTCTCTGATTTCTTTTTCTTTTCTCCTTACACACAAGAGCTTCATTCCTACTCATTGTTCTACAAGGATTTTTGTAAGGGAAAAAGAGTTTTGCAAAGAGAGTTTGTGGTCTTTTGATCACCAAGAGAGAACTTGTACTTGAGATTGTGGAGTTGGGTACTCCGGTATATTTGTAACATCTTTGTGAAGTTATAGTGGTTAGAAATCCTTCTGGGGAAGGCGGGGACGTGGAGTTGGGTGCTCGAACCTCGGAAAAATTCTCGGTGTTTGCGTTTGGTTTATTTTCTCTTGCTTCTTGCTCTACTTTCATTGCTCTTATTACTTGCTCTCTACATTCATTGCTATATTCACTTGGTTTGGGTGTTTGTTGCATCATAAATTTTTAATTTGTGCATTGATTAGCATAATCACCTATTCACTCCCCCCTCTAGGTGATTTTCAAATCATAACTTGTAGTGAAATATCGTAAGTTTTAAATTTATCACTGATTTTTGAATCATCGCATCCAGTTTCACATCATTTTGTATCAGAGCATGTTTTAGGTAAAAAATTGCGTTAGCATATAGTTGGAATCTCATTTATTTTTGCATAAATTTAATTATTAAAAAAGTTGCATCTATGTTCTACTTGCATTCATTTAGGTCTTGTTAGTGCATGCCCACCCGCAATGGACACCAATATTTGCTTGGATTGTCTAGTGAGTCAGGCAGTACAACTATGGATCCTCAATAACTCGTTGACGCAATCGCCACCATACAAGCCTAACTAGTCAACCTGACCCAAACTACAGCCCAGACTGGGGATATGTTAGGTAGAGTTGAAACCTGTCTCGAGAACTACAATGAACATGAAGGAGAACGTAATCGGATGGTACCATATCAAGGACGCGATCAGCGAGACCCTATAGTCAATTTTTGAAAGTATCAAGATCAATGTCCCAACATTCGATGGATGTCATGATCCACAATTTTTCTTGATTGGACTCAATAACTTGAGAAGTACTTCACGTGTTACGATCTTACTGAGCTCAGAAAAGTTAAGTTTGCACCGACGAAATTAACCGGTCAAGCTAGGCATATTGGACTAACTTGGTGAACATGCGTGCTGCTCGAGACCAAGAACCGATCGATACCTGGCGAAGAATGAAAGATGAACTTAAAGGAAAGTATGTGCCTCCATCGTTCAGTGCTTCTTTTATTGACAAGCGGCACCGATGCACTCAGGGTAATAAATCGGCACAAGAGTATATGGAGAAGTTTGATGAGTTCCTTATCAGATGCAACGCCCTTAGCACCGAAGGACAATCTCAAATCCTGTCTTGGTTTAGAGTTGGACTTACGGAAGACTTACGAACTAAACTTTTGGCTTGTGAAATCACCGACTCAAAACAGCCTACGCGTTAGTCCAAGATTTAGATGCGACCAAATCTAGTTCCGTTTCTAAAAGTCACACACAAACAACTAGGCCCAACTTTGATTTGTACCCCAACCGCTTCGAAAATCAAACTTCTTCTGACAAGGCAGATACTAAAGGCAAGAGTATTGAGAACAATAGCAAAGAAACTGACCAGTGTTCTCTAAGCTGACTCCCACAATCAAATGTTCCATGTGCTAGGGATGTGGGCATGTAGCTGCCAATTGCCCAACTCCGGTCAAAATTGCCTTAATCAATAGGGAACCTGAAGTAGTATCAGAATCAGAGGAATTTATTTTCTGGGGAGAAAAAGAGTCTGATATGGATGATGAGACCACAGGTGATAACATTGGTCTTAGAAACATTCATTCACCGACAACGATTCACTTATCCATCATCAGGTGCGCATTGTCTCAACCCAAGGAGAAAAACGAACGACCATGTTTCACATCATTATGAAAATTGGTGGTAGGAGATAATTGAAAGTGAGTGGTTCATCAATTAAGATTTAGATTTGGCTTACTTTTCTCCATTCGCTTCGGATTCTAAACCGTCAGACACCAGCACTGACGTAGACGTGACCCTTGGTCAGCAGTGAATGCTTTGACATTAGTGCACGCACTAACAAAGTCATCCATCCTGGTACGTGAAAAGATAGGAGGTGCACACAATGCTTTCTTTGAAGTAACAGCCAAGCGAAAAGGTCAAAGCCAATTTTATTTGGGCGGATCGAAGCAGAGCCCACAACTTGTTAAAGCTATAGGGGTGATTCTGAGCCTCCACAAATTTTCCATTATGGACAGATGTCACGTCGCATGATGGAAAGAATAGGGTATAATTTTATCAAAGAATCCAGCCTTAATTTCGGCAAAGGAAAATAAGCACTACTTTGTTCATTTGTGCCTAAAGGCAAAGACCCTGATTACTACCAAAAGACCCGAAGAGGGCTCGGTTATGTATCTACACCAGTCTCGTCAGATCCTGAATCCGAAAAGGAGGTTTATCATGACTTCTCATTAGCAACATTATCGTGGGACTCAGATATCAACGTCGGTGATATCTTAGAAAGTCTCTCAGTGAACATGGTATCAGCCAGCCACTTGGAGGATCGTGGAGAAGATACTTTCCTAAAGAATTAATCCAGTCGGACTTTGATTCATGGATTATACACTGAAATACTCTTTGGGACACGTGTTTTGAACAACGCGAGCCACCCACTGAGGATAAAGTGACTTAGGTAAATCTTAGAGATGAAGTTAATCCTAAACTCATCTTCATAAGCGAGAGCTTGTCACCTTCTAAGAAAGAAGACTTAATACAGCTCATACAAGAGTATATAGATGTCTTCGCTTGGAATTATGAGGACATGCCCAGGCTCGTTCTCCAGATTGCTATGCATCATCGCAACATCAACTAGAATGCCAAATTAATCAAATAGCAGCAACGACGGTTCTGTTCTGAGATTATGGAAGCAATCAAATCAGAGGTGAAAAAGATCATAGACTCTGGCTTCATCAAGGAAGAGCAACATCCTGATTGCGTTGTCAATATAGTGTCCGTTCCCAAGAAGAATAAAAAGATCCGGATTTGCATCGGCTACCCCGATCTAAATGCCACTTGCCCTAAAGACGAATTCCCTCTCCCAATCTCAGATGTTATGATTGCAACATGTGCGGTTTGAGAAGATGTCCTTCATGGATGGCTTTTCAGGGTATTACCAAATGAAGATGTACCCTGAAAATGAAAAACACACATCTTTCAGGATGCCTCTGGGAATATACTGCTACACAGTAATGCCATTTGGCTTGAAGAACGCTGGTGCGACATATCAACGCACCATGAATGCGATCTTTCACGAGCATATATGCAAGATCGTAGAACGCTATGTTGATGATATCGCCGTGAAAAGTCGCGACAAAGGTGATCACCTCGCAGACCTAAAAAGAGTGTTTGACATCTTGTGGCTCACCAGTTGCAGATAAACCCGACCAAGTCCTTCTTGGGGGTAACCAGTGGCAAATTCTTTAGATTTGTCATTACATCCTAAGGAATTCACCTAGACCCGAAGAAGATCTATGTCGTCCAAGAGATGCAACCTTCGAGAAATCTCAAAAAACTCAGAGGTTTACAGGGATGACTGCTGTACATTTGAAGATTCATATCAAATCTCTCAGGGCGCTACCAACCCTTCACTAAGTTAATGAAGAAGAAAGTCTCATTCATTTAGGATAATGCTTGCCAAGAAGCATTCGAGAAGATCAAAGTATCATACACACCCGCCCGTTTTGGTAGCTCTAGTTTAGGAAAACTTTTTCTATTGTATGTTCGAGTGATGGATCATTCCTTGTAAGCTTTACTAGTCCAAAACGATGATCAAAACCAAGAACAGGCGATCTACTATTTAAGTAGCACAATGATTGGGGTACTATTTAAGTAGCACAATGATTAGGGCGGAGCACTGTTACAACCCTATCAAAAAGGAATGCTTAGCGTTGGTCTTCGCTATCCAGAAGATGGGACACTACTTCATGGGGCAACACATTCAAGTCATCTCTAGAGTTAATCCTTTGCGATTGCTTATGATAAAGCCATTTTCCTAAACTACAGACTAGCAAAATGAGCTATATTGCTCTCACAATACGAGATGCAATTCATGCCACAAAAGGCGGTCAAAGGGCAAGTTGTGGCAGATTTCCTGGCTGATCATCCAGTTATGAGAAATTCAAAACTTTACGATGATCTTCTAGATGAGATTTCAGAAGTTGATGTCATCAACGCCTTCACAGAAGAACAAGTGTGGGAACTGTTCTTTGACGGAGCATCAAGGACGAACCCCGACGGAAATATCATCGCAGGTGTGGGGGTTATGCTTATCTCCCCACATAACTGTGTGATCCCTCGTGCATTCTTGTTAACTGAGTCGTGTTCCAACAATCTCTTGGAATACAACGCCCTCTTGATCGAGATGCAACTCGCTAAAGAGATTGGAGTCAAAAATCTCAAAGCATATGGTGATTCAAAACTCATCGTCAACCAGGTTCACGAGGAGTACGAAGTCCGACATGAACACTTGGTTCCCTATAACAACGCGACCATTATCATAGCAGAAAAGTTTGAAAACTTCTACACTGACCATGTGTCACATCAGCAAAATACACATGCAGAAGTGCTGGCGTCCCTCACCGCTTCATTGGCCCTTCCAATCAGAGCCACGGAGAGAATACTTGTCTACAGTCGTGACTTGTAATGTTGCAAATTCGTCCTTGAAGATAGTAAAACTCCAAGAAGAGACCTTCAAGTCAAAGAGTTTCTTGAGACTTTGACAAGTCTCGAACCTAGGGATTGATGATTGCCTTACATTGACTTCATCTTATATGGCATATTCTCTGATGATCCCAAAAAGGCAGCTGCCATCAGAAGGAAAGCTCATCGATTCCATTTCAATGTGATCATGAAAACACTGTATCGTCGATTGTATGATGGAATTCTTCTCTGATGCCTTTCACGCAAAGAGGCATAGGAGGTACTCAAAGAAGCTCATGATAGTATGTGCGAAGCTTACCAACCCGGACCCAAGCTCAGACCGGCTTAGAAGACTTGGCTATTATTTGTCGAAGATAATTCCTGATACTGTCGCCTATGCTAAGCGATGCCATGCATGTGGATCCACAGTGGCTCCATCAATCAAGCACCGGGACATCTTCATCCAAGGTCCTCCTCATAGACATTCAAAATGTGGGAAATGGATGTTATTGGACCCATCAGTCCCCCAACATTCAGAGGACACCGCTTTATCTTGGCCATAACAGATTACTTCTCTAAACGGGCAGAAGTTATTCCCCAGAAGGAAGTAAAGACACCAATGTGATCAAGTTCATCAAACATTACATGATCTACCGCTTCGGTGTACCCCAACGAATCATCCATGACAATGGACCCCAATACATTAGTCAAGCAATTCAGAGGTTCTGTAATAAATTCATAATCCAAAGTGTGTCATCACGGCATATTATCCAGCTGCTAATGGCCATGGAGAATCTTTCAACAAGACTATTAGGAAGCTTCTCAAGTAATTTGTCTTGAAAAGTTAATGCAACTGGGATGACAGATTAGGCGAATGCTTGTGGGCTTACCGTACAACGGTGAGAACCCTGACGAAAGCCACGCCATTTTTCTTGGTGTACGGATGTGAAGCTGTACTCCCACTGGAGATCCAGATCTCATCTTTATGAGTTGCCTTGACAACTAAAATCTCAGATGAGAAAAAGCATCGATTGCGCTTCAAGGAGTTGGAAGCTTTAGACGACAAACATCTACAAGCCCAACAGCAAATCGAGCTCTATCAAGCTCGGATTTTTAGAGCCTTTAATAAGAAAGTCAGAGAACAGATTTTGAAGAAAGGTGATCATGTCTTGGCTGTCAGAAGACCTATGGTTATGATACACAAGACAAAAGAAAAGCTCCAATCCAAATGGAAGGACCATTTGTAGTAGAGTCAGTATACTCAAATGGGGCATACTGTGGCATAATTCCAAACGGCGGCTCATGATGTCTATCAATGGCAGATTCTTGTAGTATTATCCTTAACAGGACTTTCTCATAATTAGGTTAACACTACATCTCTGATCAAAGCCTCGCACTGATCATTCAGATGAATCAGGGTTGGGATCCAAAATGTTTGGAAGAGCACCAAAGAGCTTCTTCCTTAAACGGATCACATCACGGTCGATCGATGCTAAGCTGATCGAATATGGTTGGCATCATGATGTATGATGTAAATATTAAAGAAAGGATAAAGGCAAAATGTCAAATTTTAGCAGCCTTGTTACTCTTTTCTAATTTATCTACGAACATCCGACGCCTTCAATAGCTAAAGGATAGAGGAAGTAGTTGGCATTTACGTCCAACAGAAAATCCTCGACAACTCATCATGCTGAAAGGAATAGCATACCTAGCCCAACTCAAATGGGAGTTGGTAAAGGCATATCAAATTCGTTGATAACTGAGAGTTTGGTAAAAATCCTGAAGGACATGTTACCACTTTTCCCTCCAAAATCCCTTACCAATTCCTATCCGTATTATGGTAAGACCTCAAAAAAAATTTGTAATTGTTTCCCCAGTGTAATGATCACAAATTAAACATGTCAAGGTAATATTATACCTCTAGCATACCCATTGTTAAGTTAACATTATACCTCTAAAAGTGATTTTCTTTAATATTCCTAGTGGATAAAATTTCAACTTGTCAATTCTCTTCAATAGGATGGCAAGTCCAGTAGCAAAATCCCTCGGTCAAGTTAATACTACACCTCTGACCAAGATTGCTCATATCACAATCGAACCCACTGTTAAGTTAACATTATACCTCTAACAGTGATTTTCTTCAATAACCCCAGTGGTTAAAATTTCAACTTATCAGTTCTCTTCAATAGGATGGATAGTCCACTTCGCAAAATCCCTCAGTTAAGTTAATTCTACACCTCTGACCAAGATTGCTCATATCACAATCGAAACCACTGTTAAGTTAATATTATACCTCTAACAGTGATTTCTTTCAATATCCCTAGAGGATAAAATTTTAACTTATCAATTCTCTTCAATAAAATGACAAGTCCACCAAATTGCTCAAATCGCAAAATCTTTCGGTCAATTTAATATCACACCTCTAACCAAAATTGCTTGCATTGCAATATAAATCCCTGTCAAGTTAACACTACACCTATGACAGTGATTTTCACGATTTTCCCACTGAAAATGAGACATTCGATCCTAAGTTAAATACCACGCCTCTAGCATCCATTTCATTGTTAAGTTAAATATTATACCTATGACAATGATCCTCCTTCGAGCTTTTTTATCGAAGCCGAGATGTCAAATACTAAGTTAATATCACACCTCTAACGTTCACTTCGCTGTTAAGTTAACACTACACCTATAACAGTGACTCTCTCAGTTTTCTCAATGAAAATGAGATTCCCAAATGCTAAGTTAATATCACACCTCTAGCATTCACTTCATTGTCAAGTTAGTACTACACCTATGACAATGACTCTCTCAGTTTTCTCAATGAAAATGAGATTCCCCAAATGCTAAGTTAATATCACACTTCTAGCATGCACCTCCTTGTCAAGTTAATATCACACCTCTGATAATTCAATTTGCTTCCAATTGCAAATTCTAGCATGTCACGTTAACATTACACCTCTGACGGTAAAAATCTCCATAAATCTCCAGTGGATTTAGCTCTACTTGTTATTCTCATCAATAGGATAGCAAGTCTACAAAATTCGTTCAAGTCACGAATTCAGTTCTGTCAAGTTAACATCACACCTTTGACAGTAACCTTTTAAGTTCTTTGACGGAATTTCCAAACATTGAATTGCTATGTTAATTGTCACCTATAGCAATCAAAGGCAATCACTTTTATTCGTCTAATTTTCAAGACACAAAAAGAAAGTCAAGATAAAACGAAGGAAAAATTATCACTTTTATTTATATCAAAATTAAAAAGTGATACAGACACTCTCTTGTTTAACCAAGATGGAGTGTTTAAAAAAAAGAACAAAAGTTATTCTTGCCCAGCGAGAGACTATATTTTGTCCCTGAGGTGCTGACTGTCTCATTCGCGTGCTTCCTCAATCTCAACTAAGGCTTGGCCCTTAGCTCCTCTTCCGATAAAACCTTCTTGGTAGCGAATTGCGCATGAAGAGCTTCCAATTTTAGAGTGTGGACATCAGGCTTTAGGTTTCATGCTTTAGGTTCAAAGCGTTTCATAATCTATATCAATCTATTACAGATTCACGAAAACTTTGAAGGGGATTTTGTTGACACTCTGAAAAGATAGACTCCCGGACAGCACTTCAGCTGGTTCGAACAATTTCTAAACTTGTCGACACTTTCAAAACACAAGTCACAGATAGGCTGAAGACATGTCCATCCCTAATGGACAAAGTAGCGATTTGGGTTCCACTGATCCAGTGAAGTAGAACAGTGAGCCAAGTATTGTCTTCTGAAGAAAGCCAAAGAAGCTAACACCTAGGTTCACTGCAAGCTCTATTTAAGCTTCACAGTAAAATCAATAGCAACGCTATTATCTTGTCTTCTAGCTTCACATGAAACTCTTCATAACTCTATAAAGAGCTATCTTCTAGCTCCAATGAGGGCTCATTCCTTACCTTCGCCTGAAGCTTTGCTTAGTTCTGTTAAAAAGCTCTCTTTTAGCTTCGCTGCAAGCTCAATGCCAACTTCGCAGCAAGCTCAGTAGCTCTATTGTGGGCTCTTTGCTTAACTTCACATGAAACTTTGCTTAGCTCTGTTAAAAGAGCTCTCTTTTAGCTTCGCTGCAAGCTTAATGCCAGCTTCGCAGCAAGCTCTGTAGCTCTACTGTAGGCTCTTTCCTTAGCTCCACATGAAGCTCCTTCTAGTTCTGCTACGAGATCATATGATCATTTGACCACTTGAATCTCAACCCGAGATCAATATGATTAAAAAGAAATTTGGCAGTTGATTATTGTGATCTCTTGATCCCTCAATCAGCTGAGAAAATCAGGAGAGATCTTTCAATTGGTTGGAAGGAACAAGACAAGTCCCTCAATCATTTGAGTGGACTGAGGCAAATCCCACAATCAGTTAAGAGGATCAAGGGAAATCTCTAATCAGTTGGAGAAAAATATGGAGATTGTTGTGACAACCCCAAATCAACTGTCTAATTTGCTTCGCACATAGGCGCTAGCTCCACACAGGCTTCGTTTAGCTTCGTAGTGAAGTTATTTTAGCTTGATGCGAAGCTAGATTGATTAAATCAATCTACTGATTTTTAGAAGGGTTATTACCCCAAGAAACCTATAAATAGCCCAATGCTAGGCAGGCTAAGGGGCTAGCTGGTTGGCTGAAGATTTTGGAGGAGAGACTCAGCTATGAAAGTTGGAGAGCCAAAGCTTTGAAAAGAGATCAATCTCTAGCTTCCAAGCTTCTTTAGAGAACCCTTGTTTCTCTCTTCTCGGGTATGAATATCCTACGATCTTCTGATCTCAAGGAATCTCTAAAACCAGGAGAGAAAGAATTCTAGGCGTAAACTCAAAGACTCATCGCTCATATCATCAACAAGACAAAGTGATCTCGCGCTGACCAAACTCCTATCGGCACACTTTTCCAGAAATCTCAGAAGAGAATTCTACTTGTAATTTTTTATTTTTCTTTGTTCAGTTACATGTATTCTTCTCCTCATTTTTTGTAAGTTTTTCCCTTTCTCAAAATCAATGGAAAATAAGATGTCGACTCTGCTGGGACAGTATTCTCTGCCAACGAGAAGATTGTGTTGCAATGTGATGATGAGATGCTGGGGTCTCCTGCTGAAACTTTGGTCATCCAATTTGACCAAGAGAAGTTTGAGCAACTTCTCTCTAAGGGCAGTTCTAGCCCAATCAGTGTGAGCAAGCACAAAAAGATCTTGGTGGATATGTCTCCTCTAGCCACTGCTTGGAAGCAAGTCTCTGATAAGACTAAAAAGATCGCCTACAGGTCAAACTCAGTCTTAGCAGAGGCTAGATGTTGTGCATAAAGCTAAATCAGCCCCTAGGGCTCTTTGGATTGAAAAGTCCACATCAGCCTCCTGTGAGACTAATGGACCTCTGGTTTCAGCTTCTGGCGAAGCTCAGAAAGTCTCTGACTGCGAGACTTCTTCAGTTCTTCCAAGAATTCAGCTTCGCCTCCCTGCGAAGTTAAAGACAAAGCACTTGTAAGTGCTATTAGCAAAGCTGCAGTAGCTTCGCTCTCCGCTGTCAAAGCTTCTGTCGGCGAAGCTAAATCTGAAGCACACTTTGGTGCTAACAGCGAAGCTACTTCACTAGAAAAAAAAGTACTTCACAATACTAAAGTACCAAGTGCTGAGATAGCTTCGCCTCACAGCGAAGCTATCTTAACTTCTCTCACAGCCAAAAGGAAAGCCTTAAAGGCTAAATCTAGGTTTAAACCTAAGACTGTTCAACCCATTAAGGCTAATATCCAGCCTCCCTGAGTCTCCCTACTTGATCAATTGGGTCCGATCAACACAGACTTACAGGAATTTTTGAGCAACAAGCGGAAATCCAGCCCTGAAGAGCGAGCTCACATCTCACCATCTCAGTGCGGATGAGCGGTGTGTCAACTTGTACGTTTCATTCCGCTAAGTGTTGTCAGGACCAATCCCCGCTCTAGGGTGGTTATACCCTATAACTATAAACAATCCTCATCTTTCACAAGGGCTATGTCGGCGAACCACCGACAAGCCTTTTCCAGTGGTCAGACGATGAAGGTGAAGCCAGCGGCTATGCCTCCTCTGCCACAGTTAGCTCAGAGCAAATAGGGACTAAGTCAGCTAACATGACCGACAATAACCATGATAATGATCTCTATCGGCATATAGAGGTTCAAGATCAAACTTTCAAAGTTTAACAAGAGGCTCTGGATTATATTCATCAAATATTAGTGTAACTCCTAAACAACCAGAACAATGATGAAACCACCGGTAACAATCATGACGAGGAGGAGAATGCCGACACATAACTCCCTAAGACTGAAAAGTCAAAAGGAAGTTCTGCAATTGATACTGATGTTATTAAAGGCATCCAAGGTCAGATTGCATCCCTAACTCAGAGGGATGAACTGAAGAAAATAGGGATGACGCGTCCTTACCCGCTAAAGTGGGACTCAGTTCCCTACCCGCAAAAGTTTAAGCCAACTACGTTATATACGTATGATGGCAAAAACCTCATCGAATCAGCACATCTATTACTTTCTATCGCAAACCGATAATGTGATAGACAATGATGTTGTTATGACTAGATTATTCATCGACACCCTTAAGGGGGTAGTAGCCTTGGATTGGTTCAGAAGCGTTCCAAACAGCTTCATCAATTCTTGGATTAACCTGAAAACCTAGTTCCTTTCTCGATTCTATGAGGATGACACCGAGGTGACCATAGATAAGCTCCTCTCGACAATTCAGAAAGGAGAAGAATTTGTGCATGAATACATTGAGAGATTCCGTAATCTCTCTCTCATGTGCCCTGCAGGTGTGCCCTTGCCCCTGTTGCTTTAAACATGTTGGCATAACTTTCTTGACAGAGTAGAGTTCATATGGGAGCTGTTAAAGTCAATACTTGGTACGAGCTTGTCGAACGAGCAAAGATACCTGAGAAATCAGCCAAAAAGTTTTAGCCCTCTGTGCCCTAGAACAAATGGGGGGTCTGTACCAAGGGGCGTGATGCAGCCCAATCATTTCAATCTAAAGGAAAGAAATGATAGCAGTTGAGTTGTCTGGGAAAGCTCTACCAAAGCAGAAAAAGAGCGGTGCCAATAATAAGTAGGAGTTCAAATTTTAGTCGATACAATATTCTTTCAAAGATGAACAGGTGGTGACCATCTTCCACCTACTCAATGTTTGGACACATATATAATGAATATTGTAAATAACTTGCCTTAATGTCCTAATCATACAGGGTATGATAAGAAGAAGATAATTATGAAATTTATCCAGTTAAATTTAAAAGTTCAAAAGAAAGCGAATTGATTCAAATCCAAAGATTCTAAAAACTATCTTATCTGAAAACTGAATATATTAGATGAGATAATATCATCTAATGTAATGGATTATTTAAAAATTCTATCAGTTTTGCTGAAGATAAATGAATATCCTATCATTTCTAGAAGACAAACTGAAAATCTAAGAGGATAAATGGATAAAGAGAATATCAACGGATGAGATGAAGCAATTTAGATTCAGATTCAGGCTGGATACAGTTTAGTATTTTAATCATACTTTTTGCTATCAAAACTCAAATCTAATAATTCAAGATGCTACAGAAAGATGACTTAAACGGCTACAATTCTTTTGTTGATCATTCTTTCTAATTCTATCATTTGATAAGTGATATTCAGCAATCAATACACCAACAAGTTGTAGATCAGAATTGAATTTCTGGATAAATCAAATCAAGTTTAGAGATAAGAATAGAATTCAAATTCAGAAATATTCAGCTCTTCCTATCTTTATACACTTTCTATCTCTCTAGTTTTCTCCTATAATACCCTCATATATCGAAGGCAAAAAAGGCACCATCTCAGATAGAGAGCTTTAGTTTAGGTTTTCTTTTCTTCTTTAATATAATTTTTATTTTTTATTTTCTTTTAGCTTAGAGAGAGTTACATGAGAGAAGAGAGAAAGAATTATTGTAGAGTGACACTATTGTAATTCTTTTTCAAGAGACCTATATTGAAAGTGACTTCAATTGAGTTTTCTCACTTTTCTTCATCGTACTCAATCTGGCCAAGCATATATTCAAGTTACTCTTTCTATTTGCTTTGCTTTACTTCATACTGAGGCAAGTCTTTCTTATGATTCAACAGTAGAGGTAAGTATTCTTGTTGTTTTCTTTTTCAGTTCATTAGTTTAGAGTTATAATTCTTTTTTTTAAGTCTTTCCTTTTTTTTATAAATAAAACAACACCACCACAATCTCTTCTTCTACCATCTCCTTCTTAACTTAACATAATAATTTTATTTTCTTTTTATAAAATTGAGAAGATAAATATTAACTAGTTTCGATAAATTAAAAAGAGAAACTTACACAATGCTTCCATCACTGTCCCTCTCTGTGGATCATGACCCATTAGCCCTAGGCTACACGGTAGAATTAAGGACCTAACACTGTTCTAAATTTCTGTATTTTTTGTGCAGGTTTGGCTCGATCACTCAATAAGGGTAACATGCTTAAGTTACCTGAAATCCGGTGACCAGAAGAAATGGGGCGTATGAACAACCCTAACTACTGCCAAAATGGTGCATCATTCTACCAGCAGATGCTTTGTCCTTAAGGAAAAGATCCAAGTATTAGTGGATACTGGAGTTCTGACTCTCAAGTCAGAGCAGAAGAAAGTCACCGCCAACATGGTGAATATCAATTTCGGGACCTTGTCGAAGACGACGGTCCAAGACGGATTGACCCCAGTTCCTAAAGCCAGACTAAATGTTGTCAACCAATGGCAGAAAAGTAGAAAGACAAGGGCCTTGTTCCATTGACGATAAAATCTAGAGAGATTATGTGGTCTACATGGATATCGTCAACGACGAGCAATGGGAATCCAGCAAGCCCAAGCTCAAAGGCAAGTCGTGTAACATTGTCTCCCTTGTAACGGATGATGACATTATGACTATAACTTCTCTCAGTGACTCGAAAGAGGAGAAGCTTTCCTTAACGGCGCAACCCGCTACCTCACAGCCGGTAGGCACCCGGTCTGGAAGGTCGTACTTGTGACAGTACGACCAGACCTCCAGCGAGACACAGCAGCCAACGATGTCGAGAACAACTGCACCAGTCCAGGATTTGGCACCATCCCCACCGCTAGACAAAGGGAAGTAAAAGGAGGTCTGATTCGATAAATTATTAAAGAAGGACCCTCCAAGAAGGCTCGATGCTCCTTTCTGCATTGACATATTGGCACAGCTTGTCAATATCCCAGCTCATACACTTTGCACGAGCTACATCGCCTCTCAAAGGAGACAAGAGAGACGCCTAGGAATGCACTTACTAACTCAGAGTCCTTTCTGACCAAGGTTCCAAATATCAGATATCAGGATCGTATTGGATGGGGGTTTTTCATATCGGATATTGGATATCGGGGAGATATCGGGGATACGCGCGCATATCGGGCATTCATATTAGACATTATATATAATGAAATATTGATAACTAAAATTTTGTTTAGAGTCATAGAAATCATCTACCTAATAAAATGATGTAATCTGTTTGCAAAGACATAAAAAACAATGTACATTTAAACACAATCGTGCAATAAATAAGTTATTTCATATTGGGCGATATATCGGGCTATTTATTGCCCGATATCGGGCGATCGGCTAATATTTCAAATATCGGCCATTTTTTGCTGCAAACGATATGGCGAACGATTTTTCAATATCATATCAGCAGCAGGCAAAAGGGAGATATCGGATGATATCTCGGCCGACTTGGCTGATATTTAAAACAGGGCTTCTGACACAAGTACCGACAAATCCTATTAATGACAATGAGACTTCATATCCCTAATGTCATTTGGTGCAGTGACAAGTGCCATCCATCACCTTCACTCCTGAGGACATGCTCCTCAAAGATAATAAGCATGATAGACCTTTATACTGCACTGGATATATTGTTCTACATGTATCGAGAGGATCCAAGTCAATCTGGGGTCTGCTCTTAGCATCATCCTGACGAGGCTTCTTTATTTCCTGGGTATCCCACTCAGCAGGTTATCCACCACTGCTACAACCATCTATGACTTCAACGCCAGGAGTAGTCACCCACTGGGCAAGATTCATCTCAAATGCGAAATTGGAAACTTGAAATCAGAAGTGACATGCTACTTCATCGACGTTGACACGTCTTATAATCTCTTGCTCGGATGACCGTGGATCCATGCCAACTGGATCATCCCTCCTACGTTGCACCAGTGCTTCAAATACGTAGGAGATAATGTTGTGATCTGAACGATATTCATTGAAATGCAGCTGTTCAAAAGAGTGGAGAATTACTTCACTAATTCTTTGCTCTACCAGGAGAATAATGAGCTACTGAAGCAGTCATTGCCCGATGACATCAATAGTAGCAACGAGGCGGACTCAGAATCAGGAGAAGATATACCGGCTATCTTTAGTATAGAACCAATTGTAGCATATCTAGATGATTTTGATTGTAATAATCTTGTCAAAATGAGGGTGAGTGGGTCCTTAATAAAAATGTTGCTTTTGATTACTCTTTGTATCTTGAAGATGTATTTAAATTTGTCGATATTAGTTCTTTGCATATGCCTTTACCCATCTTAGAATGGCATGCATGCATATAAAGGACACTTGTCTTCATTATCCCGCCTACTAAAAAGGACCAGTCGCCAATTATATTCGGCAGAGGCCAAGCTCGGGCTACAACATATAGGGCATCGGACGATGACTTGGAACCCCCGCAATTCTTTCGTTATGTGCGGTCAGCACACCATATGATGAAAAGAATGGGTTACAAGTTGAATCATGATGATGGTTTGAATTTCGATAAAGGGCGGCGCATACCTTTGCAACCCTTCATACCGGAAGAAAAACCAGCCAACTATTACGATCGAACACGCAGGGGGTTAGGATACGTCACTCCACCTTCTCAATCAGAATCAAAATCTGACAAGTCCCTACCCTCATCGTCATCAGACTCGTCCAATTGGGACTTTGATATCAGTGTGGGGGTAGTCTTCAAACAACTCTTCGCCAACATGACATCTATTAGTCAGGCGGAGCAAGACGAAGACATTGAGCCATTCGATGTTGATCCGTGGCTCAACAACTAGATCTTCAATGGGAAAAGCGTTTGAACAGCATGAACCTCTGACTGAAGATAAGGTGATTCAAGTCGATGTGGGTGATCAAGCGCATCCAAAGCTCATCTCTGTAAGCGAAAGCCTATCGCCAATAGAGAAGCAAGACCTTGTATCCTTCATACAGGAGTATATTGATGTCTTCGCTTGAAACTATGAAGATATGTCTGGCCTCGATTCTTAGGTGGCTATGCATCATCTCAACATCAAATGAGACGTCAAATCGGTTAAACAATAGTAATAATGCTTTTGACCCAACATCATGGAGGCAATCGAAACCAAGATTCATAAACTCATCGAATGTGATTTATTCGAGAGGAACAACACCCAGACAGGGTTGCTAATATTGTCCCTGTGCTCAAGAAAAATGAAAAGATAAGAGTTGGCATTGACTTTCATGATTTCAATGCAGCCTATCCTAAGGATGAATTTTCGTTGCCCATCACTGATGTCATGATTGACAATGCATGTGACTTCGAAAGAATGTCCTTCATGGATGGCTTTTCAAGGTACAATCAAATTAAGATGCACTCGGATGATGAGAAGAATACACCATTCAGAACGCCATTGGGGGTATACTGTTACACAGTAATACCATTCGGATTGAAGAATGCGGGTGTGACTTATCAATGTGCCATGAGCATAATTTTTGTGATCATCTATGAAAAATAGTGGAATGTTATGTTGATGACATTGCACTCAGAGTCGCAGCAGAAGCAACCATCTCGACGACCTGAGAACCATCAAGAGAGGTGCATGGAAACCAATTCTTAGCTTCGCCCTGATCTAGCTTCACACTCTACAAAAGAGAGGGGCGAAGCTACCCAGAGG
This sequence comes from Agave tequilana, assembly GCA_038442645.1. Classification (NCBI taxonomy): domain Eukaryota; kingdom Viridiplantae; phylum Streptophyta; class Magnoliopsida; order Asparagales; family Asparagaceae; genus Agave; species Agave tequilana. The sequence goes on along the minus strand of JAVJIF010002592.1, from coordinate 276,858 downwards.
TCAGCTTCACCTAGAAGCTTGCATGGAAACTTCTCAATTTCTAATGCCATCAAGTGACATTAAAAGGAAAACCAATTTCCAATGTCATTAAGTAGCATTAAAGGGAAAACCGATTCCCTGATAAGGCCGAAGTTAAGGGAGTTGGATTCCCTAAGATTACCATTTTTCGATGAATCTCGACCAAGTTAATGGTGAGATTAACCAAAATTGACTTGAAAGAAGAGATTAAAAAGCTCTAAGGGTGAAAACCCCACCAATTATGGACAGTTCAATGGACGAGGGCATAGCCTTCATCACTGTAGAGATGGCAACTTTGTTTTTTGAGCGCCACGGCGTTGCTTGCACACCATGGGTCACGGTTTGACCTGAAGAAGATGAGGGAGAAAGAGTAAGAGACTTTTCTCTCTAAGAGTTCTTTGAAAAAAACTCTCCAAAAATCTTAAGAGAATGACTCTTCCAGTGTTCAACTGATGTGTTTTTATAGGCAGCCTTGTGCCTCATTTCACTGCCTCAAAAGGAGGGTCGGCTTTAATTTTAAAGAAGTTCAAATGACAGTTCTAGAGGGAAGGACCCTAACGGCAAATTGTTTAACTTTTCTCAGAAGCGAACCTGAGCTTCGCGTGAAGCCACATCTTAGATCCATCGTGAGCTCATCATCAGGTCAGCTCCATTGAGAGCTCATACCTTAGCTCCACTGAGAGCTCATCTTTAGCTTCGCTTGAAGCTTCCTCTTAGCTCTGCTAAGAGCTCATTCCTCATGAAATTCCTAAGTTAAGCAAGTTTGGTTACTTAGTTCAGTGCACATTTGCACCCAATAGATTTTCCTAACCTAAACAATGCCAGAAGTTAGGTCTCAGGCTTCAGGTTCAAAGTGTTTCAGAATCTGTATCAATCCATTACACATTCATGAAAACTTTGAAGGGAGTTTTGTTGATACTCTGAAAGACAGACTCTCGAAAAGCACTTCAGCCGGTCCGAACAATATTTAAACTTGTCAACACTTTCAAAACACAAGTCACAAATATGTTGAAGGCCTGTCTATCCCTGAGGGACTCAGCAGTGATTTGAACTCCACTAATCCAGTGAAGCAGAACAGTGAGCCAAGTATTGTCATCTGAAGAAAGCCAAAGAATCTAACACCTAACTTCGCTGTAAGCTCTATTTAAGCTTTGTAGAAAAATCAATAGCTCCGCTATGAGCTTATCTTTTAGCTTCGCATGAAGCTCTTCATAGCTCTATTGAGAGCTATCTTCTAGCTCCACTGAAGGCTCATTCTTTACCTTCGCCTAAAGCTTTGCTTAGCTCTATTAAAAAGCTCTCTTTTAACTTCGCGGCAAGCTCAATTCCAGCTTCGCAGCAAGCTCAATAGCTCTATTATGGGCTCTTTTCTTAGCTTCACATGAAGCTTTGCTTAGCTCTGTTACAAGAGCTCTTTTTTAGCTTCATTGCAAGTTCAATGCCAGCTTCGCAGCAAGCTCAGTAGCTCCATTGTGAGCTCTTTCCTTAGCTTTGCATGAAGCTCCCTTCTTAGCTCCACTATGAGCAAGCTCCGTTGCGAGCTCATATGGTCATTTTTGACCATTTGAATCTCAACACGAGATCAATATGGTTTAAATCAAATTTGGCAGTTGATTATCATGATCTCTTGACCCCTCAATCAATTGAGAAGATCAGGGGAGATCCTTCAATTGGTTGAAAAAGATTGAGACAAAGCCCTCAATCATTTGAGAGGGTCTGGGGAAATTCCTAATCAGTTGGAGAGAAATCTGGGGACTATTATAACAACCCCAAACCAATTGTCTGATTAGCTTCGCACACGGGTGCTAGCTCTGCGCAAGGTTCGTTTGGCTTCACAGGGAAGCTATTTTAACTTAGTGCAAAGCTAGATTGACGAAATCAATTTGCTGATTTTTAGGAGGGGTTGTTACACCCCATAAAGCCTATAAATAGCCCATTGCTAGTCATGCTAAGGGGCTGGATGGTTGGCTAAAGATTTTGGAGGAGAGACTCAGCTACGAAAATTGGAGAGCTAAAGCTTTGAAAGGAGATCAATCTCTAGCTTCCAAGCTTCTTCAGAGAACTTTGTTTCTCTCCTTTAGGATGTGAATACCCTACGATCTTCCGATCTCAAGGAATCTCTGAAACTAGGCGAGAAGGAATTCCGGGCCGTAAACTCGAAGACTCATTGCTTGCATCATCAATGGGACAAAGTGGTCTCGCGCTGACCAGACTCCCATCGGCACACTTTCTCAGAGATCTCAGAGGAGAGTACTACTTCTAATTTTTCATTTTTCTTTGTTCAATTACTTGTAATCTTCTCCTCAATTTTTTGCAAGTTTTCCCCTATGCATATCAATGGAAAACATTATACATTGTCCGTCTCTAATGTCAGCAGTGCAGGCGTCTGAGGACTTTGTACGTTCATTCAGAAGCTTGAATGTTCGAGCTGGTAAGGTGGTTACATGGCTACAATTCGAAAGATAATTCAAAGCAGTGTGAACTACCAATTAGTCAAGTGTCTTCCAGATTTTCCAGGAGCAACTTACGGTGAACGATTTACTGACCACCCTGGTCCAGATAGGTTCACCTCACTTTCCATCAGTGTATTCTACTGACTGGTGAATATTCGACCAGTGTATCTGGCTTCCAGCAAGAGAATATGTGCTTGATCGAGCCATATATGCCCAACAAGTTTGGTCGACAATTTGGTTATGACCAATTATATATTTGGACTCCCAATCATAGCCTGCAGTTTGGCAACAACTTATATGAAGGGGCACGGGCCTTGTACTTCTTTATAGCTGGATGCACAGGAGCAACATTCAGTCTCCCGCAGAAGATGGCCAACTCCTATGCCACTCTCGGCTTTTATACATGGTACGCTATTGCAGATTCGGTACCTGGGTATAATGCGAGTATCACTTTCATCAAAGAGATCAAGGCCATGTACAACACCAGGAAGGACTTCAAGAAAAACCCGCTTGAAAGGAATGCAAGAATTCCTTGAAGCCGAAAGCGAGGCCGGTCAAGAAAAAGCGGCATGTGTCTCCGAGTTTGGTGAAGAAGCACCTGGAGAGCTCCCTAAGAGACATTCACGAAACATTATTGCAAAACATTCTTGGTCTCAGTCCACTCAAGCCGGGTCAAACACTGGTAAGAAGAAAGCATGCCAGGAGCGTGAGACTGAGTCTATTCCCAAAATTATCTCACGGCCAAGGGCTGAACTCGAGTCATCCCTTTCTTAGGTGAAGAGGACGATGAGAAGGAAGATCTATCACCAGGCGTCTCTTTACGTCACAGGAGTCAACGTACCAGAAGTCCCGCGGTGACCAGCATAAAAGAACTATTTCTTGCCGAAGAAGAGATGGAGAGACTGGCAGGGAGCAGGGGATTGTATTAAAAACTGAAGCTATGCCTCAATCGGTAACTGCTCCTCCCCAGCCCGAAGCTGATCCTTCTTTATCAACGATTTCATCTAGTAGATTGTCATAAAGTTTAGAAAATCCTGAAACTGGATGGTAAGTCGAGAAATCTATCATGGCTTGACCTTTGACTGTCGATCTGTATCATGAATTGCATCTCATATTGTGAGAGCAAAATAGTCCATTTTGCCAATCTGCAGTTTAGCGATGATGGTCTTATCATGAATAATCGTAGAGGATTGACTCTAGAGATGATGTGAATGCGCTGGCCCACTAAGTAGTGTCACATCTTCTAGACGACAAAGACCAGAGCTAGACGTTCTTTCTTGACCGGGTTGTAACATCATTCAGCTCGATCATGGTTCTACTCAGGTAGGAGATCGCCTATTCATGGCCTTGATCATTATTCTGGGCTAACAATGCTCCTAAAGAATGATCCATAGCTCTTACTGATTGAGATAAAACTTGCGGACAAAAATACAGAATTTCAGAACTTAAGAATAGGATGTGCAAGTACTCAATTCTACCGTGATAGCAAGTTGTTATACGAGTCGTGATCCACAAGGAGGGACTAGCGATAGAAGCTTTTCAGTAAGTTCTCTTTTATGTTACAAAGAATGGTTAAAGATCTTCTTTTAGTTCTTTAAAAGGAAAATGAAAAAGAGTTATAGTTAAGTTAGAAAGAAAGCGATAGATAGAGAAGGTGGAGAAAATGGAAGTGGATATGTACAAAGAAGTTGAAAAAAAGTGAAAGAGAATTGGAAGATTTTGGTGTTGGTAATTTACACTAAAAGTTATAAGAAAGAAATTAAAAATAATTACCTACCTCCTTTGACTAAAAGCTTACCTTAATTTTTTTGCATGATGTAACCTTGAAGTAGAGCCAATCAGCGCATAACCCATAAGAGTTGATTCTTGTCTCTTTCACATTACATCATCACGACAAAACAAGCATGAAATGATACATACTGAGACTAAAATCTATCATCATGAGCTATCGGTGGCACTCATAAAGGAAAGCTCCTTTGATGCTATAAAACTCATTGGATAGCAATTGGAACAAAAAGAGGGAAGTAGAAAAGAAGAAGAAGAACACAAAAACAAAGTACATAAAAAAAGGTAACTATATATTCGATTTTATAATAATAAGAGAAAAAAAAGAACAACTTACACCAGTGTCAGTCTCAGCACAAGCTTCATTCTCATTCTCCTATGAAACTCTGATCTCTTCTGAATTACATAAATGAAAACTCAAAATTACATAAAAGGAAAAACAAAAACCTACACTAAAAAGAATGAAAAAGTGGACTAAATTCTATCTCTGCTTGGTCATTCCCTCTTCTTTTACCTTTAAGATTGCAGGTATTTATAGGAGAAATACAGAGGGTAGAGGAATATGAAGATAAAGAAAGGTGGCTATTTCTGAATTTGAATCCTCCCTTATCTCTAAACTTGATTTGATGTAGATATTCAGTTCTGATCTGTAGCTTATTGGCGTATTGATCGCTAAATATAACTTATCCAGTGACAGAATTAGAAATAATGATCAATTAAGAGTTGTACCCTTTAAGTTCTCTTTGTGGATCATCTTGAATTATTAGATTCAAGTTCTGGAAGTGAAAGTTATGATTCAAATACTACAATGTATCTAGCCAGAATCTGAGTCAAAATTATTTCATCTCATCCATTGATCTTTTCTCTATCCATTTATCCCTTTGGATTTGGACTCTGTATTTGACGTTATCCTCGGCTGAACTTTAATTTTAACCACTTGATTCACCAAAAACTGAATTTAACCAACTGGATTTGGGATCATCCTCCTCTAACCAAATAGATTTAGTTAAATTTGAATTTAACTGATATTTATTTGATTTTATCCTCTTTCTCCCCATGATTATCTTCTGCAAAATAGACATTTAAGATAAGAATTTAGCAGATTTATTATATGATAAATGTGGATATGTAATAAAGAATAATGCAATAAATGTGAGCAATCACACCTCCAAACCTATCTTTTGCTCGTCCTCGGGCGAAACAACAAAACTAAACCAAAGATTATTAGATCACTTTCGCAGGTCATGTGATTGCACTGAGCTTGTGTAACAAGCCGTTAAACCTCTAAGTTACCCCTAGAGGACGAGTTTTGTCTCGTGAGGGTTTTCACTGGATTGCACCCACAAAATCTATAAAGAAAGAGAAAAATGTTAATATTTTAAAAACACATTTTGAAAGAAAATATTTGAAATATTATTGTAAGATTTAAGTAATCTATAAGTTATAGGAAAACTGAATTTTTTATTCTTAAACTTAGTCTCTATTAAAAATTTTGTTATCAATCAAAGTAAGGAGTCAAATTATGCTTCTCATCTAGTCTATTACTTTACCCTAAGTCATATGCACCTTCGTGACTGTGAAGTTTTGACTAAGGGTTCTTTAACTCTAACTATTATGCCTTATATATATATATATATATATATATATATATATATATATATATATATATATATATATTATCTTTGGTGGTATTATTCCTTAGTTCTATTAGGCTTTCTAATCTGCCCATGTAACGAGCCTTTAATCGGTGACCCCCAAACCAAACGATCTTAGGGCACCGGGTGAGAAACACCCAAAGGACTTAAGGACTCAAGCAAATAAGGCCACAAAACTAAGAATTTATTATATGAACCCCTTTTAGGCGTGAATACTTATGCTTTATGAGGCACAAATACCCAGCTTAATCAGAGAATTTATATATATATATATATATATATATATATATATATATATATATTTCTTTTTTTCAAACTCATCTAATCATCTTTTGCATAAATCCCAAGGCTTGCTTAGGCCAAAGCACCAACTAATCAATAATTAGATTTGTTTATTTTTCATAGATATACATATATATATTTTCTTTATAAGGTATAATAATCTTTATTTTTGAACCCTAAGTGTATAAGTGTATAAAGTGCGCATATTTCATTAAGATAAAGATCAAGACTAAATTACTTTGACAAATTATATTCCTAACCCTGAAAATCAAACAAATAATCTTATTTTAATCAAGTATAAGAAATTCTAATTATGATTATCCTATTCCTTAAATTGACTTAATTTCTTACAAAAAATATGTCAAAATATTGTTTCTATTTTCAAAAAGTTTTTTAAAAGTAAAGAAAATATTAATAATAATTTTTTTAAAAAAAATGGAAAACCTAAGTTATGTTAGAACCCTCCCCCACACCTATCTCATGCATTGTCCTCAATGTATGAATTAATGCATAGATGCATGAAAAAGAAGAAAGGGAAGGAAGATATTACCTTAAGGTGGTGGTTCCAATGGTGGTCTGATTGGTCCACGAAATGCGGCCCTATCGAATTTGCGTGGAGTTCAAAGGAACCCACCAGAAACCTCTCTATTATAACCCACTAAAATGATGGATATATGAATGATTTTTATTAAGAATTTTATCCCATCTAATTTTCAAATTTCACAAATAATTTCGGAGTCAATTTTATCAACACCCTTGTCCCAAAATAGAGTGTGAAAAGATAAAATGATTGACTTGAACTTAGGAAGTACGGGAACTAATACAGACTCAGGAAAGTGACTTAAGTCAAGTAAAGATTCTGGAGTCGAGATTGGTTCAGGAGGTGGGTCCAAATCAAGAACTTGAAACTCAAGTCAAAATTCATTTCCCAATAACAGAATGTAACTTAACATTAGTGATTCAAGTTCAAGAATGACAGGTGTGGGAATCGAAATTGACTCTAAAACATTACTCAAATTGGGTAACAAAACAAGAATCAAAATTGATTCAGGAATTTGAACTGGATCACAAATTTGAGAATCTAGGTCACATTTCTCATTGAGTTCAATGTCATAAAAATGAGAACTTGCCAATTTGTCAATGAGACTTTCAGAAGTATGAAATTGGTCAAGTTCAACATGATCATATAAGATTGGCGATTCAATTTCATGATGAATTGGCACAGGATCCAATGTTGACTCGAGAAAAAGATTGAATCAAGTGAAAACACTGGAGTCATTATTGAATCAGGAAGTAGAATTGAATCACCAAATTGAGGTCCAGGATCATATTCATTCTCAAGTTCAATTTCAGAAAAGGGTTAACTTGCCAAACTGTCAATGTCATTTTCAAAATTTAGAGTTTGCGCAAGTTCAAATGGGTGTATTGAAATGGAATCTTGTTTTACAAAACAGCATGATTCTTCGGCTCTAATAGAATGGTTAGCGCATCAGAAATGGTCAAACGGTGAGAATAGAGAGTTTGGACCATCAAATTTATGTCATGATTACAAGCGATTTGAGCCTGAGTCATGCCTTCAAACATCTTTTCATAGTCGATTAGTTCATCGTTTTGTTGCGATTGGACTTGACAAGATGAAGTTTTGTTTTGGAATTTATGGTGAAAATGTGAGTCCATCAGATTTTGGGATTGTTGTTTGGACTCACGTATACTCATTTTCAAGTTTGATAGTTTTTTATTTTGAACTGGTGGAACTGAGTATGAATCTTAAAAATATTGTGGACAAGGTGGATAAGGAGGGCACGTTGGTTGAAAATTGGACTCGGGGGGAGGTGAATCCCCATTGACTCTGTGAAGAGTTGAAATTATATTGGAAATTATGGTCATAAAATTGGAGACATGGGTTATATTGATTCGGATAAGACCAATCTGGCACACTAGGTTGGTTAAAGTTATGATATGCCAGATTGGTAATATCTAAAAAAGAGGTCGGGGTGTAATATGGATTACCATTAAACTTGAAAAAATTATTGTTATAAGCCATATCACACAGGAAATGTCAAACACAAACAAAAAACAAACAAATAAGCAAACAAATAAAAAGAAAAATATCTAACCTAAGTTAGGGCAAACCTTAGACCTAGATGACTCCTAACTGGTTAGACTATCCATGGGGGGTATACTGAATTTGACCACAAGTTAATGTCTAGGTAGGGGCGAGATTCGTGGGAGGTATCCGCGCAGAAGCGATGGGCCTTATTAAGCCAAAACCATTAGCCTTCGGGGTTTCGCCCCTCAATCCCCAATCTTAGTCACTGATTTGGTAAGAGTCAGATTCAAATCAACTTCCCCCTTGGGTCAGTCTCCTATTTGAGTCTGAGATGTCCCTAGGGACAACGTCTACTCATTTTTAGTTAGGCTTGGGCTAGTGAGTGAGGAGATTGTTTGTGGGCTAAGGAGGGTAATGACTTCCCACCTTATCTTGTTTATAGGACAAGTCCTTAAATCAATTTAGTGCAGTGTACAAGTATATAGAAAAAGTAACACTCCAGCAATATTTCATATAAGAATGAACCTTATACTAAATGCTATGCATACATACCTTGGCTCCAACACTCTTCAACAGTAAATAGAAATATAATGAAATAGACACGTGCCTAAATGCAAAGTCTAAATCATTTTTAGCATTTACAATCAACTTTTTACTGTTGTGTTACAAATGTATATACAGTGAGTTAAATAAGAAAATAAATGCTACAGATATTAAACTATGCAATTTAGCCAACCTTCAGAAATACAAGTTAGTAGTTCACTCAGCTTGCCACAGGAATGTAGCAAATCTGAGGGCTTTTGGGCTCTGCTTTCTTGAGCAGAGTTCAGGCCACTTATATGCCCACTACAGTAAAAATTCCTTGTTGTCAAACTTGTACACCAAGAACAAAGAAGAAAGTTAACCAAAAATTTAAATCTAAAAAGAGAATAACTTATTGTCCCTCCCCGGCAACGGCGCCAAAATTTGTTCGAGATAAAACCTGCGCACGAAAATACAGAATGTCAGAACTTAAGAATAGGATGTGCAAGTACTCAATTCTACCATGATAGCAAGTGGCTATGCGGGTCGTGATCCACAAGGAGGGACTAGCGATAGAAATTTTTTAGTAAGTTCTCTTTTATGCTACAAAGAATGGTTAAAGATCTTCTTTTAGTTCTTTAAAAGAAAAATGAAAAAGAGTTATAGTTAAGTTAGGAAGAAAGTGATAGATAGAGAAGGTGAAAAAAATGGAAGTGGATATGTATAAAGAAGTTGAAAAAAAGTGAAAGAGATTTGAAAGATTTTGGTGTTGGTAATTTACGCTAAAAGTTATAAGAAAGAAATTAAAAATAATTACTTGCCTCCTTTGACCAAAAGCTTACCTTGAATCTTTGGCGACGATGTTACTTTGAAGTGGAGCCAATCAGCGCATAGCCCATAAGAGTTGATTCTTATCTCTTCCACATTACATCATTAAGACAAAACAAGCATGAAATGACACAGACTGAGACTAAAATTCATTGTCATGAGCTATCGGTGGCACTCGCAAAGGCAAGGCTCTTTCGATGCTATAAGACTCACTTGGATAGCAATTGGAACAAGAAAGAGAGAAGTAAACAGAAGAAGATCACAAAAATAAAGTACATAAAAAAGGTAACTATAGACTCGATTTTATAACAATAAGAGAAAAGAAGAACAACTTACACCGGTGTCACTCTCAGTACAAGCTTCATTCTCATTCTCCTATGAAACTCTGATCTCCTCTGAATTACATAAATGAAAACTGAAAATTACATAAAAAGAAAAACAAAAACCTATACTAAAAAGAATGAAAAAGTGGACTAAATTCTATCTCTACTTGGTCGTTCCCTCCTCTTTTGCCTTTGAAATTGTAGATATTTATAGGAGAAATACATAGGGTAGAGGAGTATGAAGATAAGGGAAGGTGGCTATTTCTGAATTTGAATCCTCCCCTTTTCTCCAAACTTGATTTGATGTAGATATTCAGTTCTTATCTGCAGCTTATTGGAGTATTGATCGCTAAATATAACTTATCAAATGATAGAATTAGAAATAATAATCAGCTTAAGAGTTGTATCCCTTTAAGACCTCTTTCTGGATCATCTTGAATCATCAGATTTAAGTTCTAGTAGCGAAAGTTATGATTCAAATACTACAATGTATCCAGCCAGAATCTGAGTCAAAATTGCTTCATCTCATCCATTGATCTTCTCTCTATCCATTTATCCCTTTGGATTTGGACTCTGTATTTGATGTTATCCTCGGTTAAACTTTAGCTTTAACCACTTGATTCACCAAAAACTGAATTTAACAACTTGGATTTGGGATCATCCTCCTCTAACCAAATAGATTTAGTTAAATCAGAATTTAACTGATATTTATTTGATTTTATCCTCTTTCTCCCCATGATTATCTTCTGCAAAATAGACATTTAAGATAAGAAATTTAGCAGATTTATTACATGATAAATGTGGATATGTAATAAAGAATAATGCAATAAATGTGTGCAATCACTTACATATATTAAGAAAGGCTTTCCTGATACTGGAGCTACCAGAATGGGCAAGTGAGTGAGATACTCTTTGATCTCTTCAAATGCTTGTTGATAAGCATTGTCCTAGATGAATAAGACTCCCTTCTTCATTAGTTTGGTAAAGGATTGGCAGCGTCTTGAAAGATTTGATATGAACCTTCTGATATAGACCAAATCGTCCTTGTAATCCTCTGAATTCTTTGAGATTCCTCAAAGGTTGCATCTCTTGGATGGCGCAAATCTTTTCCGGATTGAGATGAATTCTTTTAGATGTCATAACAAATCCAAGGAATTTACCATTGGCTATCCCCGAGAAAGATTTGGTTGAATTCATCTTCAATTGATATGCTCGCATATTGTCAAATACATTCTTTGGATCTACAAGATGATTGCCTTTGTGGCGGCTCTTTACTGCAATATCGTCGATGTAGCATTCTATGATTTTACTTATATGCTCGTAGAAGATTGTATTCATGGCACGTTGATATGTTGCCCCTGCATTCTTTAAGTCGAAGGGCATCACAGTATAGTAATACACTCCTAGGGGCGTTCTGAAAGATGTATGCTTCTCATCTTCAAGATACATCTTGATTTGATTATACCCTGAGAAGCCATCCATGAAAGACATTCTCTCAAATTCACACGTATTGTCAATCATGATGTTCATGATCAGAAGATGAAACTCATCTTTGCGACAAGCAGCATTTAGGTCACGAAAGTCGATGCAAATTCTGGTCTTTCGATTCTTTTTTGGGACATCACGATGTTGATCACCCAATCAGGGTGTTGTTCCTCCTTGAAGAAATAAGAGTTTATGAGCTTTTTGACTTCTGATTCGATTGCTTCTATAATCTCAGGACAGAACTGTCACTGTTGATGCTTGGTTTCACATTCGGATTGATATTGAGGCATTGCATGGCTACTTAGGGATCAAATCCGGGCATGTCCTCATAGTTTCAAGCGAAGACGTTTATATACTCTCATATGAGATACATTAGGTCTTTTTTCTCAGAGGGCGATAAACTTTCACTTATGAAGATTTCTTTAGAATTAGCTCATCTCCAAGATTTATTAAATCACTTTATCCTCTGTGAACGGCTCATGATGTTTAAAGCGTATGTCCCAGAGAGTGTTTAAATATTTGATCCAGGGATCAGTGTCTGACTGGATTATTTCGTCGGCTTCATCTATATCTTCATCTTCTAGGTGACTGGTCGAAATCATGTTTACTGAAAGGCTTTTGAAGATGGCACCAACACTGACATCTGACTCTCACAGTGATGTCCCTGATAAGTGGTTGTAATGGACCCATTTTTCAGATTCGGGGTCTGACTAGACTAGGGTAGACACATAGCTCAATCCTCTTCGAGTCTTGTGAGAATAGTCAGGGACCTTGCCCTTCGGCACAAAGGTTCAAAGAAATGTTTGTATTCCTCTATCAAAGTTCAAGCCATAACTTTTAGTAAGATCATATCCAATTCTTTCCATTATGCAGTGTGACTTTTGTCCACAATGAAAGAATTGTGGAGATTCGGAATCACCCTATGAACTTTCACGAGTCATTTGCTCATACTCGATCTTCCCAAATAGGATTGGCTTTTGATCCTTGTATTTCACTGGCACTTTGAAAAAGACTCTATGTGCGTTACTCGCCCTTTCACGTGTCATGAAGGATGACCTTATTAGGGGCATGCAATGTTGTCAGAGCATGCTGATTGGGAAAGAGTAATGTATAGTTATTACACAAGTATTCAATTAAAGAAGAAAAATTTTGAGTTAACCTTGGTGCTCATTTACTCCACAAATGTATTCAAAGATCAATATACCCTTTCCAATCTCCACTATAGCAATGGCTATACCGGGTCGATTCTCCGGGAGAGCTAGCGATAGAAGCGTTACGGTATGGAGTGAAGAAATGAAAAACGAAATGTCTTCTATGTATTTACACAAATGCTAGAAGCAACATGAAAAGAAGTGATGGATTTGTGCATTATGGAAAAAGAAATCAAAAAGAACTTGAGTGAAGTGTGTTACAAAGAAAGAAAAGCTAGTAAAGAAAGTGTTAGAAAACTTTAGATGAGAAGGTACATGGCTAGCTAACTTTACCTCATTGCTAACTTGCTAAACTCAATGGTGATGCTTGATTGCCTCATGTTGATTCATTGGCAATAGGGATATCTTGCTTGTTTGTTCAAGTGTTTTACCGTTATGGAGATGAGTGTTCTCTTATTCTTAGCTTGAAGCCTCATATGAATTCATTGGCTCTCTAGATAGATGTTCAATGATGAACTCTAGGATAGGTACTCAAAGATGTTAAGTTTGAAGAATCAACATTCATTCAAACATTCAAGACATAACAACAAATTAGCTTGAAGTAGAGAAGTTGTTCTTACAAGTAGCATATATAGGTGATCCATCTCCATGTTCCATCAAAGGCACTTGTTCTAGACAAGGCTCTAAATGAGGCACATATGAGTCATATGGAGTATGAACAAGCAATTGCCAAGAAAAAGCAATTCTACTTCCTTGGTAAGTAAAAGAATTATCACAATGCAAGTATAAAGATAAGCATCATCCAAAGAGATAGAAGTTAGCTAGGTAAGTTCTTAGCTACCCATGCAATAGAGACTTAGCTATCCATTACACTAGAAACAAAGCAACTATTCATGATGTAAAGCAATAGAACTAAAGCAAATGAAATATCACTAGAATGAAAGCAAGAAATTAAAGCAAAGTAAAGCATACTAGAGATTGCAAAGAGATGAATGGAGCTCTTTTGATAAATCCTTGCCTACAAGAATGTCACTTTCTTGATACAAGCTTTCAAACAGCACTCTCTCTCTCACTTTGTCAAATCTCTAGGAGGAAGAAGATGAAGACTAAAAACCTAGGAGAATAACAAAATACAAGAATTTCTCCTATTTTCTTCTCTCTCTTCTCTGCTCTTACTCACAGACCCTGGTCCTCTATTTATAGCCATCCATGAGAAGGATCTAGAGCCCTGGCCGTTGGCGCAAAATCCGGGCTCCAACTGCCTCCAAACCGCCGCAGATACGCGGGAATATCCCAGTTTTGGCGGCAAAATCTGGGCCGTTGAGCCCAGATTTTCTGTTGTGATTTGGTTGTTAGGTGGTTATCCACGTGGCCTTCTGGAAGATCCAATTGGCGCGCGGATCTCAACTGAATTCAAATTCAAATCTTGGGCTCTTTTGGGCTTATGGATTTAATCTCTTTAATTATTGCTAATTAAAGTGATTAATGGACTTTTTCTCTTTTAAGTTGTGGACCTGTAAAAATAGAGAGAAAAGGGGTTAAAAATCATATTTTATTTACAATATGCATAGTATGGAAGTGGTAAAATATGCAAATATGTATACCAATCACACCCCCATACCTAGCTTTTGCTCGTCCTCGAGCGAAAAAGAAAGAAAAAGAAAGGAAAAGAAAATCCTAACTAATTTATTACACCACTTTCGTAGGTGACACGATTGCACTGAGCACGTGCAACAAGCCGTTAAACCTCTAGGTTACCCTAGAGGAGGAGTGTTGTCTCCTGAGGGTTTTCAGCGGATTGCACCCACAAAATCCATAAAGAAAAATAAAAGGGTTAGTGAAATTTTTGATCCATGTTTTAAAGATTCTAACTTGATCTATAGGTTTCAGGTTACTCTAAACTTTTCATTCTTCTTATAAGTGTCTATTTGGAATTTTGTTTTCAGCTTAGGTTAAGATTTTAGGGAAAAGATCAAAACCGGATTTTGCATCAATCCTAGGATATATACATCTATAAATATGAAGGATCTTTCTTAGACTAAGTTTATTTATTTACTAATATATATAATATTTTTTTTCTTTTTTTTTATTTTATTTATGTTTATTTATTTCCTTAGCATCCTTAGGCTTTCTAGTTTACCCTTGTATCGAGCCTTTAACCGATGACTCCCAAACCAGATGGTCTTAGGGCACCAGATGAGAAAACATCCCTCGGGTTTAAGGTCTCGAGTAAAAAAGGCCACGAAGGAATTTAAGGACTTAACCACCTTTAGGCGTGATTGGCAATGCTTCTTGAGGCACGGCTAACCAGCTTAGTCAGTGGCTAAGTATTTATTATTTATGTACATTTTTTTTATTATTTTTATTATATATATGTGTAAATAAAATCACGAAGTCTTTGATTAATCCTTCAATATGTTTAATGTTTATATCTAAAGAAAGAATTAAAATCTAGTAATTTTTCTAATCCTTTATTACTTAACCTAAAAATCTAACAAAACTCCTCTTTTCAACTTATAATTAGAAATCTTAATTTAGAGCTTCCTTAATCCCTAAATTTCAAGTTTGATTCTTTAAACATGGATCAAAGAATTTCTTCTCTTTTATTTTATTTTTTTTTATTTTTCTAAAAGAAAAAGTAAAATCTAAAAAGAAAGTGGAAAATCTGTAAAGAAAGGTAAAATCTAAAAGAAAATAAAAACCTAAAAAGAAAGTGAAAATTCCTATGTTAGTATCTACCCCCCCCATACCTATCTCATGCATTGTCCCCAATGCATGCAATATAAAATGATGCATGAAATAGGTAAAGGAGAAAGCTACTCCCTCTGTCGTTTTGGACCCGCGGTGGTGCTAGGTCCAGCCGACTGTGATCTCCTCAATGCTGCCTCCATGCTACCTAGCCGAGAGGATTGCTCCTCTACCCTCTTCCTAAGCCGGACCTGACCCTTGAAAATCTTCTTCATGCCTTTCCAGATGGTGGACATGAAGGCTCGTGAATCAGAAGGGGTTCCTGCCTCCAAAATTGGGGCTCATCAATTTCTTCTAAACTCTCCTCCGAATCAATCTCCACAGGTTCATTTTCAGGCTGAGCAATAGGTGTCCAAAGTGCGTGCAAGCAACCATTATATGAGCTTGTGGGTCTCTCTACAGTAGCAAGCATGCGGTCAAATGTAGTAAAGACAGCGTCTGAGATGAATTGTTTACATAGACGTGTGATTAAAATTGCATGGGAATGCTTTGCACCCCGAGTGCGGGAGGAATTGTCAAGAATGGCACGGAAGATGGCCCGATTCAAACAGACCGTGTGGTTATGTGTCATTAAATCATGGATTACCTGTAACACGGGTCTGTTAAAGGAAGATTGGTGCTCAATCTCAAAAATGTTGCGTTGAACCCAACGTCCAATGCAATGAACATTTCGAAAGGTCGTGTTGGCTTTGAGCCCACGGTCCTGAATTGTACAACGTACCCCCATGAGGGGCATATAATCTACCAATGGCAAGGGGTCGGTATGATGGGGATGACTGGGGACATTAGTGATTTCAGCAATAAGTGAGATGGTGACAAAGATATCACCGAATGGCATGTGAGATACAAATTGGTACGTGTCATGATTCACAGATGCTTGATCAATTGAATTGTAAAAAGTAGTGACAAGATCTGGGCAATAGTATGCATCTTGCTCATTGTTATCATAGACCAAAGAGTACCAATTCCAAGCATGTATTCTATCCACAAAAATGTGCCCATACCCCCTACTTTCATTCAAAAGTATAGAAAAATCCCTTTCCACATACAAATTCGATGCCATATATGCTAATGGAATGTAAAGCAAAGGATTTGAGATAGGAAAATGCAAACCACCCCCGGAGATCGTGGGGGGGAATCCAAAACAGTTGTGCAGAAGGCACCCGAGACAGAATTTGGAAGAGTTGCTCTGGATCTGCCACTGGAAGTAGAAATCAGCCAGGTAGAATTTTTCTGGGCGCCAGAGGTGGCCGGAGTGCGGTGGATCTGCGGCTGGAAGTGGGTTTTTGCGGCAGATCTAAGAAGTCTGGTGAAGGGAAATGCTGCAGAGGTCGGATCTTGAAGGAGGTTCTCAGATCTGAAAGGAAATCTGCGTTTGAGGGAGAAACAGTTGGTGAGGAGAGTATTTATAGGGGTAGGTAAAAATGGGATTTCCAAATTTATCCCTAGGTCAAAGGTACATTTACCACCCTAGGTCAAAGGAGTTTGGAAATGAAAGGAATCCTAGGGAAGAAAAAATCCTAGGAATGTGAAACAAAAATCCTAATTTTTTTTTATTTGTTTATTTACAAAAAATGTAAAAGAAAATTATTTACAAGTGTGGTCCCAAAATGATATTCAGGAAAATGCACAGGAAATTATACAGATGGAATTGTCACAAATAAACTGGGCACAAAGACCCAATTCATGAACTTCGTGTGACACGGGATCAGTGGTAAAGAATGGCTTAAGACGTTGACCGTTCACAGTGAATATGTTGCCATTATTCGGGTCAAGAATCTCAATTGCACCGTGGGAAAAAACTTTGTGAACAATGAATGGTCCTGACCACCTGGTTCTCAATTTACCAGGGAAAAGGTGGAGTCGTGAATTGTATAACAGAACCTTTTGTCCTACAACAAAATCTTTCGGTGAATGGACTTATCGTGAAAAAGCTTGGTTCTGTGTTTAGTGATCCGAGCATTGTCATATACCTCGTTTCTTAACTCTTCAAGCTCGGATAGCTGCAACTTTCTTAAAGCACCGGCTTTATCCAAATCCAAGTTCAGCTGCTTTAAAGCCCACATAGCTCGGTGTTCTAATTCAACAGGCAAGTGACAAGGTTTCCCAAATACAACTCGATATGGAGACATACCGAGGACAGTCTTGTAAGCGGTCCTATATGCCCATAAGGCATCAGTGAGTTTGATGGACCAATCCTTACGGTTCTGTCCTACAGTTTTCTCCAAAATGAGTTTTATCTGTCTATTCGTAACTTCAACTTGCCCGTTGGTTTGAGGATGATAAGCCATGGACAATTTGTGAGTAATAGAGTATTTTTGCATCAAAGCTTCAAAAGCCCTATTGCAGAAATGATTCCCATTATCGCTTATTATCGCACGGGGGCTCCGAAGCGAGAGATGATGTTTTCTCTTAAAAACTTAATGACAACATGGTTGTCATTCGTCCGTGTTGGAATTGCTTCAGCCCACTTGGAAACATAATCTACGGCTACCAAAATGTATTGGTTACCGTAGGACAGAGGAAAGGGTCCCATAAAATCGATGCCCCAGAGGTCGAAAATTTCGACTTCCAAGATGGGTGTGAGGGGCATCATGTCTCTTTGTGTGATACGACCCGCCATTTGACACTTATCACAAAACTTGCAGAAATTATATGCATCCTTAAAGAGAGTGGGCCAGTAGAATCCACTCTGAAGCACTTTCTCAGCAGTTTTCCGTGGACCAAAATGTCCACCGCAAGCTAACTTGTGACAGAAGGTCAAAACGCTCTGATGTTCATCCTCAGGAAGGCATCTACGTATGATTTGGTCAGGACAGTATTTAAATAAATATGGTTCATCCCAAAAGAAGAACCGCATTTGGCGCAGAAAACGGTATTTTTCTTGTCCTGACCAATGAGAAGGTATTTGCCTGGTAGCAAGGTAGTTTACTATATCAGCATACCAGGGCTCTCCACATATCTCAAAAATGTGCTCGTCGGGAAAATCATCATTAATCGGTATATTCTCCTTAGGTGCATTTGGGATTCTCGACAAATGATCAGCTACCACATTCTCAACGCCCTTTTTATCTTTAATCTCCAAATCAAACTCTTGCAAAAGAAGTATCCATCGAATCAGTCTTGCCTTAGCATCCTTCTTTTGCATCAAGTATTTTAGGGCGGAGTGATCAGTGAAAACTATCGTCCTGGACCCTAGCAGATATTGGCGAAATTTCTCCAACGCAAAGACAACCGCTAAAAATTCCTTTTCAGTAGTTGTGTAATTGAGTTGGGCATCATTCAGCGTTCTGCTAGCATAATAGATTACGTGTTGCCTATTATCAATACACTGCCCTAAGACAGCGCCTATAGCAAAGTCTGAGGCATCACACATAATCTCAAAAGGCTTGGTCCAATCTGGTGCAGATATGATCGGTGCAGAGACAAGTCTACTTTTAAGCTCCTTCCATGATTTTTGACATTCCTCATCAAATATGAAGGGTACATCCTTTCCTAAGAGATTTGTCAAGGGTCTTGCAATGTTGCTAAACCCTTGAATGAATCGCCTATAGAAACCTGCGTGCCCTAAAAATGATCTAATGTCCTTTAAGCATGTTGGTTTAGTGAGCTTTGTTATGACTTCCACTTTGGACTTGTCTACCTCGATTCCTATTCTTGATACCTTGTGCCCAAGCACGATTCCTTGCTTGACCATAAAATGACACTTTTCCCAGTTAAGTGTCAAATTTTTCTCCATACAGCGTTGTAACACCAACTTTAAATGGTACAAGCATTGCTCAAAGGAATCCCCATAGATCGAAAAATCATCCATAAAAATTTCTAAAATTTCTCCACCATGTCTGAAAAGAGGCTCAACATGCAATCTTGAAACGTTGCAGGAGCATTGCATAGACCGAAGGGCATTCTTCGGTAAGCAAATGTTCCAAAGGGACAGGTTAAGGTAGTCTTCTCTTGGTCTTCGGGAGCAATTGGGATCTGATTATATCCTGAATATCCATCCAGGAAACAATAGTACTCGTGTCCCGCCAATCTCTCCAGCATTTGATCAATAAATGGAAGTGGAAAGTGGTCTTTACGTGTGGCGGTATTCAACTTCCTGTAATCAATACAAACTCGAATCTTCGTTGGAAGACGTGTTTGTATCAATTCTTTATTCTCATTTTCCACCACCGTAAATCTAGCTTTCTTAGGCACAGCATGAACTGGACTTACCCATTGACTATCAGATATGGGATAGATAATCCCGTTGTCTAATAGTTTCAAAATCTCAGATCTAACAGCTTCTTGCATAATGGGGTTAAGTCTACGCTGTGGGTCTCGTTTAGGCTTAGCATCTTCCGTCAAGTGAATCCTATGTTGGACAATGGAAGGACTAATCCCCTTGATATCAGCCATGGTCCAACCAATGGCCTCTCTATTTTCCCTTAACACAGTCAGAAGGTCCTCTTCTTGTTGTTCAGTAAGATTGGATGCGATGATTACAGGAAAAGATTCCTTCTCATCCAAGTACTTGTACTTGAGATGATCGAGAAGAGCCTTAAGCTCAGAAGAAGGTACCGGATCTATCACAGGTTGCTCATGGTGCAAGGGAAGAATAGGGGTGGAATTAGTGGTCCGTTCAACATTTGATCCAACAATCTGATCCAGGTTGAAGTCATCCAACTCCAACTCAAACTCCTCTTCAGACTCATACTCCACCTCGTCCACATGTTCACTGGTCAAACCCTCAATCAAGTTCACTTCGAAGGAATCATTGTCCACATCCCTTGGCTGCTTCCCCAGATGGAAGACATTCACCTCTTTCGTTATATCTCCAAACGTTAACCGCATCGATCCATTTCTACAATTGATTATTGCATTTGCGGTGGCTAAGAAAGGACGTCCGAGAATGACGAGTGTTTGCGCTCTGTGATTTTATACGGGCTGTGTTTCAAGAACAACAAAGTCCACAGGGTAAATAAATTTCCCGACCCGTATCAAAACATCTGTAATTTCCCCCTTTGGAATCTTTACAGAGCGGTCAGCCAATTGTATAGTCATCTGGGTTGGGCGAAGGTTGCCTAACCCTAACTGCTGATATACGGAAAAGGGGAGAAGATTGATGCTCGCGCCCAAGTCTAGCAAAGCCCTACTTATGGTGGTCTGCCCTATGATGCAAGAAATGGTAGGGCTGGATCTTTGTACTTCACAGGGATCGGACCATTGAGCAGTTCACTTATGTTGGAAGCCAAAAAGACTTTTTTAGGGACATTTTCTTTTCTCTTTTTAGTACACATTTCTTTCAAAAACTTGGCGTAGGATGGGACTTGTTGAATGGCATCTAAGAGAGGGACATTGATTTGTACTTGGTTGAATATCTCTCTTATTTTCTCCATGTGAGCATTCATCTTATGATTTGTAAGCCTATTTGGGAATGGGACAACAGGCTTATATATTTGCTCCTCAACTTTCTCTTTTCCTTTTGACTGAGAAGTGGATGGTTGTGTGCTTGATGAAGGACTATCTTGCATGGGTTGTACTGGAACAGAAGGTGGTGGCATTGGCACAGATTTGGGAGACTGATTTGAAACCTTGTTATCTACATGCTTTCCAGATCTAAGGATTTGAATGGCTTGGCATTGGCTAGGTCCCAAGTCTTCAACTTCGTGCAGAGGAAAATGGGCTTTGGGATTTGGCACAGGTTGGCTAGGTAGCATTCCTTTTGTCTTTCAGTCAAAGAGTTAGCCAACTGCCCTATTTGAATTTGCAATTTGTTCATGTCCTGCTGCTGATTGTTCATCATTGCAGCTTGGGTCTTAGATAAGGTCTCTATCATTTTCTCCAAATCAGAAATTTTCTTGTCTGAAGGATTGGGTGGTGGATGATGCTGATACTGGGGTTGAAAATTTCCTTGGTATGGCACAGGATTTTGATATGACTGGAATCTGGGTGGACTTTGGTATGAATGAACATTTGGTGGGTTCTGGTGGTAAGTCTGTGGATGAGACTGAGCAGGGTATTGTTGTGGAAATGGTTGTCTCGGCTGCTCAGGGCCAGACTGACTCCAAGAGAAATTCGGATGGTTTCGCCATCCCGGATTATAGGTTTTGGAGTAAGGATTGTAAGTGGGTCTGGTGTACGCGGCATTCGTACTCTCCTGAAACATTTGAGTTTGATAAACTGGACACTCCTCAAATAGATGATTCAGATCATGACAGTAGGTACTGTTGGCCCAATGGCCTTCCACTCTAGTTTTGATGATGATCAACACTCATGTAGTTATGTTTACTAGTATTCTTGTGTTTCTAAGTTTCAGATCATTAACAGGATATTAGTTGATGCTTAGCTTCAACAAGATGATTAGAAGCTTATCATGGTGATTTCGGTGCCAAAGCTTAAAGATCATACCTTTGCACTTGGAGAATCACGGAGTTTTGGAGCAAGTCTACTTGAAGATGAAGATCGTCAAGAAGACTTAGGTATCCTAGTTTAGATAGAGTTTTAGATCCATTTGTAAAGCTTAGTTTAGTTGATATGCTCAAGTGCACAAAACACACACGTTTCATGATTTGGTTTTTGGTTTTCGTGAATAATAGATCCATACAAGTTTACTTTATACCTATGTATATTAGATATGGTCTAGATACACATACATGCTTTAAACTTGCTAGACAAACTTATTTTGACTATCCTATTCATGTTTTGGAAAAATCAAGTTTGATAAAAAATACAAGTTTTGTTTTTGATAAAATTGGCAAGACACAAAAATGAATTGATATGATTGATATATGTCTTGAAATTTTTATCACAAGTTTGGTTATCAAAGTAAAATGATAAAACAAGTTTTAGAAAAACATATTTTTAGAAAAACAGTTTTTATTGTGATTAAAACTATTTTTTTAGATTTACTGTGATTTTATGGGATTTTTATTGAGTGAAAAGACCTATTTTCAAATCCCGTATCTGTGCAGAACTGAGGACTGGCTGACAGGCCAAGTCGGTCGACCGGACCGGTCGACCGCACCATAGGCCGGTCGACCGGGACGGTCGACCGACGTGCACAAGTCTGTGCACGTTTTGGAGTCTCTGGGACGGTCGACCGGGCCGGTCGACCGAGATGAGAGTTCTGCTCTCAGGATGTTTCGGTCGACCGGGCCGGTCGACCGCTATTGCCCAACGGTCACATTTTTGACCGTTGGCGGTCGACCGGGCCGGTCGACCGGTGGCCTGTCAGGCTGCCACATCAGCCTAACGGCTAGTTTTGTATAGGGGCTATATAAACCCCATCTCTTTGGGGATTTTGGCCAAGTTTTTTGAAGGGAAAAATTTCCAGGTTTCTGAGGTGTTTAAAAGAGTTTTCAAAAGAGTTTTAAGTGCAAAAACTTCTCATCTTTATTTGTTTTGGGTTTTTGAAAAATCAAAGAAAAATAGGTTTTTGGGATTTTTGCTTAGATCTTCAATTCTATCATATTGCAAGTATTTTCCCAAAGATTTTTCTTTGTTGCTTGTTTCAAAAACACTTGTTTCCACACTTGAGCTATCTTCTATCCTAAACTATTAGGATCTTGTTTTTGTGGAAAAAGATAAGAAAAAAAAGAGAAAGAGAAGTGTTTGAGATTGTTTGTTGTAAACCTCATTGTTGTAAACACCCTTATACTTGTGAATCCCTCTTCGGTAGAGGTGATCGGGTGATTGTGTTGTGGATCCCTCTTAGGTAGAGGTGATAGTGTTTGGTTGTGAGCCTCTTCGGTAGAGGTGTGTGGATTGGTTGTTGTATTGGCTACGGGCCTTACCCCTCGGTTGTGAGGTGGTTGTTTGAGAGAGGAGTTTGTACTCCTAGAGTTGTAAGAAATCCTCTTTGGTAGAGGTTCCCTCGGTGGGAGTTGAGATAGTGGAAATCCTACACGGTGGTGTAGGCGGGGATGTAGAGCAAGGTGCTCGAACCTCGAAACAAATCTTGGTGTTTGCGATTGCTCCCATTGTCTCTCTAACTCTCTCTCATTTACTTTGCGCAAAGCATCATACTTCATCTCATATCATACTTGCTTGTGTTGAGCATATTTCTTATTGCCTTGTATTAATTCATATTGCTATATCCTTGATTGCTTGGCTTGATTGTGTGTGCACATTGCTTGAATTGCTTGTGTGTTTGTGCATCACCTATACTCATCCAACAAGAGCTTCACATAGCGCCTCAACCCATATCTAGGGGAATCAAGAGGAGTTAGTCCAGAGCCTCGCAAGGGGAATTCGGCTACACTTGTTGGATTGTATTAAGTGTGCTGCAAGAT
Source organism: Agave tequilana (assembly GCA_038442645.1). Classification (NCBI taxonomy): domain Eukaryota; kingdom Viridiplantae; phylum Streptophyta; class Magnoliopsida; order Asparagales; family Asparagaceae; genus Agave; species Agave tequilana. Next base: position 253,285 of record JAVJIF010002592.1, on the reverse strand, counting down.
TTGCATTAGCTTCCGCATTTAGCGCACTTAGTTTGCATTTAGTTTATTAGATTAGCACTTACACCTATTCACCCCCCTCTAGGTGATCTTTCAGGTACAACCCGGATTAACAACAGATGGGTTGACCTGATTCACAGCAGAGTTTTCCCTGGACTCTAGCAATTCAATCCTCTTCATCAACTGAGTTATCTTAGCTTCTGCAGCTATTGAGGATCCTATGGAATGTAAACCAGTTCTGGAATTTGTGGGTGCAGGTTTCTCAGTACATGATTCCCACTGGACTGTCTTTTCAGCTAATGCCTCAAAAAGATCCCAACCCTGATCTTCATCCTTCTTTAAGAATTCTCCTTGACACATGGTTTCAAGGAGCGTCTTAGTCTGATAATCAAGCCCATCATAGATAATCTGGCACTGGCGCCATTTTTCTATACCGTGATGGGGACACAGGGCTACTAGGTCTTTGAAGCGCTCAAAGTACTTCCAAAACGGTTCATTGGCTTCTTGTTTGAATTGCATTATATTCTTCCTCATAAGGGCTGTCTTATGGATAGGATAAAACTTTTTAAGAAAGACCTTAACGAAATCATCCCAAGAGGAAATTGAGCTAACTGGGAGATTATAAAGCTACTTCTTAGCAATATCCTTAAGTGCAAAAGGTATAAACCTAAGTCTGACAGCATCCTCGGTCAACTGGGAAATTCTCATCATAAGGCATACTTCTTCAAACTCTCGGATGAAGAAGTACGCATCCTCAGATTCAAGGCCATGGAATCGTGGAAGTGTGTTTATGAACTGGGGCTTCAACTCAAAGTTATTTTCATTTGTGTTTGGGAGGAGAATGCATGATGGAAGTGATGTGCGAATCGGATAGAACTTGTCTTGCAACGAAACGTTGGCGGTCATGATTGTGTCGAGTGGTGGTGTATGTGGCAGTGTAGAAGTTCTTACAAGCCTAGCAGAATTCGGATCTCGATACCACTCTTGCATACAATTACACAATCAACGTGCACCTTTCACACAGGCGAAAAATGAAAAATAACAATCAAGAAAAAAGAAAAAATCAATCCAAGCTTTCTAGGTTTCCTAGACCTAGACGACTCCTAACTTTAGATCGTCCACAGGAGGTTTGGTGTAGACTTTGACTATAAGCAAATCAGCCAGGGAAGGGTAAGGTTGGTGGGAGGTTTTCCGTCAGAGACGTTCCTTAATTAAGTAACCAGCAACCTTCGGGCTTTCGGCCCTCAACCCCTTTCCTAGACACTGATTTTACAAAAGTCACTTTCCAACACTTTTCCCCCTTAGGAAAATCTCCTAAGTGAGTCCGGATGTCCCTAGGGCCAACGTCTAGCAATTTTTAATTAGAAGCTTAGGATTGTGAGTGCGTGGGAAAATGGTTTTTGGGCTAAGGAAGGGTGATAAAATCCCCACCTTATCTTTTTTATGGGATTTGCCCTTAAAGTTTATTTGTGCAAGTGTACGATATAACAAACAAGGATCACCCAAAGCGGAATTAAATCAAACAAAGAGTGAGTCCTAGTCTATATGCTATGCTTGCGTACCTTGCCTCCAGCACTCTTCAACAGTAAAAGTAAAGGAATTGAAAGACACGTGCCTAGAGATGCAAATGTCTAAACAATTTTCTTAACTTGCAACAAATTTTTACTGTTGATTAGCAGTTATCAGGTGAAGCAAACAAGATGTAACGCCCCGATCCTGGCGGATACGGAGACATTACTGCAACGTATATACGCAAGTCAGAAGTACCTTCACGTATATACGCTAAGCATCAGTACAGGCAAGAATCAGAGTACGGAAGCAAGTGGTGCATTATACATTCCAACACATGAGTACAATTACAAAGTTATCACCAGAGGTGATCCAATATTACATGAATATTACATCACTGACATGCGCAATTGCGAGATTACAAGCAGATGTACATGGATGAATAGTACAAAAGGGCACTCACGAGTTTACTAAAGGAAAACTCGAGCGGCACACAGGGGGCCTGGAAGATTAGAGCTCTGAACGGTCTGCTGGAGATCCACGCTACCGCTGCGCCACTCTGATCAGCAACTGGGAGAATCCACACGTTCCAATCTCCATGACCTGGACATGAGAATCCAGGGGAGTCAGATGAAACTCCCCAGGCGAGTGGTGAAGCAAAAAGCCAAGTGGCGAGCAAGGGTAAGCACATGTATAGCGATAAAACCAAATATAGCCGAGGACGAGCAAATCTGATTGTATGGTTTCAGATCACGGCTCCATAAGACTAGTACGTCGAAGGAATAATCCAAACAAGGAAACCCTCATATATATACCCTTATCTTATGTCACCATAATCTAAGCACATACAACCAGACTGCACTCAAGACATGATAAGATAATAAGCAGGAGGCAGGTGGATACAAGGAATAGAGCAGGGCATGAGCAGTTAACATAATAATACTCATAAAACCAAAAATCCGAAGTAAAACCAGTACAAGCAAATATGGTAAGGCATATCACAGATTCATAGCCGTTTAAGCTGCAGGCTTCAGTATGCGTCCCATTCCACATACCTCTACTTACAACTTAAAGAGCCAGTTATTATTATTATTATTACTCGTCTTACCCTGATATCTAGCTATGTGAACTAGCGTCCCAGCACACATAGATCCATATTCGAGTAAAGCAAGGTTGTTATTGGAAACCAGCGGGGGTATCAACGAACTATGTTTACAGTGGGTCCCGTACATACCCGGGACCACGGCCCAGGATTGTTCCGTTGCTTGGTGACGGAACCTGCCGCAAGGCTAACAGGAGGGACTTATGTATGCCCTTATCATGATTCAGGAGGAGGGAGCCAGCACTCCCCTCGGTTGCCTGGAGGCCCACAGGTCAGACCGGAAGTTTTAGTTGCACAACATGCCTAATACCACTGTAAACACGAACACATATTGATAGCCGCATGTTTCCCCCGACCCGATGCAAGTTGTTCCTTTTATGAATTATTAGGTTAATTATCAATTTACGGAATAACAAGAGCAGGACATGATCAGGAATTCAGGAGTTCAGGTCACTGTATATAATACAGGATAACAGGTCACTGATCATGATACAGGATATCAGGTCACTGTACATAGTACAGGATACAAGACAGGGTTCCCGTAAATGTGATAATCACAGGTCAAGTATATCATGCTGGGTGTCAAGTGATAGCATGACAGGATGATGATATTTGGCAGGTGACAAGTCATGTCAAGAGATTGATAATAATCCGGTGGCAAGTCATGTCATAACAAGGGTCTTGCCAAATAGTAGCATGTCAGGTGTTAGATGATAACAATCAGTTGACAGGTGATATACATGTGTTAAATAGTAACATGCATAAATGACAGGTATGAAGAAATGACATGGTGGTAGAATAGTAGCTGAGCACAACCAAGCGGAGCTGAGCAAGCTGGAAGTACCGACAGCAAACAGTATTTAACACTGGAGCGTCTGGCGAGGTTACCGGGACGACTCGACTGAAGTACGAGCGGTAAATCCGGCAGCAACTCGCCTAGACGAATCTAGTGGTAAAGCGCTGAACGCTGATCATGATAACCAGGCGGAGCTGAACAAGCTGGAGGCACAGGCGGCGAACAGAGTTTAGACACTAATACGCTCTGCGAGGCTACCGGGGCACTCGGATTAAGATACGAGTGGAGAATCCAGCAGCAACTCGCCTAAACGAATTTAGTGAATAAAGCACTGAGCGCTAAGCATGCACACCAGGCGGAGCTGAACAAGCTGGAGGCACAGGCGGCGAACAAAGTTTAGACACTAATACGCTCTGCGAGGCTACCGGGGCACTCGGATTAAGATACGAGTGGAGAATCCAGCAGCAACTCGCCTAAACGAATTTAGTGAATAAAGCACTGAGCGCTAAGCATGCACACCAGGCGGAGCTGGGAAACCTGACGATCCCAATCACGCCTCTTTCGAGACAGTGAGTGACCGGAGGCTGAACTGAGAGACCTGCCAGTCCCAATCACCTCTCTTTCGAGACAGTGAGTGACCGGAGGCTGAACTGAGAGACCTGCCAGTCCCAATCACCTCTCTTTCGAGACAGTGAGTGACCGGAGGCTGAACTGAGAGACCTGCCAGTCCCAATCACCTCTCTTTCGAGACAGTGAGTGACCGGAGGCTGAAGGGGTCCGGAAGCCAAGTATGGTATGAGGCAGTACAATACATCACAGGCATGGTATATGTACAAGAAGGAAACTACCCTAGTACAAGCATTCGTCACAGAGCAATACATGTCCAGATATAGGCACTCGGCCATACAGGGACTCAGCCCAATACAAAGTACATGGAAACATAAAGTAAAATACATATCGACCCGACAAAGCGGGGAATCCCAAATGGAGGCGAGAGCGAGGACACTCGCCTAAATCACCGGAAAGCCGAAAAGTCTGGAATTCATGGAACTCGCGCACGCGCCATAAAATAATATATAATTGTGAGGAGAGAGAAAGTGAAGAGGAGAGAGAAAGAGGGAGAAACCTAGAGAGAGAAAGGGATACAGGGAGACGCGGGCTCTGGAAAGTGAGACGCGGGGGACGCAGACGCGGGAGTCGCGTCGCGGAATTATCAAACGCAGGAATCACAAACGCGGGGTTCGCGTCGCAAGAATAGCAGATGCGGGAATCACAGACGCGGGGATCACGTCGCGAGAATAGCAGACGCGGGATAGCAGACGCGGGATTCGCGTCGCAAGAATAGCAGACGCGGGATAGCAGACGCGGGATTCGCGTCGCATAGATGCCTCAAACGCGAGATCTGCGTTCAAGTGCGGACGCGAGGGAAACGCGGACGCGGACGTGGGTTCTGCGTCGCGTCAATACAGAAACGCGCGGAGCGCGTTAAGGGATTGCCTAGACGCGGGGTGAGATCCGCGTTAGGAAAGTCTTGGCGAGGAAAATCACTCGCCGACAAGATTCCTTTGCTGCGCCCGACGAAGGGAAGTTCGGCCCAATCCAAAAGGAGTGGCCGGCCCTTGAGTCTTGCCGACGAAGAAGAGCACGGCCCCAATCCAAAAGGAGTGGCCGGCCCTGAAAGAGTCATTTCCCAAATGGAGAAGACGAGCTGGAAGAGGAACCAGGAAGAGAGAGAGAGAGAGAGAACTCAGGTGAGAGAGAGAGAGAACTCAGGTGAGAGAGAGAGAGAAAGAAAGAGAGAGAAAATCAACAAGAGAGAGAGAGAGAGTGAAACAGATCCAGGGAGAGAGAAAGGAGAGAGAAGGGGGGCTGTTGCCCCCTGGCTCCCGCACACAGCGCCCCCCCCCTTGGGGGCGCTCGGCCTGGCCGCCGGCCAGGCGGCGGCGCCGGGCGGCACCGGCCGCCGGCGGAGGAAGAGGGGGCAGCGCCCCCTCAACAGAAAAGGGAGGGGGGCTGTGCCCCCCTCCAGCAAGGAGAAAGAGAGGGGGCTTGCCCCCCTCTCAGCCCACGCACAGGGGGCCCAGGCGGGCCCCCTGGCCGCCCACGGCCGCCGGCACAGCGCCGGCGGCGCCAGACTGGGGTGGCGCCGGCCACCCCAAGGGGAAGAAGGAGGAGGGGGCTGTTGCCCCCTCCACAGCAACGCACGGGGGGGCGCGAGGCCCCCCGGCCGCGCCCAGGCCGCCGGCCTCGCGCCGGCGGCGGTCTGCCCACGCCGGGGCGCTGGAGGAGGAGAGCTCGCCGGCGGAGGTGGTGGTTGGCCGGAGCTAAGGGAGGAAAGAAAGGAAAGAAAAGAAAAGAAAGGAAAGGAAAAGAAAGAGAGAGGAAAAGGAGGTGGCCGGAGATGGGGGTTCTCCTCGCCGGCGTCGTGGTGGCCGGAGGCGCCGGCGGAGTTAGTGGCCAGAGGTGGCCGCCGGTTGGGTGGGCGTCGCTCAGATGGAGGAGGAAGAGGAGTGAAGGGAAAAAGAAAGAAGGAAGAGAGAAAAAGAAAAGAAAAAGGAAAAGAAAAAGAAAAAGAAAGAGAGAGAGTGTGATAGGGATTGATGGATGGGAGGGAATTAAATGAGAGAGGGGTGGTTGTCTCCCACGTGGGGGAAATGGGCTGCGGGGTTGTTGGGAGAAAAGAAAGAAAAGAAAGAGGAGAAAGATAAGATTGAATAAAATAATAATATTATAATATGGCCGCGAAATATCGACTGTTCCAGAAAAATTCCCAAAAATCCCCGGAGGTAGAAAACGTCATCCTGAGGAATAATACGAAATCGGTTTTCCAAAATAAAATCCCATTTTCAAATTAAAAATCCGGAAGTCAGCCGCCGATACCGGTCCACACCGGGTCGGCCGGATTTTGATAAATTCTGAAAAATCCCAGAAAATGTATTAAGAGTAAAATATGATTTTAAGAAGTAAAGTGAAAGCGGAATTCAGAAATTCAATCCCGATAGTCCCGGAATCAACCAGCGTTAGTGGCCGGTACCGACTCCGGTGGAATTTCCATAAATTCATAAAATCCTCAGAAAAAGGTATTTAGATAGAAAATGTGATTTTGAGAAATAATGTCTAAAGACACTTTTAGAAATTCTAATTAGTTTGTAAATTAAAAATCTGGGAATCGGTCAGCGGCACTGATCGACACCGTTTTGAAGATTCCCAACTTAATTGAGAAAAATTCCAGAAAATCATAGAAAATCTAGAATATTGGAAAATGATGTTTAAAACTGAAATCGGTCAAATCAGAATACCGAAATGTCCAAATCGAGCAATTCTCTAGGATCGGGCCCTCGGTTCAGACTAGGGCTGACTCCGAGTCCACGAATCCAAATCCAAGACAAAACGTTCATATGAATAATTCATAATACAAAACAAATACAAGAAGTAAATCGAAAAATATGATCGAAAAATCTGAATACGCAACTAAGTACGTATTCCGGGAGCGGGGTGTTACACAAGATTTAAAGTATTGCAGCAGCTGTATTTTGCAGAGAAGCAAGCCCTGCAGAAAAGTGGTCAGTAGTCAACTCCTCCTTGCCGCAATTCTGCGGCAAAATCCCAGAATTTGCGGCAATTCAGAGGTATCCTGGTCTCTGCTTTCGAGAGCGGAGGCCCAGGTCCACTTATGTGTTTCTGCAATGCAAGATTTGCTGTTTCTTCAACCTGTACCTGCAACAGAGAAGAGTATTCGTTTAATTCTTCACTTGAAAACAAATACCGTTGCTCTCCCCGGCAACGGCGCCAAAAATTTGATTGGGAAAGAGTAATGTATAGTTATTACACAAGTATTCAATTAAAGAAGAAAAGTTTTGAGTTAACCTTGGTGCTCATTTACTCCACAAATGTATTCAAAGATCAATATACCCTTTCCAATCTCCGCTATAGCAATGGCTATACCGGGTCGGTTCTCCGGGAGAGCTAGCGATAGAAGCATTACGGTATGGAGTGAAGAAATGAAAAACGAAATGTCTTCTATGTATTTACACAAATGCAAGAAGCAACATGAAAAGAAGTGATGGATTTGTGCATTATGGAAAAAGAAATCAAAAGAACTTGAGTGAAGTGTGTTACAAAGAAAGAAAAGCTAGTAAAGAAAGTGTTAGAAAACTTTAGATGAGAAGGTACATGGCTAGCTAACTTTACCTCATTGCTAACTTGCTAAACTCAATGGTGATGCTTGATTGCCTCATGTTGATTCATTGGCAATAGGGATATCTTGCTTGTTTGTTCAAGTGTTTTACCGTTATGGAGATGAGTGTTCTCTTGTTCTTGGCTTGAAGCCTCATATGAATTCATTGGCTCTCTAGATAGATGTTCAATGATGAACTCTAGGATAGGTACTCAAAGATGCTAAGTTTGAAGAATCAACATTCATTCAAACATTCAAGACATAACAACAAATTAGCTTGAAGTAGAGAAGTTGTTCTTACAAGTAGCATATGTAGGTGATCCATCTCCATGTTTCATCAAAGGCACTTGTTCTAGACAAGGCTCTAAATGAGGCACACATGAGTCATATGGAGTATGAACAAGCAATTGCCAAGGGAAAGCAGCTCTACTTCCTTGGTAAGTAAAAGAATTATCACAATGCAAGTATAAAGATAAGCATCATTCAAAGAGATAGAAGTTAGCTAGGTAAGTTCTTAGCTAGCCATGCAATAGAGACTTAGCTATCCATTACACTAGAAACAAAGCAACTATTCATGATGTAAAGCAATAGAACTAAAGCAAATGAAATATCACTAGAATGAAAGCAAGAAATTAAAGCAAAGTAAAGTAAAGCATACTAGAGATTGCAAAGAGATGAATGGAGCTCTTTTGATAAATCCTTGCCTACAAGAATGTCACTTTCTTGATACAAGCTTTCAAACAGCACTCTCTCTCTCACTTTGTCAAAATCTCTAGGAGGAAGAAGATGAAGACTAAAAACCTAGGAGAATAACAAAATACAAGAATTTCCCCTATTTTCTTCTCTCTCTTCTCTGCTCTTACTCACAGACCCTGGTCCTCTATTTATAGCCATCCATGAGAAGGATCTAGAGCCCTGGCCGTTGGCGCAAAATCCGGGCTCCAACTGCCTCCAAACCGCCGCAGATACGCGGGAATATCCCAGTTTTGGCGGCAAAATCTGGGCCGTTGAGCCCAGATTTTCTGTTGTGATTTGGTTGTTAGGTGGTTATCCACGTGGCCTTCTGGAAGATCCAATTGGCGCGCGGATCTCAACTGAATTCAAATTCAAATCTTGGGCTCTTTTGGGCTTATGGATTTAATCTCTTTAATTATTGCTAATTAAAGTGATTAATGGACTTTTTCTCTTTTAAGTTGTGGACCTGTAAAAATAGAGAGAAAAGGGGTTAAAAATCATATTTTATTTACAATATGCATAGTATGGAAGTGGTAAAATATGCAAATATGTATAACAATCACATGCATTGCAGATATAAGATCACTATCTACTTCAGTACTAGTATCTGATGGTACGAATTAGAATCTAACGTAGAAAAGTAAGCTGTTCGCCTTTAACATCGGCGGTGTTATTAAAATTGGGCTTATGAATGCTCATTATAAAAGGATTTATTTCTTAGAGACACTTTTCTTCTGGTTCCGGTTCAGTATCAACCACATTGCTAGAGTCAGGATCTTCTGGAGATGGATCCTCAACAGTCTCAAGAGAATCTTGGTAGAGGAGGGAGTCTGTGAAGTAATTATCCACTCCCTTGAACGGATACTTTTCAACAATCAACATTCTCACTTCTCCTCCTTCATTAGCGTATTTCGTCACCTGATGAAAGGTGGACGGGACGATGGGGTTGCCATGAATCCATGAGCATCCCAGCAACAAGTTGTAGGACGTGTCAGCATCAATGACATAACACGTCACCTCAAATTTTAGGTCACTGATCTGGCATTTGAACTTGATCTTACCTATTGAGCACGTACCATTGGCGTTGATGCCATAGATGATAGTTTGGGTGGTGCTCAACTGATGATGGGAATCCCCAAGTGTTGCATGACCTTGCATAACATAATACTCAACGTGAATCCTGGATCCGTTTGAATACGACTCACTTCAAATGATCCAATGTACCATGTATAGTACAAGAGTCTGTTATTTTTTTTTTTGATCTGCATATCATCCAAAGTGAATGTGATGCATGAGAAATGCTTAGAGGTCTGATGACAGTGTCCGTTTTTTTCATTTTTCATGCACAGCAGGAATCTGGGCTATGAAAGCCTCTAGAGTCTGCTAATGCTTCTTTTAAAGCTTCCCTCGTAGACTTAGAGAGTCTCAGGAGCTTGTAGAGAGTGATCCGAGTAGAGATGTTAGCAAGCTGAGCCAAGACATCAAAGCGGGAGGGAGTTGTCGATCGTTTCGCATTGTCTTTTTGAAGAGCTTTTACATAATAAAGCTCTTTCTACTTCTCCAAGGGTTACTTGATGGATTGTTCAGTTGTCTCTTTAGCTGGCTTGGGAAGACTCGCCACCTCCTCATCGTAATTTTTCAAGTAATGTTTGCCTGACTGAGTTTTGAACATGGGAGGGGCATCTTGATCAACAGCGAGAACAGACTCCTCTTCTTCTGAATCGGTGAGAGAGGCAACACTTTCCTCGGTTTCTCCTTAAGGAACACTCACTAAATTGCAAGAATATGCTTTGGCTTTACCTCTGGACTTTCTATTGGTCATAGTAGTTCATTGCTGGCTTTCAATAATATCAGGGTGAACCTATATTATCTCTCCATGAGGAGCAGGGATAGGGACCAGACTTTCCTTCTTATTGTGTGGATCAATATTGATTGCCCTTAGGTTTCTTTCGGGATGAGAACCACTCCGATTGACGCTAACGGGAGATCCCTGCCAAATTAAAGGGACATCTTATTAGGAGTCACCTTTTTCTTCTTTGGACAGAGTTTGAGCATATCCACATCAATTAGAGCTTGAAGAATATATTTGAAGATATAGTAGCTCTTGGTAGGATGTCCCAGCATCCTGTGATATAAACAATAATTAGGATCATTCATCTTCCTTACCTCTCTGGGTATTTCGCCTCTGGCAGCTTGAGTTTGTTGCTCTTGTGAAGCAATTTGAACAGGAAGATGATGTGCTCATCCTTGAAGGAGTATTGCTAGTTTGCACGCGTCTGACCTGAAGTATTAACCCCTCTTGGTGGTTAGGCTTTGGCAGAAGATGTAGGTAGTCTCTGTTGTCAAAATATCTTTTCTTTTGATTGAAAAGATTGTTCTGGCGTGCGTCGCATTGATTTCTCCAGTCTAGGCTTACTCCCTTTTTCTTCAGTCTTGACTCTTGCGATGATCTCCTCTGCCTATTCACTGTGTAAGACAAATTGCTTCTAAGTGCGACATTCAGCTACTCCTATTTTGAGCCAGGAGCACAGTTTGTATGTTATGGCAACAAGTTTCTACTAATGTAGACTGAGTCTTGCCGCTTGGACATCAGAGTGTCATTCCCGAATCTCTCCGTAAACGTCTTGATTGACTCTTCTTTCTTCTGCTTTGTGGCGATGAGAGTTGGCACAGAGATCTCTGTGTCATCTTCGAAGAATCAAGTTAGAAATAACTTCTCCAAGTTGGCCCATTCTTAATAAAGCCAGCAGGGATCTTCATGTACCATTCAAAGGCAACCCCCTTGAGGGTGCCGATGAGTAAATGAGCGATGATAGCATCATTTGTTACTACATTCTCAGTTTGGAATTTGAAGTAGTATATATACCGGTTCAGTGAGCCCTTGCCATCGAAAGTGTGCACAGTCGGTGCTTTGAAGCTAGGAGAGTAGGGATCAGCATCCCACTCAACTGGGTAGGGTCTGACCATCTTAACTTTCTAAAGATCGCTTCAATTTGTGATGGCTTCCGAGCTCGTTCATTCTTTTGGCATGTTTATTTTTGGTTTCTGAATTCTCTGGCTCTTCAAAAGAAGATCTAGGATTTTCATATCCGAAGGTGTTTTCATTGCCATCAGAGTGCGCAGATGTAGAGTTTTCACCCTCCTTCTCTTTACCCTTATTTTTTCTAGAAGAAGCGTTAGTTTTTTAGCCTTTCAGCTTCCTCTCTTGTTTTTCAAGCAAGAGAGCTATCATCTTCTTGAGATCATTGATTGACTCTTGTTAAACTTAGCCCATATCATGTTGTGCCTGTTGCACTCGAGGTTGCTCCTCGAATCTTCTGGCTATCTCTTTTGGAGTGTTAGCCATATATGCAAAAGCTTTCGTTTCCACGCAAGAGTTAGATGAATAGGTCTCCGTGATGGCAGAGTACTCGTCGTTTGCCTCGATTCCTCTTACCAATAAGTTGTAGTCGATCGGGGCAATTGCTTCAGTTTGGATCCCAGTGCATCGGTAGATTTCTTCAGGCTCAGCCAATATTTCTTTCTAGCCTGAGGAACATTCAGTATCTGACTTCTCAGAACTGAGAGCTAGTTGCTTCCCTTTCGATTTGCTTGGTGTGACACTTGGACCCACCATCTTGGAAGTCACCCCCAGGTATTCTACATCTGAAAATGACTTTTTCTTACAAGATCGTCACCTCTTGGATGAATTTAAGTTTGAAGCCTTCGATAGTCAGCTAAAAACTGATGACTATTTGGTCGGAAAAATAGCGCGAAGTAAAATTTATTTGAGTAGATGAAAAATTATAAGAATAATTCCTATTGTAAAAGAGGGGAAAATAATTGGTTTTCCTCTTTATTTAAGGCTTGGTTCTTGATGTGGCGATAGAGAGTGATTCTTGTTCTCCATTGACCAGCTGAACGAACAAGCTTCTCTTCGAAATGCTCTCAAAAAGTAATTAGAAAGGGGCTCTATTTTTAACACGCTAATTGTTTAGAGCCCACTGATTTCTCCTTTTCTCTCTCCCCCCCTCTCTGTGGACCTTTTAAAAAACAAGAGGAAAGCAACAAGCTTTTAGCTTGAAAATTCTTAGCTCTCAATCTTCAAAAGTTGCTCTTTCTCTTCTCTGGCCTCAAAAAAGTCCTCCCCTCCTTCATAACTCCTTAGGCTATTTATAGGGAGTCAGGGAGGTATAATTGTCCTCTATAATTCCTCCATAATAGAGATTAACTCCCACATTATGTAGGAAGTTAATTGACCCAGTAATGGGATCAGTTATAACAGAAACGTGGGTCTCGCGGTGGATGTAGACCTCGCGTTATTTGTTGTAGATGCGGACATCTCAGCCAGAATGCAGAGTTACTCAAACCCGCTCTTAAAGTGGGACGCGGAGTTACTCAGACCCGTGTTTGAAATAGGACGTGAGGTTGCTCAAACCCGCGTCTGAAGTCTGTGTTTCCCTTTGGACGCGAGTCTGCATTTTAGTTGAAATGTGACCTTCGTGTTGAAGTGAGATTCACGTTTTATGACTTGTCCTTAGTGACTTTTAGACAGCCTACAGAACCCCCTCTAAAGTTTTCGACACTCTGCGGTTGACTGGGACAGAGTTCAGAATGCTTTGGACATCATGTTGATTTCAGGCTCTCCATGATTGGACTGACAATCTTTCGAGATGCCCTGAGTTTGATCCTATGTAGATTCAGGTCTTCATGAGTGTACTATTGAACTGCTTGAAGCCTCAAGAGAAGATCATCACAAGTGTCTTAGAAACTCAGTCTAGCATTGTATGAGTTCTAATTTGTTTGTCGGTATACTATAAAATCGGTGAGTTGTCGATTGCTTTTGCCAGCATATTGTTGAACTGATTGCAGAAGCAGGGCCATACTATAGTGTTGGTAAGAAAAGATGCGACTTTTGTTGATGAAGACACGGGTCTCATCTGTTGAAGTTGCGACTCTTGTTCTGTCTTTATTTTCTTTTTGTGTTTGAAAATCAGACAAACGAAAGCAATTGAATTTGATTGCCAGAAGTGACGATTAACATAGCAACTCAAAATTCGATAATTCTGTTAGGAATTTAAACCATCAGAGGTGTGATGTTAACATAACAGGGGTTGAATTCGTGATTTGAACGAATTTTGTGGACTTGCTAACAAGTGGAGTTTGATCCACTAGGGATTTATGGAGATTTTTACCGTTAGTAATATAATGTTAACGTGACAGGTTTGGATTTACAGTTTGAGCAAACTCAATTGTCAGAGGTGTGATATTAACTTGATAAGGATGTATGTTATAAGTATGATATTAACTTAGCATCAAGAAGGTCTCATTTTCATTAAGAAAATTGAGAAATTCACTGAAGTTTAGTATTAATAGCAGGATAAATGCTAGAGGTATGATATTAATTTAGCATTAGATGTCTCAGTTTCGATGAGAAGCTCGAGAAGAGATCATTGTCATAAGTGCAGTATTTAACTTAACAATGAATGGATACTAGAGGTGTGATGTTTTAACTTAGCATCGAATGTCTCGAAAGTTGAGAGAATCACTGTCATAGGTATAATATTAACTTAACATGGATTTATATTGTGCTATGAGCAATTTTGGTCAGAGGTGTAGTTTTTAACTTAGCCAAGATCGGTAATGCGATATGAGCAATTTTGATGGACTTGTCATTCTATTGAAGAAAATTGACAAGTTGAAAATTTATCCACTGGGGATTAAGGAAAATTACTGTTAGAGGATAATGTTAATTTAATAGGCTCGATCTGTGATTATTTTGTTGGGGAAACAATTACAGCTTTTTGTGGTCCTACCATTTCATGGATCAGAATTGGTAAGGGATTTTGGAAGGGAAGGCGGGATCGGGTCCCTCAGGATTTTTAGCAAATCCTCAGCTATCAATGGATTTTGTGTGCCTTTACCAACTACCATTTGAGTTGGGCTAACCATACTATTCCCCTCAGCATGATGAGTTATCAAGAATTTTTCATTGGACTTAAGTGCCAATTGTTTCCTCTATCCTTTAGCCATCATAGGCGTTGGATGAGCGTAGTGTACCTTCAAGGTTTTCACTGCGCAGATGAGTTAGGGATCACCGACATGAATTCCATTGGGTGTTGTCCAGGGTTTAACTTTCCTTGTGGAATCTTCTTTGATCCTCATTTGATTGCCACACTTTGATATGAATGTGGAAATAACGAAAAAAGTTCTGCAAAGATGCGTCACAAACCTTCAACAATGAATTTGGCTTGATAAGCCATTAGATAAACTTATTTGATCCTCCACCTGATTGGTCAGATCTTTTATCATTAAGTTGAGCTTCGATCGATCGAACAGGAGCTGGGAAGTATGCCATCATTGCAGATGGAAAAGTTAGGCATGTTCGACTTCAAAATATGACTTATTCTTCTAAATTGAAGATAGGTGCAAGTATATATACTAGAGAAGAGTGATAAGGCCAAAAAATTGATATTTTGCCTTTGTCTTTTCTTCAATTTTTGCATCATGCATCATAATGCCACCACTGTTCAGTCGGTTCAGCGTCGATCGACTGTGATTGATTTGGTGAGGGAAGAAGCTCTTCTTTGGTGCTCTTCTAAACAACTTGGATCTCAAACCCTAATTCATCTGATTGATAGGGTGGGCTTCAATCAGACGTGTAGTGTTAACCTGATCATGAGAAGAGTGACAAAGATAAACCGAAGTTTTTAACTTTGTTTCTTCGATATTAACATCATACATCACGATGTCAGCAATGTTTAATCGGCTCGGCGTCGATCGACCGTGATGTGATCTGTTGAAGGAAGAAGCTCTTCTTTGGCACTCTTCGAAATGTCTTAGATTTCAAACCTTAATCTATCTCATTGATCAGGGTGAAGCTTTGATCAAAGGTGTAGGATTAACTTGATCATGAGAAGTGTGACAAAGCTAAAATCAAAGTTTCTAACTTTATTTATTAACATCATGCATCATGATGTCAACAATGTTCGGTCGGCTCAGCGTCGATCGACTGTGATATGATCCATTGAATGAGGAAGCTCTTCTTTGGTGCTCATCTAAACATCTTAGATCTCAAACCCTCTATCTGATTGATCAGAGTGAAGCTTGATCAAAGGTGTCGTGTTAACCTAATCATGAGAAGAGTGATAAAGCTAAAACTCAAGTTTATAACTTTGTTTCTTCAAGGATAATATTTCTTAAAGAATCTGCCATTGATCGGCATCATGAGTGTATCGCCGTTTGGAGTTATGAGGCGGTATGCTATTTGAGTAGACTAACCTTACTACAAATGGTCTTTCCCATTTGGGTTGAAATTATTTTCTTATGTGTCATAACCATGAATTTTCTGACAGCTAAGACAAGATCGTCTTTCTTAAAAATCTGTTCTCTAACTTTCTTATTGAAAGATCTGAAAATTAATACTTGATAGAGCTTAATTTGTTGTTGGGCTTGCAAACGTTTGTCATCTAAATCTTCCAACTCTTGGAAGTGCAATCAATGCTTCTCTTCGTCCGTCATCCCAGTTGTCAAGGTAACTCGGAGGGATGGGATTTGAATCCCCAATAGTAGTACAGCTTCACATCCGTACACTAAAAAAAATGACGTGGCCTTTGTCAGAGTTCTCACCATCGTGCGGTAAGCCCACAAGCATTCGCCTAATTTGTTATCCCAGTCACGTTGGCTTTTTAAAAACAAACTTCTTGAGTAGCTTTTTAATAGTCTTGTTGAAGGCTTCTGTAAGACTGTTAGCAGCTGGATAGTATGCCGTTGATGACACATTTTGGATTTTGAATTTTGTTACAGAACCTCTGGAATGTTTAGCTGACGAATTGGGGTCTATTATCATGGACAATTCATTGGGGTACATCGAAACGGTAGAGTACGTGATGCCTGATGAACTTGATCACGTTTGATGTCTTTACTTCCTTCAGGGGAACGGCTTCCGCCCATTTAGAGAAGTAAGTTATGACCAAGATGAAGCGATGTCCTTTGGATGTTGGAGGGGTAATAGATCTGATACATCCATTCCCCACATCTCAAATGGCCATGAAGAAGACGTTGGATGAAAATTTCCTAATGCTTGATGCATGAAGTCACTGTGGATCTGATAGGCATGGCATCAGTTAACATAGGCGCTCAGTTAACATAGGCGATGGCATCAGAGATCATCTTTGGCCAATAATAACCCAGTCTTCTAAGCTGGTCTTCGAGCTTAGATCCGGGTTGGTGAGCTCCACACATACCATCATGAGCTTCTTTGAGTGCCTCATGTGCCTCTTTGTGTGAAATGCATCGGAGTAGGATTCCATCGCACGATCGGCGATACAATGTTCGCATGATCGCATTGT
This sequence comes from Agave tequilana, assembly GCA_038442645.1. Taxonomy (NCBI): domain Eukaryota; kingdom Viridiplantae; phylum Streptophyta; class Magnoliopsida; order Asparagales; family Asparagaceae; genus Agave; species Agave tequilana. The sequence goes on along the minus strand of JAVJIF010002592.1, from coordinate 236,639 downwards.
AGTAGAATCGAGGAGCTTTCTTTCTGATGGCAGCTGTCTCCTTAGGGCCGTCAGGCAATATACCATGCAAGACAGAGTCAATATAAGGGAATCATCAATCCCTAGGTTCGAGATTTGTCGAAGTCTCAAGAATCTATTTAACTTGAAGGTCTCCTCTTGGAATTTTACTATCTTCAAGGGTGGATTTGCAATAGAGCAAGTCACGACTATAAACAAGCACTCTCTCCGTGGCTCCGGCTGGAAGGGCCAATGAAGTAGCGAGGGACGCTAGTGTATCTGTATGCGCATTTGCTGACGTGGTACATGATCAATGTAGAAGTTTTTAAACTTCTCTGCCATGTCAATGGTTGCATTGTGATAGGGCACTAAGTCTTCATGTCAGACTTCGTTCTCCCCACGAACCTGATTGATGATGAACTTTGAGTCACCATATGCATCGAGATTTTTGACTCCAATCTCTTCAGCAAGTTGCATCCCAATCAAGAGAGCATTGTATTCTAAAATATTGTTAGAACATGGCTCAATTAATAAGAATGCGTGAGGGATCACGTAATTATGTGGGAAAATAAGTACTATCCCTACACGTGCGACGATATTTCCCTCGGGACTTGTCCTTGATGCTCCGTCGAAGAATAGTTGCCATACTTGTTTCTTTTGAGGAGAAATTGATCAAGTTAACTTCTGCAATCTCGCCTGGGAGATCATCATAAAGTTTTAAAGTTCATAAAATTGGATGATCGGCTAGAAAATCTGCGAAAGCTTGGCCTTTGATCACCTTTTGTGGCATAAATTACATCTCATATTATGAGAGTAATATGGCTTATTTTGCTAATCTACAATTCAGCGAAGATGGTCTTGTCATGAGTAATTGCAAGGGATTAACTCTGAAGATGATGTGAATACGTTGCCCCATAAAATAGTGTCGCATCTATTGGCCCAAAGGCCCATCATTCTAATTTTGATGATGATTAACTAATGTAGTTATAGTACTAATAATATTGTGTTTAATAAGTTTCAGATATTTGATTAAGATCTTAGTCGGTGTCTCAAAGTTATGTTTGAAGCTAGCGCGTGTTGATTCAAGAGCTCCGCTTCAAGATCACATCAAGTACTCAAAGAGGAGTCTAGCTCATGGATCAAGATTTGGACCAAGTCAAGATAGAGAAGAAGATTTTCAAGAGAAGATTTTTAAGACTTGAGTCATGTTTGTAAGTGTTAAGATTTTTAGCTTTAGATAAAATGTAAAGGATAGATTAGTTATGGATTACTCAAGCTTACACACACATATACACACACAGAAGTTTGATTTTTAAAAAATACGGTTTTTGTTTTGCGCTTTAAATTCTATGCCTCAAAAATAGATCACATATTTGTAATACATGTTAATTTTTAGTCACACATATTTATACTTCAAAGTATTTCATGAACTTATTTTGTAAATTTTATAGAGATTTATGGAACTTAAGATGTATTTTAAAAAGCTGTTAAAACTATTTTTTGGACTGCTGGCGGTCGACCGACCGATCGACCGAAGCAAGGGTCGGTGGACCGCCCGGTCGACCGACGTGCACAAGCCAATGTGACTTAAGCTCGGTCGACCGACGGTCGACCGCAGTAGAGATCGCCGACTGACCGGTCGACCGACTGAGTTTGTAGAGCTCTCGAGTTTGCTCGACCAACCTGTCGGCTGACTGACCGGTCGACGGACTGAGTTTGTAGAGCTCTCGGGTTTGCTCGGTCGACCGGGCGGCCGACCGTTCTGCTGATTTGCTCCAACACCTTTATAGTTTTCTACTCATAACATTCAGGGCTACATTTCTTATTCAATAGTCATTTTCTGATTCAAATGTTAAAGATGTCAAATATTGGATTGAAGTCTATTCTTGTTTTGAAAACAGTTTACAGTTTCTGATTTGATACCTTTCAGTATTTTATTGATAGCTTTTTATGCTGAAAAGATATAGATTTGATTTAAGTTGCAATAGAAAGAAATCTTAAAGATCTACTAATTCTTCCTATATACTTATTTTCAGGTTCTAACATTTTACGTCTCAAAACTGTTCTCAAAATTGAGATAATGCACAGTCTGGGTCTGCGATCGACCGCCAGACTCCAACGGTCAGAAATTTGACCGTTGGTCAGTCGACCGACAGGCCATTCTAACCAGATTTTGAGCTATAATAGCTAGTTTTTTATCCCCTATAAATAAGGGATCTTTTGGCCTGTTTTAGGTAAGATTTTTAGAGAGTTTTCAAAAGCAATTTTCCTGTCTCCAACAGAAGTTTTTCAACAGGTTTTTGGGCTAAACTTTCATAACAAAAGAGTGTTTATCAAGAGTGTTTTTCTTGAGTTTTCAAAAGAGATTTTTAAGTTTTTCACCACAATATCTATCTAGTTTTTCTCGCATGTGCTTGAGCTTTCCATTTCTATATTCATCCTCTAGGATCCTTGTTGTGAGAGTTTATTTTTGTGATCAAGAGAAGTGATCACAAGTGTTCCACCCTTGTATTTGAAGAGTTGTAGAGGTTGCGACCTTGGCGAGCTTGCGGGTTTGCGTGTGTTATTCTTACGGGAACAAGTGAGGGATTTGCAGGTCCAAGAGCTCTTCAGGGAGCTCGTTGTAGGTGTTGCGGCACCGAGTGATCTTGTGGATTCGATTATAGTGGAAATCCTTCATAGTGGTGAAGGCGGGGACGTAGAGCAAGTGACTCGAACCTGAAACAAATCTCCTGTGTTTGTGATTGCTTATCTCTCTCTTACTTGTGTTTATATATCTTGCATGTTTTTATTGTTTACATTCTCACATGCTTGATATACTTGTGCTTTATTGATATACATACTTGGGTTACTTTAATATCTTGCATGCTCTTGTATTGATCATATCCTGACATGCTAGATATTGTTATTATGCTTGTTTGCACACTTGTATCAAACTAAGAGAGTTAAAGTAGCATCTCAACTCTTAATCTAAAGGAATCTTGAGGAGAAGTCCAAAGCCCTTCACTGGAAATTCGGCTTCACTCCTTGGGTATACAAAGTGTGTTTATTTAGTTTGCATAATTAGTTTTTAATTCCGCTTTAATTTTGCATTAGATTGCTAGTCGCCTATTCACTGTAATACCCCTAGTCTAAAATACTATATTTTTATTTTTCTAAAGTATTTATTTTATTTTACTGGTGATATTATTATTAATTATTAACTTGAGTTATAGTACAAATTATTTTAAGATAGTAAAAGGTATTTTGGCCTTATAATTATATTTAGCATTATTAAGTATTATCATTTTAATTACTAGCTAGTATTTTTCCCATTACCATGTTACTAGTATTATTATTGTAGTTGCTATTATTGTTAATATTGATATTGTTATTATTCTTGTTCATTTGTATTGTTTTACTCATTATAATTAATGTTAGTATTTTTATCAAGTATTATTAGATAAGATTTTTAATATTGATAATTTTATTATTATTACTATTGTTGTTATTATTATTGTAATTATTATTGTTAATTATTATTATGATATTGTTAATCACTATTAGTAGTATTATTATTTTCATTCCAAGCCCAATAAGCTCAGCCCATTCTCCTTTTCCTTTTATTTTCTTTTCCTTTTTATGCTAAGCCCACATGAGCCAAGCCCACTTCTTATTTTCTCATTCATTTACTTATCCTTTTTATATTTTTCTTTAAGCCTAAAAACTAAGCCCGCGAGCCCACTCTCTGTTTTTCTTATTCTTTATATTACTTATTTCTTTTAACAAAAGCCCAATAATCTATAATCCATTATCATTGAGATCCTTACCCATTAACCCAAAACCCAATCTTAATCCTAATCTAAATCTAAAATATAATCTAAATATATCATCATAATTTAAATTCCAATCCAATTCACATCTTAATCCTAATTACTAAATTAAGCAATTTAAATCTAACTGGAATTCAGGTTTCTAAAATCTCTAATAGCCTATATAAAGACCCAAACTCTTTCTTTCTCTTCTACCTCAAGAGAAAACCCTAATCCAACTCTCCCCACTTTCATCTTTCCTTTCTCTTCAAGCGGATGGTGAACGAAAGGGGTTTCGAGGTGCAAGGATTGAGGAGAAAGTAAGGAGAAACAACTCAAGTAAGTAAATCTAGATTGTGAATTTAATTTCAGTTTATTTTAAGAAAAAAATAAATTAAAGTATAATCACAAGAATAAATTATTAAATTCAGCAATCTGCTAAAACTCATCGCAAAACAATTATTGGTTTTTAGAAACTTATCTAATTAAATTTTTGTATGATTATTGTCTTAATACTCCACAAAGCCTTGATTTGAACAAATTAAATCCAAGTAAGTAATTTATTCAATACCATGTCAATACTAGGACTATCTATGAATTCTTGTATACATCAAAATCTAATCTAAAATCCAACTAAAATATAAGTGAGAATATACCAACCCATAATTTTAATTTACAAAATTTTCAAAAATTTTAAAATAAAAGATTTTCAAAAAAAACAACAAAAAAAACCCCCGCTGCCCTGCTGCACAGACCAGTAGCTGGTCTGTGCAGCCTGGCCTGGCTGGCTGATTGGTATTCAATTTTGCATATTTTACCTCATAATTCCCATGCATATTACAAATAAATATATGATTTTTACTCATCTTCTCTATATATTTGCAGGTCTACACTCTAATGGAGAGAAAGCCAATAATCACTTTAATTAGCAATAATTAAAGTGATTAATTTCAAAGCCAAGATAAAGCCCAAATCTAATCCAGAATCCAGAGAGATCCGCGCAACAACCCAAGATTCTAGAAGACCACGTGGCTAACAACCTCGCAACCAATCTCCAACAGAAAGTTGTTGCGCAACAGACTCAACCTTGTCGCGCCTTGCCGCGCCCTGGCGGCAGTTACAGGGCCGTTGGATCTCGGATTTTGCGCCAACAAACTAGATTCTGGATCCTTCACCTGGGGCCTATAAATACTTCACCTGGACCTGCGAAAAGAGACTGAACAGAGAAGAGAGGAGAAATTGTTAGTTGTTGTAATTTTCATAGATTTTTCTCTAGGTTTAGTTCTTTAGTCCCTCTTCTCCTTCCCTAGATACTTTGTAAAAGAGAGAGATTGTGAGAGAGAGAGCTTGTGTAATCAAGGTGTGACAACTTGAAGCAACAAGGATTCATCCATTCTCATTCCTCTACTTGAGCTTGGTTCTAGTTTACTTGCTTTCTTTAATTGCTTTCTTTACTTGCTTGCTTTAAATTCTTGCAATTTAATTCATGTTTTGTTTTACTTTTCTTATGGCTTGTAGCTAATTCTTTCTCCATGTACTAGCTATCCACTAGCCTTGCCATCTTCACTAACTCATGGGTGATTGCTTTATTTCATCTTGCAAGTTGGATGGTCTTCTCTTCTCCGATGGGTTAAAACCACCCTTCATCTACATGAGAAAGTAATTAGATCAACACGCAAGACGAAACCTACGCCGATGGAGTGACAACATGAGGCACGCCTTCACTATCACGGAGTTTGGTAAGCTTTGGCAAGGTAGTAAGGTAAGCTAGTCATGGTTTGATTCTTCAAGTTTTCATTCTCTGTAGTTGTTAGTCCAAATCCCAATCTTCTTTGATTTCTTTCCACTTTCCATCATGAACATATTCATCCATTCTTTCATTTCTTGTTCCATGATTGTTTTATTCTATTGAGCATAGAAGACACTTCGTTTACATTTCTTCACTACGATTCGTAACGCTTCTATCGCTAGCTCTCCCTGAGAATCGACTCGGTATAGCCTTATGCTATAGCGGAGATAAGAAAGGATACATCGATACATTTACATACACCTTTCTCGTCTTAATCAAAATGGCGCCGTTGCCGGGGAGAGCAACGGATTTTCTTTAAAGTGAAGAACTAAACGAATCTTCTTCTCTGTTGCAGGTTACAGGAGAAGAAAACAGAAAAATTTTCATTGCAGTATACATATAAGTGGACCTGGGCCTCTGCTCTCGAAAGCAGAGACCAGGATCCCTCTGACTTGCCGCGTTCCCACGGCAAAAGCCGCGGTTCTGCGGCAAGGAGGAGCTTACTACTGATCATTTTTCTGCAGGGTCTCCATCTCTGCAAAATACATCTGCTGCTATACTTGAAATCCTGTATTCTTCACCATATACCTGCTAATTTAATCAACAGTAAAAAATTGGTTGAAAAGTTAAAATTGTTTAGACATTTGCATCATTAGGCACGTGTCTTTCAATTCTTTACTTTTACTGTTGAAGAGTGCTGGAGGCAAGGTACGTTTCGCATTGCATGTAAACTAGGAATCATCTCTTGCTTGATTTTCATGCTTTGAGTGAATCCTTGTTATCTATTTTGTACACTTGCACAATTCAATTTTAAGGGCATAACCGATAAATAAGATAAGGTGGGGATTTCATTACCCTTTCCTTAGCCCAAAAACCACCATCCCAGCACTCACTAACCCAAGCCTAATTTAATAAAATTTGATAGACGTTGGCCCTAGGGACATCTCGGACTCATCTAGGAGATTATCCTAAGGGGGAAAAGTGTTGGAAATAGACTCTTGCAAAATCAGTGTCTAGGAAAGGGATTGAGGGCCGAAAGCCCGAAGGTTGCTGGTTACTTAATTAAGGAACGTCTCTGACGGAAAACCTCCCACCAACCTTGCCCTTCCCTGGCTGATTAACTTGTGGTCTATGTCTACACTAAACCTCCCGTGGACGATCTAATCAGTTAGGAGTCGTCTAGGTCTAGGTCAACCATTCTTTTGGCTTGGTTTTGATTTTTTTTTTTTTTTTGTGATTTTTTGTGTGATATGGCATTCAACAATTCTTTCCATTCTAATAATAATCCATATTTCACACCATATTCGGATAATTCCAACCCGGTGTTTTACAATATGCCCCAACCACATACATCGGGTTGGCCTTATCCGAATCAATATGACCCATACCCCCCATCTAATAACTATGATTTCTGTAATAATTTCAACTCTTCACCGAGTCATTGGGGATTCACGTACCCCGAGTTTAATTATCAACCTCCTTGTCCACCATATTCACCTTGTCCACAGTATTCATTTCCCGATTCCGCTTCATATACTCCTTTTTCTGAACCACCAATGGAAGAAAAATCTGAGTTATTCAGGAGTATAGAAGCCAATCTTCAAAGGGTCGAGCAACAACTTCAAGAAACATTTGCCCCTCCAATTCCACAGTATTTTCAAGAGTCTTACTCAGTTCCACCTTTTCCTAATGAACAACCATTTGTCATGGAAACGAGTAAAGATTTCTTGTGTGAGTCCACTCTTCCATCACCACACAGTTTTGACTCACAAATTCATCACCAATTCCAAAACAATTCTTCATCTTTTCAACAAAATGATGAACAAATGAATTGTGAAAAGATGCTTGAATTCATGACTCATGCTCAAAATGCTAGAAATCGTGACATAGATTTGATGATCCAAACTCTTCATCCTATTTCTAATGTCACTAGCCACTCTGTTAAAACCAAAGAGTCATGTAGTCTTGGAAATCAAGATTCAATTTCAGCACAACCACCTGAACTTGTCCAAACTTCAGATCCCATTGACGATTTGGCAAGTTTTCCTTTTCCTGAAATTGAACTTGAACATGAACATGATCCTAAACTTTCACTTGATGATTCAATTCTACTTCCTGATTCAATTATGACTTCGGTATCTTCACATAAATTCACTTCATTTCCCGAGTCATTATTGAATCCAGTACCCATCCATTGTGAAATTGAATCACCAATATTCCTTGATGATCATGTCGAACTTGACCAATTATACCTTTTTGAAGATCCTATTGATAAATTGGCAAGTTCTCATTTTTGTGGAATTGTACTCAATATGGAATGTGACTTTGACTCTCAAATTTGTGATCTAATTCAAATTCCTAAATCATTATTGACTCCTGTTATGTTACCCATTTGAGCAACATTTTAGAGTCAGTTTTGATTCTCATCCCTCCTGAACTTGAATCACCAATTTTTGATAGTCACATTCCATTGTGGGACAATACATGTGGACTTGAGTTTCCATTTCTTGACTTGGACCCTATTCCAGAATTCACTTTGACTCCTGAACCTTTACTTGATTTCAGTCACCTTCCTGAGTCAGTTTTTCCTGAGTCCAAGTCAACTGTTCTGTCATTTCATACATCATTCTGGGACAAGGGCTTTGATAAATTTTACTCCGAAATTATTTGGAAAAAATGGAAATTAGATGGGGTCATGTTCTTAATAAAAATCTTTCAAGGATTTATCTTTTTAGTGGGTCATATTCCTGATATTTTTGGTGGGTTCTGCAAAACCCAACGTAATAATGATTGGGCCATGTTTCATGGACCAATCAGACCGCCGCCGGAACCACCACCTTAAGGTAATTTTTTTTTTAGGGTTTACTAACTTAGAGTTTTTAGATTTTCTTTCTTTTACACTTCTTTTAGAAATATAAAAAATAAAAGAAATAAAATAAAGGAGGGATTTTTATGCTAAAAGGAGTTTCCACACTTTCCAAATTCAAAATTTTTCTAAATTCCTAGGTTTCTTCATATTCAAAGTCCCTAGGGTCAAAGCTCTTTTCAAAACTTCCAATTCCCTAGGGTAAATTCATTTTTAACCTAGGAATAGAAGTGGGATTCTAAAATTCTTTCCCTCCTATAAATAGCCCCTCTTCCACACACTTTCTCCTTCACCAGCGAAAATATCTTCAGATCTGCAACTATCGCCTAAAGCGCCGCCACCAAACTTTTTCCCTTCCTCCAGATCTCTCTGATCTGCCGCAAACCCGCGGCTTCTGCCGAGATTCCGCGGCAAAGTTGGAGATTCCTGCGTGCTGAAAAATTCCTCACCAGTCGATCTGAAGCACAGCTAGCAGATCAAGTGCCAGCAACTTCATCAGATTCTTCTGTACCCACTGCAGAGACCAAATTTCTTCCCCCCACGAATTCCGGGGGTGGTTCGAATTCTCAATCTCTTCTTTTTACCGCTTTGATCTTAAATTCATAGTATGGCACCATCAATTTTTGTTGAGAAAGATTTTGAGCGGATTTTATGTGATGTGAATGGTTATGGGCATGTATTTTTAGAGAGAATTAGAGCAAGGAATTGGTATTCACTAGTGTACGACAACACTGAGACTGATGCATTTTATTGTCCCGAACTAGTGACAATGTTTTACACGCATCTTGACCAAGCATCGATCGATCCACACATGTACCAGTTCACTGTACACATGCCCACAGGAGACCTACTTGTCACGCTTCCTCTTCTTGAGGAAATCACCTCTGTCCCATCCATATCACAACACAGCGAGCCTCTCCCTTTGATTGATTATATGACTGTTATGGGGGCTCGTTGTACTGAGCAGGATCGTGGGCTCAAAGCCAGTACGATGTTTAGAAATGTTCATTGCGTTGGACGTTGGATCCAACGCAACATTCTAGGGCTTGACCACACCTCCTCTTTCAACAGACCAGTGTTGCAAATTATACATGATTTAATGACTCGTCAATACTCGATTTGTTTGAATAAGGTCATCTTCCATGCACTGATAGCCAACTCTTCACGCACACGAGGTGCCAAATACTCTCACCCCATCCTGATTACACGTTTGTGTAGGACTTTCCTACCAGCTGATGTATTTGATTCATTCGACCGAGTGTTTGTTGCACCCGAGAGACCTACCAGTTCGTACAATAGTTGTTTGCATGCGGTCTGGACACCTACTGTCCAGCCCGAGGATGTACCGGTAGAGTTCTCCTCTGAGGAGAGTTTTGATGCAGAGGATGAACCTGAGTTTTGGAGGCAGGACCCCCCACATGATACACATGCCTTCATGTCCTCTATCTGGAAAGGCATGAAGAAGATTTTTAGGGGTCAAGTGAGGCTGAGGAAGAAGATGGAGGAACAATCCTCCAGGTTAGAGGAGCAATCCTCTATGTTAGAGGGCATTGAGGCGAGGTTGAGGAGGACACAGTCGGCAGGACCCAGTACTACTACGGGTCCAAAAAGGAGGAGGGAGTGACTTTTTACCTTACCTATTTCATGCATCATTTTTATCTTGCATACATTGAGGACAATGCATGAGATAGGTATGGGGGGGTATGTACTAACATAGGACTTTTTATTTTCTACATAGGACTTTTTATTTTCTTTATAGGATTTTTATTTTTTTAGGATTTTCATTTTTTTTAGGTCTTCCATTTTATTTTTAGATTTTATTTTTCTTTTTTTAGATTTTTCACTTTCTTTTTAGATTTTACCTTTTCTTTTAGAAAAATTAAAAAAAAGAAAACAAAAAAATAATAATAAAAAAAAAACTTTTTGAAATAAGAGACAAAGTTTTGATCTATTTTTAAGAAAATTAAGATGTATCTTAGAAATTAAGAAAGCCTTAATTATGACATCTTAAACCTAGTTGAAATAATAGATCTTGTTTGAAATTATAGGCTAAGTAAGAAAAATTGGTGAGATATTTTTATCTTGAATTTTTTGCCTTAGATAATATGCACTTTACACTTACACATTTCTTGGGATGGAGACAAAGACCAAAAATGCCATATAAATTAAAAAAAGAGAAAAAATATATATATATAAATAAAACATCACCTATTAAGCTGGAGAATTGTGCCTCAAGAAGCATGATTATTCACGCCTAACGGTGGTAAAGGAAATAAATAATCCCCCTTAGTTATGTGGCCTTTTTTACTCGAGACCTTAAACCCGAGGGATGTTTTCTCATCTGGTGCCCTAAGACCGTCTGGTTTGGGAGTCATCGGTTAAAGGCTCGCTACAAGGGTAAACTAGAAAGCCTAGACTAAGGGAAGAAAAATAAAAGAAAAAAATATATAAATATAAATAAATAAATGGCTTGATGGTTAGAGTTGAAATCCCAGAAATCTTCACGAGCACGGTGTGCATATTATCTAGGTTTTATGAAAGATAAAATATTCAATCCAATTTTGAATTCTTACCTTAATTAAAAACAAGATCTTGCATGGAGACTAAGTTTAAGGAAGAATGATTATAGGTGGACTTATGACCTAAGATCACTTATATTTTTGCAAAAATAGTTCAAAAACGTGTCTCTCTTTCAAAATGCGTTTTCAAAATACTAACATTTGTCTTCTTTCTTTATGGATTTTGTGGGTGTAATCCGCTGAAAACCCTCAGGAGACAACACTCCTCCTTTAGGGTAACCTAGAGGTTTAACGGCTTGTTGCACATGCTCAGTGCAATCGCGTCACCTGCGAAAGTGGTGTAATAAAATTGGTAGTTAGGATTTTCTTTTCTTTTTCTTTGTTTTTGCTCGGGACGAGCAAAAGAATAAGTGTGGGGGTGTGATTGGTAATTGGTATTCAATTTTGCATATTTTACCTCATAATTCCCATGCATATTACAAATAAATATATGATTTTTACTCATCTTCTCTATATATTTGCAGGTCTACACTCTAATGGAGAGAAAGCCAATAATCACTTTAATTAGCAATAATTAAAGTGATTAATTTCAAAGCCAAGATAAAGCCCAAATCTAATCCAGAATCCAGAGAGATCCGCGCAACAACCCAAGATTCTAGAAGACCACGTGGCTAACAACCTCGTAACTAATCTCCAACAGAAAGTTGTTGCGCAACAGACTCAACCTTGCCGCGCCTTGCCGCGCCCTGGCGGCAGTTACAGGGCCGTTAGATCTCGGATTTTGCGCCAACAAACTAGCTTCTGGATCCTTCACCTGGGGCCTATAAATACTTCACCTGGACCTGCGAAAAGAGACTGAGCAGAGAAGAGAGGAGAAATTGTTAGTTGTTGTAATTTTCATAGATTTTTTTCTAGGTTTAGTTCTTTAGTCCCTCTTCTCCTTCCCTAGATACTTTGTAAAAGAGAGAGATTGTGAGAGAGAGAGCTTGTGTAATCAAGGTGTGACAACTTGAAGCAACAAGGATTCATCCATTCTCATTCCTCTACTTGAGCTTGGTTCTAGTTTACTTGCTTTCTTTAATTGCTTTCTTTACTTGCTTGCTTTAAATCCTTGCAATTTAATTCATGTTTTGTTTTACTTTTCTTATGGATTGTAGCTAATTCTTTCTCCATGTACTAGCTAACCACTAGCCTTGCCATCTTCACTAACTCATGGGTGATTGCTTTATTTCATCTTGCAAGTTGGATGGTCTTCTCTTCTCCGATGGGTTAAAACCACCCTTCATCTACATGAGAAAGTAATTAGATCAACACGCAAGACGAAACCTACGTCGATGGAGTGACAACATGAGGCACGCCTTCACTATCACGGAGTTTGGTAAGCTTTGGCAAGGTAGTAAGGTAAGCTAGTCATGGTTTGATTCTTCAAGTTTTCATTCTCTTTAGTTGTTAGTCCAAATCCCAATCTTCTTTGATTTCTTTCCACTTTCCATCATGAACATATTCATCCATTCTTTCATTTCTTGTTCCATGATTGTTTTATTCTATTGAGCATAGAAGACACTTCGTTTACATTTCTTCACTACGATTCGTAACGCTTCTATCGCTAGCTCTCCCTGAGAATCGACTCGGTATAGCCTTATGCTATAGCGGAGATAAGAAAGGATACATCGATACATTTACATACACCTTTCTCGTCTTAATCACTGGCCCAGGCCAGGGCTGGCCTGGCCCGGGCCTGGCCTAGGCAGGGCCGACCCAGCTCGACTGGGCCAGGCCGGCTGCAAACAGACAGGGCCTTTGGGCCCTGTTATAAAAATAAAAATAAAAAAAAACAAAGAAAGAAAAAAGAATTCAGGACCAGGCCTGGTCCAGGCCTGGTCCGGCCTATTCCAGCCCGGCCTGGACATGGGCCTGGGCCTGGGCTTCTGCTGGTTTATTAAAAAAAACAGAGAGAGAGAGAGAGAGAGAGAGAGAGAGAGAGAGAGAGAGAAAGATAAAAGAAAGAAAGAAAAGAGTATATGCATATAAAAAATAAAAAATATATATCAAAAAATTTTGAGAAAAATATATGCAGTAATCTACAATCCTTCTACTTTCTATGATAAAAATTTTAGACCAATGACAATATAAATTAATTCAAATCAACCACTTTAAAGCCATTTCTCTTTAATGGTAAAATCTAGACCCGTTAAGTATTTTAATAATTTAAAGCCTATTAAAAATCTAACAAAAATTAGAAATTGGTTTAATTAAACCTACTAAATTCATTAAACCTAAAGAATCATATTTCTAACTCCCAAACTAATTAATCAAGATTTAAACTCCTTAAAATATTCTTTTAAAAATCTAACAATTCCTATTGAAATAATTTATGTAGATTTATCGAGATCCTAGAATTTCAGTGCTTTGGATTATGATCGAGTTCAGGTGAGTGTTTTACTTTTTTATTTAATTTTATTTAATTGTGTTGTGAGTGTTTTTCCTTCTATAATTCTATTTTGTGAGTGTTCTTTCCACCTTCAATTAAATAAGAATTTTGTGTTAAATGATTTGATATATATATATATATATATGCTACTTGCTTTATTTCATATGACCATCTGCTTTATTTTACCTGTATGAGTGCCTGACTTATTTTACCAGTATGATTACTTGTATTCCTTCATGGGACCTCGGTGAGTGATCATCCTATTTAGTTAGTTTATATGAGTCTTGTCAGTATCATTGCATGTGTTGAGGATTATTTACTTTCGATTATAGGCTAGTTGTCGTACATCTTAGACTGTGACTAGGATTGATCTTGATATTGGCCTTTCATATTTGTTAATTTAGTTGATATATTATCGAACATTATTTGATGATATTATAGACGATAATTCATTTAGACAATAAATATGAATTAAATAAGATGTTACCTTAAGGTTGAGTTATCTTGATGCTTGAATTTATATATGGACCTAGAGTTCAACTTGAGATTTACATGGGATCTTAATTCATATTTAGATGAGATCAATAATAGTTGAATTCTGGTCATATGGGAGAAAATCTTACCTTGATTTTTGATCTATCATATAATACAGGTTTTGGATTAATAGTTGCAAGTATTTTATTTGGATATATTTACTGATAAATCATTTGAGTAATAATATTTATTGATATCGAGGTTTGAGTATAAAGACTTAGATTTCATGTAGCTTGAGGATGTCCCACTCCTTCGTTATGATCTTGATTTGGATTGGAACTATTGGTGATGTAACTTAGAGTATAATCAGATTTAAATCTTGGATTTTACTGGTTCATGATGGTAGTTATACGAGTTGATCTCTGAGTGACATTTTCAGTAGATTTGATTATTCTTATTGATGATAAAACAGGTGAGAGTTTAGTTGGATATTCGTGATTTGATCGTGACTACTTCAGTTATTGGAGATAGAGTTACTATGAGAGTGATTTCATTGATATTAGTGACTATATTACATGTTTGGAGTTTTATGGAAGCTATTGATTGACTTTACTTATTGGTAACTTAGAAGGTGGATATATGTCCATGAATTTGAGGATCTGAATTGATTATAACTTTACCTGGATTATTCTATTCATGACAGTAGGTTATTGATCACCCTGAATATCATGATTTGCCTAGGAAACTTGATTGATTATACATGATATCTACCTGATACTATTGTCCATATTAGTTAACTACTGGAAAAATATTGTTACACGGTAACAACACTTTCATGTTATACTTGTTACATATTCCTGTTATACTGGTATCCTGTTCACTGATATTATATATTCCTGTTATACCGGTATCTTGATTACACATGTTGATATTGTTACCGTGACTACCACCGAGTTATCCCAGTGATTCAAGGAACATGCACGTTAAGTAATCTTGATAAACTAATAACATGACATTAAACAACTTACACTGGGATTGGGGAGATTGATGGAGGAGACAGCGTCTGTATTTTGGGTGGACCTAGGATTTTGATTGCGCAGCCGAAAAAGAGTTCCACTACAGGGTTCCCGTGAGGTGACTGGCACTCCGTCCTGTTCTTGTTCCTATTATACATGTTCCTGACAACCTTGCGGTAGGTCCTGGTTCAGCACCAGGGGTCTGGGCCATGGTCCCGGGTATGCACGGGACCCACCTAAAATACAGACAATGTCTCCAACCGATCAGTTTCAATAACTTAGGACCCTGATTGACACGTGTAGTAGGCGTAGTATGGGATGCATCTATTACAGGTGACAATTGGTGTTCGCTAACATAATAAATGATAATGAACTGTTATAATGTATTGTGACTGACCGTAATCACCTAATAGTACATACAGTTAAGCTATGATAGACATATGTTTGTACACATGACCAGATTTGTATACCAGACTAGTGACATATACTAGGTTACACATTTTGACATTAGTTGTTTCTTTTTGTCATAAGATCAGTTATATATCTTTCATATCTTGTTCTTGATTATCTTATTATCCTTCACTTCAGTTATCATGTTTACATTTCTTATGTTGTTGTTATGCACGAGCACCTTTCTCTTTACACATACACTCATTAGGTCGCTTCGATGTCCTTGGATTCGCACGTTCAGGGTATTGGACATCTTCTTATATTGTTCAGGTGTTCATGTGATCGTACGCATTATGAGGAACTGGAGTCTCTCTTTTCTTCATTATAGGTATTCTTACTCTTTTATTCATGTTATTTCTTGATTCTATCTTTATCACATCCAGTTGTCATTTTCTTTCCTTTATTCATCTGTTACATTGTGTTAGATATTTATATGTCATATTGCAGTGATATTGATTTATCGTAATATATTTTGTAACTTGTTCAAGTTACTTTAGGCTTAGCGTATGTGTGTATGTATTTTTCTCACGTACATACGTCGCCGACCTTCGTCGCGACTCCACTTCAACGTATTTTGGGAAGCGGAGCGTGACATTCACCCCCTCTAGGTGACCTACAATTGGTATTAGAGTTTGGTGCTCTTGATTTGGGTCGAACAACCTTGAGTTAAAGATCCTATTTTTAGCTAATCACTGTATTTATATACACACTCATGAATTTCATGACACCATCCATGTTTGACATTCTTGACTTTCAAAATTGGAAAGTTAAGATGTTTATGTATCTTAAGGCCTCAGGAATTCATGTCTATTTTTGTCACTATTAAGAATTCATATTTTATTAATGGCAAATATCTTGAGGCTAGCATAAAAGTCATCCATGCTTTAAAGTCAACCCTAAATGATGAATATTTATTTAGGGTTTCTAACTTTGATTCGGCATTTATAGTATGAAACACATTTGTCTCTTTTAGTGAACAAAAGCAATACTATATGGAGAGTGACTTGGATTATGGAAGTGATGCTTCCAATATATGCTACATGGTCTAAGGGGATGACCTCTTGAGGTAAATTTCGAAATCTGAGCTAGAAGAAGATATTGACATGCCTTATAATGAGCTTGCATCTTTTTGTCAAAAACTTCTCGAAAAATATGATTTATTAAAATTGAAAATGATAAGTTAAAGAAGGAAAACACTTCTTTGTTAAAAGAAAATGACTCTTTTAAAAATAAATTTGAATGTGTTTCAAAAGAAAATGAATTTTTGAAAAAAGAGAATATTTCCTTGTCTTCAAAATTAAATGACATTTGTGAAGGAAATAATTCATTGAAAAATAAAATTATTTTGGTGAAAAATAAAAAGAGATTGTTTTGGAAGAAAATAACTCTTTGAAAAAGAAAATTATTTTAAAAGAAAAAATATTTCTAAAAAGAAAATGCTGTAAATTCTCATGCTCATGTCTCTTCTTCCAAAATTAATAATGATATTTGTATTGTAAAGAAGAAAATTGATTATTTGGGTTTCACTTTTAGCCAATGTGTATTTAACCATAATAGGTTGAAATTCATGTTTCGCAATATGTTGAAATTTCACACATTCAAGCACATATCACATGCACACCATGCTCACCCCACTCACATGTATGCTAGAGTGTACAAAGGAAAATACACATTGTGGCCGCAAATGCCATCTTGTAAAATTTTGTTTTGATAGGATAAATCATTTAAATTTTGCTAATAAAAATATTTGGGTTCCAATTGTTACTAACCCCACCTCAATGGACCAAAAAAATATGGGTACCAAAATTCTCACTACTTGTGTTTGATGCGGGTGTGGGCTTTCATAAAACGTGAGAGGGTTGGTGCCTTGATGGTGAATGCATATGGAGCTAAATGGACATACCTAATTAATGCATCGCTGTCAAGGATGTTTGGTGGGAGGACCACCATGGTTTGGAGACTTAGAGAATAGTTCATATGGTTTAGTAACTATCTCTAAACTCCTATTTTAATTTACATATTTTTACATTGATAATTGTAGCATATTATGGTTTTAATACTCATTATGTTAAATATAATTTTATTAGACATGTGATATGCATAAATAGTCTTTGAGATACACCCTATTCATATGAATTCATATGTTGTGTTCTCACTATTGTTTAACTATTATGTATATACTAGTTCTAAAACACGTGCATTTAGCCTAATGATCTGTTTGTTTTGTACTTCATGTGGTGATTACTTGTTTACATGTAGTTTTCATTAAAACTTATGTTTATATTTGTACAAGTGGTGAGCTACACTTGATTAATAAATGTTTGTGCTTCATTGCTCGTTTCTACTCATTACATGTACGTGTATAACCTAGTTTCGATGATTCTTTTATTTATACTTATTTGTTTCTATTTTTGTATATGTTTAGCTTCATGTATATGTTATTTTTGTTTAAAACTAATAAATATACATGTATATCCTTGAGTCACTTGCTTTCATGCAAAATTCAGTTTTTGTTCTTTTTGGGATATGTATGTTACTTTTAGATTCGACAAAACATACATATACCTTGATGCTTGTTTAATTTTTATAAAATTTTTAGTTTTGAGCCTTATTGATTTATTTCATGAATATGCTATTCACATGATTCTTATGCACTCATATTATTTTTGTTTACATATGACTTTATTTTATGAGCACATTTTTTAGCATTATAGATCTTGAGTGACAATTTTTTTGTACAGCAATACTTCACGGGATATATGATTTGGGTTCATGTTTTGAAGAATCTTTAACTAGTTTTTCAAAAATTATTTTCAAATAGTTTCTTGATTCTTAAATTGGGAGAGTTTTCAATCATGTTAAATTATTTTCAATCTCTTATTTTTGAAAATCCCTACCAACTTAAGGGCGATTGGTTGGGCAACCTGCCTCGTGTACCTTATTGAATATCTTTTTATGATGTGCATGATAAGGGTAGATTATTATGAGTTATCTACATAATTTTCATGACCTATTCATTTTGTTTACTTATACTAGTTTACTATATATGTATGATTCAAATCTCAAGTTATATTTTTCAATATACATATATATGACTTTGATTGTGCTTGTTTTACATGTCCATACATTTTAAAGCACAAATCATATTTATGCTAAGCTTGATTTTATCCTAAATATTAATTGGTATCTTTACAAGCTTATGCATTGATTTCAATTGGTATTTTTTTGGTATCAAGATGTACTTCATGTTTCACCTTCAATTGGTATCGAAATCTACTATTGGTATCTTAAAATTTTTGTTTATCTACAAGTGGTACCAACATTTATTTTGTCAACTATAATTTGATTTCATTGGTATCATAAATTGTTTTGTTAACTATAAGTAGTTCTAAAATTTGTTTCAAATTGGTATCAGAATTTTCTTTCAAAATTTGTTGATACCTATTGGCTATATGCAAGGGGAGCATAACATCTCTTCTATATATAGATTCATGTTGAGTGTATTTTATATATTACGGAGCTTGACCTCTCTTCTTTATGCGATACACGTGTGTAAGAGGATCTTAACATCTTCGTCTATACATTATATGCTATGCTTATGTGGGTTAGGGTTTAGTCATCCCATCTCCATGTAGTGCATATATGTAGGGGGAGCTAACTTAACGTCTCTCCTCTTCATGAATGTATATCACATATACCTTTATATTGTTTGTTTATCTTCACCTATTTGTTAATGAATTAACATAATGGGGGAGAAGAATTTAGAGAGTTCATATATGCATGCTATATGTTTTTGTTTATGCATATATGCTTGTTTATGCGCTTTCATTAAATACTTATATATTTATTTGTTATGCATGAGTTAGGGGGAGCTTCTATGAAGCTTACCTTCAATTCATACATATATAACTTCATGAGTTTTGTCATTATCAAAAAGGGAGAGTGTGTTGGCCCAAAGGCCCATCACTCTACTTTTAATGATGATTATTTCATGTAGTTATAGTACTAATGAGCTTGTGTTTAATAAATTTCAGATATTTGATCAAGATCTTAGTAGGTGTTTAGCTTCAAAGCTTTGAAGTCAAAGTTTTAAAGTTAGCACGTGTTGATTCAAGAGCTTGCGCTTCAAGATCACATCAAGTACTCAAAGAGGAGTCTAGCTCATGGATCAAGGTTTAGACCAAGTCAAGATGGAGAAAAAGATTTTCAAGAGAAAATTTTCAAAACTTGAGTCATGTTTGTAAGTGTTAAGATTTTTTTAGATAAAAAATAAAGGATAGATTAGTTGTGGATTGCTCAAGCTTATACACACACACAAAAGTTTGATTTTCAAAAAATACAGTTTTTAATTTAACCTTTAAATTCTATGCCTCAAAAATAGTTCACATGTTTGTAGAATATGTTAATTTTTAATCACAAATATTTGTACTTCAAAGTATTTCAATGAACTTATTTTTTTAGATTTTATGGAGATTTTATGAATTTAAGATGTATTTTAAAAAGTTATTAAAACTATTTTTTAGGCTGCTGGCGGTCGACCGACCGGTCAACCGAAGCAAGGCTCGATCGACCGCCCGGTCGACTGACGTGCACAAGGCATGTACAAGCCCATGTGACTTGAGCTTGGTCGACCGACCGATCGACCGCAGTAGAGATCGGCTGACCGACCGTTCGACCGACTGAATTTGTAGAGCTTTTGGGTTTGCTCGGTCGACCGGGTGGCCGACCGTTCTGTTGATTTGCTCCAACACCTTTGTAGTTTTCTGATCATAACTTTTTATTTTTATATTCAATCAATATATTTTAAATTGCATTTAACGTTCAGGACTACATTCCTTATTCAATAGTCATTTTCTGATTCAAATGTTAAAGATGTCAAATATTGGATTGAAGTCTGTTCTTATTTTGAAAACAGTTTACAGTTTCTGATTTGATATCTTTTAGTATTTTGTTGATAACTTTCTACTTGAGAATGATATTTATTTGATTTAAGTTGCATTAGAAAAAAAACTTGAAAATCTACAAATTCTTACTATATACATATTTTCAAGTTCTGACATTTTAGGCCTCAAAACTGTGCTCAAAGTTGATTTGGTCGACCACCAGAATCCAACGGTCAGAAATTTGATCGTTGGTCGGTCGACCAGGAAGTCAACCGATAGGCCATTCTGGCCAGATTTTGAGCCATAACGGCTACTTTTTGATCCCCTATAAGGGATCTTTTGATCTATTGTAGGCAAAATTTTTGGAGAGTTTTCAAGAGCCATTTTCCCATCTACAATAGAAGTTTTTCAACAATTTTTTGGGCTAAACTTTTTTATCAAAAGAGTATTTATCAAGAGTGTTTTTCTTGAGATTTCAAAAGAGATTTTTTAAGTTTTTCACCACAATATCTATCTATTTTTTCTCGCACAAGCTTGAGCTTTCCATTGCTATATTCATCCTCTAGGATCCTTATTGTGAGAGTTTATTTTTGTGATCAAGAGAAATGATTACAAGGGATCCACCCCTTGTATTTGAGGAGTTGTAGAGGTTACGATCTCAGCGAGCTTGCGGGATTGCGTGTGTTGTTCTTACGGGAATAGGTGAGGGACTTGCGGGTCTAAGAGTTCTTGAGGGAGCTCGTTGTAGGTATTGCGACACTGAGGATCTTGCGGGATCAATTATAGTGAAATCCTTTATAGTGGTGAAGGCGGGGACGTAGAGCAAGTGGCTCGAACCTCAAAACAAATCTTCCGTATTTGCGATTGCTTATCTCTCCCTCTCTCATTTGTGTTTATATATCTTGCATGCTTTTATTGTTTACATTCTCACATGCTTGATATACTTGTGCTTTATTGATATACATGCTTGGGTTGTTTTAATATCTTGCATGCTCTTGTATTCATATCCTTACATGCTTGATATTGTCATTTTGCTTGTGTGCACACTTGTATCAAACCAAGAGAGCTAAGTAGCACCTCAACTCTTAGTCTTGAGGAGTCTTAAGGAGAAGTCCAGAGCCCTTCACCGGGAATTCAAGTTCACTCTTTGGGTATACAAAGTGTGTTCATTTAGTTTGCATAATTAGTTTTTAATTCCGCATTAGTATTAAATTGCTCGTCACCTATTCACCCCCTTCTATGTGACCTACAGCATCTTATGAATGGCAAAGACTAAGTCTAAGCATTCTTCCTCAATCCGATTGTAATAATGCTCTGCCCTAATCATTGTTCTACTCAAGTAGTAGATTGCCTATTTATGATTTTGATCATTGTCTTGAGCTAACAAAGCTCCCAAGGAATGATTTATAGCTCGAACATATAATAGGAAAGATTTTCATAATGCTGGAGCTGAAATCACCTAGAGGTGGGGTGAATAGGTGATAATGCTAATCTAAAAACTAAATGCAGAAATTAAAACTAATTTGCAACTACACTTAGTACAACCAACGAGTGTAGCCGAATTCCCCGTGAAGGGCTCTGGACTAACTCCTCTTGATTCCTCTGAATAAGAGTTGAGGTGCTATATGAAGCTCTGTGGTTAAGTACAAGTGAGGCACACAAACACAAGCCAAGCATATAAAGATGATAAGCAATATGAAATAATGCAAGGCACAACACAAACAAATATGATATGAATGATGCACAACACAAATAAAGAGAGAGGGTTAAGAGACATGGATCAAACGCAAACACAAAGATATGTTCTGAGGTTCGAGCCCCTAGCTCTACGTCCCCGCCTTCACCGAGAAGGATTTCTAATCCACTAGGAGTACCGAACTCCTCTCTCAACCAATAAAATGCCGCTGAGGCAATACAAACACAATCCACCTCACAAAGAGGGATAGACCCTTAGCCAAACAACCACAAATCACCTCTACCGAATAGGGATACAAACCAACACCAACTCCACCTCACCACGAGGGAGTAAACCAACAATCTCAACCTCTACCAATGAGGGAGCAAACATCAACCCAATTCCACCTCTACCAAAGAGGGATACAACAAGAAAGGGTTTACAACTTGGTGTTTTTCTCAACGCAAATAATTTTCCCACAAATAAATGATCCTAATAGAATAGGATTGAAGATAGGCTCAAGTGTGGAAAACAAAGTATTTTGATCAAAGAAATTCTCTTGGGAAAACACACAAATAGATATAGAAATTTTAGATCAAAACTACTTCCCAAAACCTAATTTCTTGAAATA
The DNA here is from genome assembly GCA_038442645.1 of Agave tequilana. Lineage (NCBI taxonomy): Eukaryota > Viridiplantae > Streptophyta > Magnoliopsida > Asparagales > Asparagaceae > Agave > Agave tequilana. Next base: position 214,117 of record JAVJIF010002592.1, on the reverse strand, counting down.
ACAAAACACTTTAAACAAATAAGATGGATCTTTTGAGCTCTTAAACACTTTGAAAACTTGTTTTAAAAATCAGAGAATAGAGAAATTTTTCTTGTAAAAAAATCTTGGCCAAAATCCCAAAGAATGGGGTTTATATATGCCCAAAAAGAAACTAGCCGTTGGCTGTTTTTACAGCCAGATACAGCTGGCGGTCGACCGCATCGGTCGACCGCCAACTGTCATAAAAATGACCGTTGGAGACTTGCGGTCGATCGGCCGTCGACCGTAGAAAAATAGAGAGCAAAGCTCTCTGATCCGGTCGACTGCCCGGTCGACCGGCCCATGTGCCTAGCCAACGTGCACAGGCTTGTGCACGTCGGTCGACTGCCCGGTCGACCGACTCTGGGGTCCCGGTCGACCGGTCGGTCGACCGCCAGAGCCTGTCAGGCAAAAAACTTGGACAGAAAAACTTGTTAAAAAATATTCTAATAAATCCCATAAATCTTCTAAAAATTCACAAAATAGTTTCTGACATAATATATGTTATACAAACATGTGATAAAAATTTCAACACAATTATCAACATTTTGAACCATTTTTGTGTTATGGAAAAATTATCGAAAACCAAAACCTGTATTTTTTCAAACTTGGATTTTCAATAAACTTTGTCCAAAACCTATTCAAATACAAAAACATAATACTTAAACACTATTAGGCATGTTGCATATGGACATAGGTCCAATATACATGAAACATATACGTATCATTGTTTTTGTCTTTAATTCCAAAATAATGTTTTGTTAAAATACCAAACACCAAAACTCATGAATAGGCATATCAAAATAAGTTTGTCTAGGAAGTTAAGCATGCATATATATAGAATATATCTATATACATAAAACCATGTAAACTTGTTTTGAATCATCTATTCATGAAAACCAATATTGGTTAAACCAAAACCGAAAAACCGAATCCAAAACATGAACGTGTGTGTACTGTGAACTTGAGCATATCACACTATCTAATCTTTACACATGAATCTAAAACAAAAACTAAATTAGGATACCTAAGTCTTCTTGACGATCTCCATCTTCAAGTCGACTCGATCTAAACCTCCGTGATCCACCGAGCTAGACTCCAACGAGTGCTATGTATGATCTTGTTGCTCGGGCTCTTGAATCACCAGTGAAAGGCTTCAAAACTCATTTGTTGAAGCTAATCACCAACTATATCTTGATAATGATCTGAAACTAAACATCACAAGATTATTAGTAAACATAACTACATGAGTTAATCATCATCAAAACTAGAGTGGAAGACTTTGGGCCAACAATCTCCCCCTTTTTGATGATGACAAAACTCATGGAGTTATATATGCATGGATTAAAGTTAAGCTTCAAAGACGCTCCCCTTAACTCATGCATACCAATAAACAAAAATTATGCAATGAAATACTAAATATGAATATGCATCAATCATGCATAAAACAAATAAATCTTCAAGACATGCTCTTGATATCAATTAAATAAAACAAATAAATGCTATCAAATACTTCTCCCCCAAACAAACATGCATACAAAACATGAACATGCATATATATACCAAATATGCATATATATACCAAATACTTCTCCCCTTTATGTCAATCATCAATAAAGGTTAAAAAGTAAAAACAAATCAATAAATTCTTCTCCCCATTTTTGTTCAACCAAAGAATCAACAAAGGGTTAAAAACAATAAATGCAATGTTCTCCCCTCTATGTTTAAAAACAAAAATGATGTAAATAAGGGGTGACAATCAATTAAGATACCAAAAAAAATATGTCAAAGTAGCGCATCTTGATACCAATTGAAAGGAAACATAAAATATTGATACCAATTTTAAGAAGAAAAAGCATCTTGATACCAATTAAAAACATTCAAATAAACATCTTGATATCAATAAAGAGTATTATTCTTTTTAAGCATATGATACCATTGAAATTATAATATTCTACAATTTTTTAATTCATTTTCTATCATAAAGTAAGGGAGTGAAAATCTAGAGTAAACAAAATACCAATTGAAAGATAAAATTTGAGTTTTCTCCCCTTTATGAAATACCAATTGAAATTATGCAAAAGCTTGTAATAGCATACCAATTGAAAAAACTAATCAATTGAAATATGATATTCATTAAAAATTCAAGCTTTAGCATAAACATATATATGTATGAAAATTATATACCAATCGAAAGTGATACTATAGGAAATGAAGCATACATACATACAAATATATGAGTATACAAAAATGTCAATATTGATACAAATTGAAAGAATCCAATGATACCAATTGAAACACAAATAATATCAAGTGTATATCTCATATCTTACGAAGAATCCCGCAACTAGTTAAATGAAAAACTTTTAAACTAGTACGAAATCCTCCAAGTAATATATGGAATAAAACAAAAATATCATGTAAATCACATGGCACTAAACACTCGAAATCAATGAAGCACATATTATACTCATGAAAACACAATCATGAGAAACATTTAAAAGAGGTGAGTGTACAGTGTTAGATGAAACACATAATCACGAAAATTGGCAATAAAGCTCGATATTCCTTAAAACATGAAAGACATGAAAAACCAAATTTTCATTAAAAATAATTTATACTTCAAGGCATATGTATGTTGTGACAACACAAGAAGTATATATACATATCCCTAAACACAATTAAGTCCATAATAAAGATTTGTATGAAAAGCAAATGACTCAAGGGGTATACATATATATCTTAAGGTTTGGCAAAATAGACATATACATGAAGTGAAACATAAACACATAAAAAATGGATAAAATAGAATACAAGTCAAATGCATGAATCATCAAAACTAGACTATACTAGCACATCTAATGGGTACAAATAAGCGTTTCAAGTATAAACATATAAAGATCTATTTGTGGCCCACTCTATGTACAAGTATAAATCCTAGTCTTAATGAAAACTAACATTTAAACATATATTCAAAACTTAAAGCATAAAACAAGAAATAAATCAACATGATAAGCATAAAAACGATCATTATGTATATACATGTGCATTAGATCTAGGATATACATATTAGTTCAAAACAAGGTGAGAACACATAAATATAGATCCATATAAAACATGGGTGTCTCAAACAACTAACATGTAAATAACTAATCTAATAAACATGGCATAGGCATAATGAGCAATAAAACATGATATGCTATAATTTATGAACATGAAAAGCATGCAAATAATAAACGGGAGTTAGAGATTGATGCCAAACCGATGAAGGCACCTCTCTAGTTTCTCCAAACCAAGGTGGTCCTCCCACCAAACATCCCTTGAAAGTGATGCATCCACATAATACTCATGAAGCTCGGAACGCATCCACTCCAAGGTACCTCAACTCTCACGTCATGCGAGAGCGCCACCCTACATCAAATACAATAGGGGTGGTCTTTGGTACCCATACTCTTTGGGTCCATGGGGGTTAGTACATTTTCTAACCCAAATAATTTATTTGCTAAATTATAATCATTTATACGACCATAGCAAAATTAGCAAGGTGGCCCTTACGTCCACAATGTGTACAAGTGTACACATGAGCATACATGTAATGGGTGTGATCGTGAGGAGCATGTGTATGCCGTGTATGGTATGCATGCATAATAGGAACTTGTTTCTTTCGAAACAAAGATTCCAACCGTGTATGATTCATGGTACAATGGCTCAAAGTGGAGCCCAAATAATCCACACTCTTCTTAAGCATACAAATATCATTATCAATTCTAAAAGAAGAGGTGCATGCAATAGGTGAATTAGATGAGACTATCCTAGCATGGCAAACATGTGAATCCATATTATTTTTCAAAAATTCATTTTTCTTTAAACACATTTCTAAGTCCTTAGAAATAGAAGCAATTTTCATTTTTAAGATTCATTTTCTTTTAAAACAAAATTAACTTTTGAAGACAAGTTTTCATTTTTCTTCAAAATTGTTTCACAATCATTATTTTTCAAAACTTCATTATCTTTTAATGCAAGTTCAAGTCTAGATTTCAATGAATCCCTCTTATTAGAAATCTCAACCTTCTCTTGCAAAACCAACTCAAGTTTTGAAAACAAATCCTCTTTTTCTTTATTAATCTTACAAGTTTTCTTTTTCAAAACTTTATATTTTTCAAGGAGGTTTTTACAAACAATAGATAACTCTTCATTTAAAGAATTGGCATCCATACTATCATGATCATCAAATGAAGAGCTAGCACTATCCAGTTGAGTATCCGAATGTACCTCAACGGAGTCATTCCCTTGGACCATGAAGCATTGTGACTCGGATTCTCCACTAGATTCCTCCGGTTGGATTGGCAATTGAAGCTTAGAGGTGGAGGTGGTCAACTTGTTCCACACTACAAAAGCGGAATCAAGGTTAGAAACAAGTATAAGATATTCTTTATTAAGCGGCTTCTAATAGCCTCAAGGGCTTGTGTATTGGCCCCTATATGATTGCTATTACCAAGATAGCATTTCTTGGTAGCGGCAAGGAAAACATGCAAGCCTAGGGTTTTCAAATATATGGACATCTTAGTCTTCCAAACAACAATGTTGGAAGAATCAAACATAGGTGGGGTCATGAAGTCCATAAGTGTGTGCAAACAAATATATGTGCAAATGCAAATGATAAATTAGCTAACCAAGATCTCACTCTTAGGTTGTTAAATCAAGTATCAGGAGCGTAGGCTCTGATACCAATTGAAATCACCTAGAGGGGGGTGAATAGGTGATAATGCTAATCTAAAAACTAAATGCGAAAATTAAAACTAATTTTCAACTACACTTAGTACAACCAACGAGTGTAGCCAAATTCCCTATGAAGGGCTCTGGACTAACTCCTCTTGATTCCTCTGAATAAGAGTTGAGGTGCTATATGAAGCTCTCGTGATTAAGTACAAGTGAGGCACACAAACACAAGCCAAGCATATAAAGATGATAAGCAATATGAAATAATGCAAGGCACAATACAAGCAAATATGATATGAATGATATGAATGATGCACAACACAAATAAAGAGAGAGGGTTAAGAGACAATGGATTAAACGCAAACACAAAGATATGTTCCGAGGTTCGAGCCCCTAGCTCTACATCCCCACCTTCACCGAGAAGTATTTCCAATCCACTAGGAGTACCGAACTCCTCTCTCAACCAATACAATGCCACCGAGGCAATACAAACACAATCCACCTCACAAAGAGGGATAGGCCCTTAGCCAAACAACCACAAATCACCTCTACCTGAAGAGGGATACAAACCAACACCAACTCCACCTCACCAAGAGGGAGTAAACCAACAATCTCAACCTCTACCAATGAGGGAGCAAACACGAACCCAATTCCACCTCTACCAAAGAGGGATACAACAAGAAAGGGTTTACAACTTGGTGGTTTCCTCAACCACAAACAATTTTCCCACAAATAAATGATCCTAATAGAATAGGATAGAAGATAGGCTCAAATGTGGAAAACAAAGTGTTTTGATCAAAGAAATTCTCTTGGGAAAACACCAAAATAGATATAGAAATTTTAGATCAAAACTAATTCCCAAAAACCTAATTTCTTTGAAATAAACAAAATACTTTAAAACAAATAAGATGGATCTTTTGAGCTCTTAAACACTTTGAAAACTTGTTTTAAAAACCAGAGAATAGAGAAATTTTTCTTGTAAAAAAATCTTGGCCAAAATCCCAAAGGAATGGGGTTTATATAGGCCCAAACAGAAAACTAGCCGTTGGCTGTTTTTACAGCCAAATACGGCTGGCGGTCGACCACCCGGTCGACCGCCGACGGTCATAAATATGACCGTTGGAGACCTGCGGTCGACCGGCCGGTCGACCGTAAAAAAACAGAGAGCAGAGCTCTCTGGTCCGGTCGACCGGCCCATGTGCCTGGCCAACGTACACAGGCTTGTGCACGTCGGTTGACCGCCCGGTCGACCGACTCTGGGGTCCGGTCGACCGGTCGGTCGACCGCCAGAGCCTGTCAGGCAGAAAACTGGGACAGAAAAACTTGTTAAAAAATATTCTAATAAATCCCATAAATTTTCTAAAAATTCACAAAAATAGTTTCTAACATAATATATGTTATACAAACATGTGATAAAAATTTCAACACAATTATCAAACATTTTAAACCATTTTTGTGTTATGGAAAAATTACCGAAAACCAAAACCTGTATTTTTCCAAACTTAGATTTTTCAAATAAACTTTGTCCATAACTTATTCAAATACAAAAACATGGTACTTAAACACTATTAGGCATGTTGCATATGGACATAGGTCCAGTAATACATGAAACATATACATATCATTGTTTTTGTCTTTAATTCCAAAATAATGTTTTGTTAAAAATACCAAAACACCAAAACTTATGAATAGGCATATCAAAATAAGTTTGTCTAGGAAGTTAAGCATGCATGTATAGAATACATCTAATATATATATAACCATGTAAACTTGTTTTGAATCTATCTATTCATGAAAACCAATATCGGTTAAACCAAAAACCGAATCCAAAACATGAAACGTGTGTGTATTGTGAACTTGAGCATATCACACTATCTAATCTTTACACATGGATCTAAAATAAAAACTAAACTAGGATACCTAAGTCTTCTTGACGATCTCCATCTTCAAGTCGACTCGATCCAAACCTTCGTGATCCACCGAGCTAGACTCCAACGAGTGTTATGTATAATCTTGTTGCTCGGGCTCTTGAATCACCAGTGAAAGGCTTCAAAACTCTTTTGTTGAAGCTAATCACCAACTAATATCTTGATTAATGATCTGAAACTAAACATCACAAGATTATTAGTAAACATAACTACATGAGTTAATCATCATCAAAACTAGAGTGGAAGGCCTTTGGGCCAACAGGAGCTACCAGAACGGGACGATGTATGAGATACTTCTTGATCTCTTCGAATGCTTATCGGCAAGCACTGTCCCAAATGAATGAGGCTCTCTTCTTTATTAATTTGGTGAAGGGTTGGCAACGCCCTGAAAGATTCGATAAAATTCTCTGAATATATACCAATCGTCTTTGTAAGCCTCTGAGTTCTTACAGATTTCTCGGAGGTTGCATCTCTTAGATGGCGCGGACCTTTTCTGGATTCAGGTGAATTTCTTTAGACATAATGATAAATCCAAGGAATTTGCCACTGGCTACCTCCAGGAAGGGCTTGGTTGGGTTCATCTTCGACTGATGAGCTCGCATGATATCGAATACTCTTTTCAGGTCTGCGAGATGATCGCCTTTGTCACGACTTTTCACAGCAATATCGATGACGTAGCATTCTACGATCTTACATGCATGCTCATGGAAGATCGCATTCATGGCACGTTGATAAGTTGCACCTACGTTTTTCAAGCCAAAGGGCATTACTGTGCAGTAGTATACACCCAAAGGCATCCTGAAAGATGTGTGATTTTCATCTTCAACGTACATCCTTATTTGATTATACTTTGAGAAGCCATCCATGAAAGACATCCTCTCAAAATCGCACGTATTGTCAATCATAACATCCGTGATCGAGAGAGGGAATTCGTCTTTTGGACAATAGGCATTTAGATCCCAGTAGTCGATGCAAATCTAAATATTTTCATTCTTCTTGGGAACGGGAATTATATTGGCCACCCAATCAGGATGTTGCTCTTCTCTGATGAAACCAGAGTCTATTAGCTTCTTGAATTTTGATTTGATTGCTTTCATGATCTCTGGATGGAACCATCATTGTTGTTGTTTGACTGGCTTGGCATCTAGGTTGATGTTGAGATGATACATAGCAATCTGGGGATCGAGCCTGGGTATGTCCTCATAATTCCCAGCGAAGACATCTTTATACTCTCGTATGAGATGTATTAAGTCTTCTTTCTCGGTAGGAGACAAGCTCTCGGTTGATCCTCTTGATCTGTCTTGATCCTTTCTATATCGTTGGAGGATTTCCCCTGATCTTCTTCTCATTTTAGAAGAGTCAAGAGATTATGACAATCAACTGCCGAATTTGATCACAGATTTGATCTTGATTGGATTTGATCTCAATCCTGATTAGATTTAATCCCGATTAGATCCGATCTTATCTGGAGATTTGATTGGTCAAAGGTTGACCATAGCAGACCAGCAGCGGCGATGCCCGCTTTGAACTCACAGCGGAGCTGGAGGCAGTATCTGGCGAAGTCCGAAGAAAGCTCTTCGGCGAAGCTAGATGTCGTCTGTGGCGAAGCTACTATATACCCTTTTTGTACAGTTGTGAATGGCTTCAGGGCGAAGCTGACTCCCTCTGGCGAAGTTACGCTTTGGCAGTTTAGGCGAAGCTATAAGTTAGCTTCCTAGCAGAGCTTTGAATGGCTTCAAGGCGAAGCTGAATGATCTTAGCCTCTCAAGCGAGGCTACCCTTTGGGCTCATGTGATGCTAAGTGCTAGCATCTTAGACCTGCTGAGGTATGTTTAGAAACAATCCGGGTTCATTGTCTGCTTGCTGGATCAGTGGAGTCCAAGTTGCTTCCCTGTCCCTCGGAGATGGGTGAAAACTGGTCTTCAGCTCGTCTGTTACTTGTCTTTTGTAAATGTCAACAGGTTTAGACATTGTTCGGACCAATAAGAATCTTGTCTTTTTTAAGTGTCAACAAGACCCCCTTCAAAGTTTTCGAAAGTCTGCAATAGCTCAGGCTTCGAAATACTTTGAACTGTTTTGATTGGTGGTGTGTGGAGTATGAACGTCGCCATGATGGTTGAGTTCAGCTTCGCGTTGAATCCTGCTTTAGGATGTAGATTTGTCGAGGAATCATATAGACTCGCATCTGGGTAGCTTCGCGGCTGGGTAGGTTCGCTCTGGAACATCTGTTGCTTTCCCAAGGCCAACTGCCGTGGGCCGGTTACGAGAAGGATTACTTCTTCTCTCACACTGATCGAGGGAGATATTCTTTCCTCGCGCGTTTCGAGGGAGGATGTTCCCTTTCTTCAAGGTGCCATGAGTGCCTTTTTGGAGACGTTTCTTCCTTTACACAGTTCCGAGGGAAACCGTCCCTTTTGTCAAGGCGCGATAAATGCCTTAAATGTGCTCGTGCTTCCACGATTGAGGCGGCAGCGCTCAGGCCATGGGGCCTATAAATAGAACACTTGAGGTCCTCTGAAGAGAAGTGATCTACTCTTCTTCTCTTCTCTTGGTTGAGAGAGATACTCAGATCTCTGAATTAGTGGGAATGCCCACTCTGGTCATTATTCGGCCAAGGACCGGTAAGTCTTGATCATTCAACGGCTTCACCAATAATCTTTCAGAGAGTTCTTCTCCCTTAACTTAGCTTTGATAGCTACTTCAGGGATTGATTTCCCTTGTTCTTTATTTTGCAATTGACTGAGCTGTAGAGAAGGATTTTATCATAGCTTCCCAGCGAAGCTATCATTCTGACTTGATCACGGAAGGATCACTGCATGTTAAGTCCGCTGCCCAGGCAGAACTTGGGACTTAGTCTCTTCAAAGTTGAGCAAGTCTTGCCATATAGGTGAGGCTAAGACTGTGTCCCATAGGATCAGTCTGGTTTAGCCATATAGGCGAGGCTAGGACTTGGCGTTTGCTGAGCTAGCCCATCATTGCTGTGCACGCGAGGCTATCCTCTGCTTTAACTGAAACCAATGCTTGACTGGAGCGGTTGCTTTGCCTCAAAGAATTTGACTTAGTGCCTTTGCAGCTTTTCATGTGTTTAACTGCTAATCTGTTCTGATTTGCATTGCAATGAGCTATATTCGCCAATCTTGTGACTTGGTGAAAGAGACCAGAAAGTTGCCTTATGCTTCCCCAGTTGAAGCTTTACTTTTAAGCAGGAGGAACGAACTAGGGCAGCTGATGTGTGTCCCAGAGGCTGTTGGCAGTCGCTTATCCGAGATAATTCCTCCTGAGGCGAGGCTGGTGGTCGCTTATCTGAGATGATCCACTTCGGAAAAACGGACGTCACCTGTGAGATCACTGACCTTGTCCTAGTGGCACCATCTGTCTTTATGTGAAGGACTACAGCCTTGTGCAGGAGGGAGGCCTTTCGTGTCCAGTTGATCTGGCTTGGAAGCGGATAAAACCACTCGTATGCCTTTTGAGCAAATGACTCTGTTGTATGAAACACAACCTTGATGTAGTATCAATGCACCTTTCCTTTTTAAATTAATGAAAGTTCATTTTCTGCTCATTTGATTTCCACTTCGCCTTCGTCTTGAATTTTGGCTAGCGGAGGTAATCTTTATGCAAGGTAAAAGATAGGATTAAGATAGGAACGAGCTCCCAGCGAAGCTAACATATCTGCAAAGCTCGGTCTATGCCTTCAGCGAAGCTAAGGCAATCCTTTTACGCGAAGTCCGCATTTTGCTTTGTGGCGAAGTTAGCCCTTAGTGGCAGAAGCAGTGCTTCTCGGGAAGGCGCTTTAGGCAGCGTTTCAAATTAATTCGAAACGGCGGCCTGTGCCCTTTTCGAGGCATCGTTCCAGGCACTGATTGGCCTATAAAAGTCTGTTCGGACTATAGAGAGGACGGATCACTTCTCTTTTAAAAGAAGTTTCAGAGAACTTGACTCTTCTTCTTCTTTCTTCTTCATTCAAGAGTTTAAGAACTTCCACAGTTCTTTAATGGCGCCCAAGAGACGAGCAGGAAACGAGTGGCGGCTTCTACAGCGGAGGGTCCTTCTCCTCCGATCATCGAACGGCCAATCGCTGGTAGGGGACTCCCCATTTTGATTAGAGACCGCCGTCTCTCCTTTAAAGCCGATTTCTTGATTTCTTGATTGGGAATCCAAGAACTGAAGAGTTCTTCTTTAAGCTTCCAAGCAAAGCTATCTCTTAGGCGGTTGGCGTCCTGTTAAATGACAGGATGTGAAGCTGTCCTTTGAAATTTTGACAGAGAAGGACCGTAATGCCCTTCTGACGAAGTTAGCCCTTGAGGCTTTGTTGCATCCGGTTGTTCGAAGCTAAGTTTCCAAAGCGAAGCTAACACTTGGATATTTTCCTGCATCCTGTTCTCGTATGGGATGCGGAGTTACACTGCAGCTGCGAAGCTAAACTTCGGGGCGAAGCTATCGTCAGGCCAGCCTCGCTCAGAGGGCGAGGCTGTGCCTTGTCAAAATTCACTTTCTGATTTTTCCTCGTTCGGCTGATGAACTAATCATAATTTCTCTTTGTTCCTACAGTGCACTACACTCCTGGTCTTTTAAACAGTCTATTCGGGATGACCAGGGGATCGGACGGCAATATCAGCCTGCAATTTCAAGGGCAAGCTTCTCTGTTTAGTGAGCGGAGCTCTCTCGTCGAGACACGCTTATTCATGGTGGTGATTAATACACCACGAGGAGTATTTTGACTACAGCTTCCCTTGAAGATATCGACCGTCGAACTTACAGGAAGCCCGATTTCATGTTTAAGGATGCCGCACCAGACCCTGACCACCAACTACTGGCAGGGGAAGGGCAGTGGATTTTTTAGTTGGATGGTGAGAAGTTCTACCTTCCATCCAACAAGCGACATTTTCCTTTGTCATCCTTCCAGTGCGTGACGCAGGCTCGGAAGATGTCGTGGGAAGTGAGCCGGAGTACTGACTCTGTCCACATAGGGAAATTGATGCTTCAGTCTCCCGGTTATGCGAGAGCGGGGCCTCCTCGTTGCGTAATGGGCCTATATCCTGGGAATGTGTCACGAGAGATCCCAGTGGGAGAAAATCCTGCGGTGGCGCTGACCTTTGGCAACCAATTCTGCAAGGTCAATGGGAACTATCCAGCCACTGACTTCAGGACTCCAGGCTGGATTCACCCTCCGAAGGCATGGTGGAGGGATTTAACTGTATACATCCTCGATCATTTCGAGGAGGATTTGGAGAGGCTGAACCTCTATGAGGCCGTCAGGGCGACCTGCTATGGTATTGAGATGAACGTGGTGTACTTCTACGCTATCTTTGAATTGTATTGCCCAGCTTCGGGGACTTTCTTCACCCCTGTTGGCGAATTGGGTATGGCCTTGCATGAGATGTTGGAAGTCTCTGCTCTGCCTTTTGGGTCTCTTCCATACGAAGAATACTTCCCGTGCGAGGCAGAATTGGCACTTCTGGAGAAGCAGGAGCCCGCTTTGTTTGAGACCTACAGGGGGTTAATGTGCCACTTATACATTTGCTCCAGTATGCATGGAGGCAGTAAGGGAACCTCTTGTAGCTTGAAGAGCTGGGAGACTACTTATTCCCAGATATGGAGAATACTCCTGAAGCGGCTCACTGTGGAGTTGCTGATGAAGACATCTTTGACCGGATGCAAAAGCACTTCCAAGGGGATCTAGTTATGAAGGAAGACGATGGTCCCTATGAGCAGAGTGATATCCTTCGGAGTTTCCATCATCAGGCTCGCCGGCCGATGTCCCAGAAGGCACTACTGGCTGGTTTTTTAACAGTCTGGCTGAAGAGGTGCGTGGTGCCATCCTCTTCAGGTGACGTCGTTCATCCGAATGTTTTGCTGCCCGCTGTTCGTTTGGTTCATGATCGTCCTCTGGGACTTCTTTCGGCCATGCTGTGCTGTATCCAGAGAGGCCTTCGTGCATTGACGGAGGCTTTTTGCAGGCCACCAACGACGAAGCGTGGAAAGGGGACCATTTCACCCTGCGACGGACCTAACCCCAGAATAGGTCTGCCGTATACATACTTGATGGCATGGTTCGCCCTGCATTGTCCTTCTTTGATTGAAGTTGGAGAGGATCCCCCGCAAGATGTTCGAATGGCGCTTCTCCGCCGATTCGAAGGATGCTCATGGCAGAAGACTTACGTGGCTGAGGCCCGTAAATTAGTACGTCGCTATGACGTCTATAGTCTCTTCCACTGTTTTCCCCGTATTCAGGGTGCAGGCTATGGGGAAGAGTTCAAAGATGCGGGGGAGGGGCATTCGCCCCTGAGCCGGGGAGTTTTTGAGTGGCTAGTCAGCATCCGGCCTTCACATCTTGTTGACACTTAAAAAAGACAAGATTCCTATTGGTCTGAACAAATGTCTAACTTGTTGACATTTACAAAAGACAAGTGGCAGACGAGCTGAAGACCAGTTTTCATCCACCTTCAAGGACAAGGAAGCAGCTTGGACTCCACTGATCCAGCAAGCAGAACAGTGAGCCCGGGACGTTTCTAAACAGACCTCAGCAGGTCTAAGATGCTAGCATTTAGCATTACATTAGCCCAAGGAGATAGCCTCGATTGAGAGGCTAGCATCATCCAACTTCGCCAGGAAGCTAATTGACAGCTTCGCCGAAAAGCCTCTTTTCAGATTTCGCCAAGGATTGCCTTTAGCTCCGCTATGAGCTTCAAAGCGGGCAGCTCCGCTATTGATCTACTACGGTCAACCTTTGACCAATCAAATCTCCTGATGAGATTGGATTCAAACAAATCAAATCCAATCAGGATTCAAATATGGCAGGTGATTGCCGCTATCTCTTGACTCTCTTGAAACGAGTAAGAGGATCAAGGAGAATCTCCCAACAATATGGAAAGGATCAAAACAGATCAACCGGCCTGCCAATTCTAGCTCCGCAGAAGCTATCCTAGCCTCGCAGCAAGGCTAATCTCCAGATTTAAACAGATTTGATTCAATCTGTTTCCATATCTTCAAGGGACGATTATACCCTTGCTCTCCCTATAAATAGCCCGCCAGGGGTACAAGGAGACAGACACACATGCATACGGGAGGACTCCACAAGCAGAGGCTTCTTTATAACGCACCGTGCGCTCTTGAATTCAGAGACCTTTTAGAGAATTGCTTTCTCTAATCAGGGTATTGATACCCTAACATCGTCCTTCTTCTCAAGGAATCTCCGGAACCAGGCGAGAAGGAATTCCTTATTGAAGGCGATTTTGAGAAGCAGCAAGAGGGTTCTACCAACCTTCTGCTCTCTGATTCCCCGAACCAGGCGAGAAGGGAATCTCATCGCTCGCATCGTCAAAGGGACAAAGTGGTCGCGCGCTGACCAGACTCCTATCGGCACACTTCTCCAGAATCTCTGAGGAGATCTACTTGTAATCTTTTTAAGAATACTTGTAATTTAGCTCCTCAAACCTTTTTTTTTGTAAGTTTCCCCCCTTTGCAAACATAATGGAAAACAAGATGGCGACTCCGCTGGGGACGATATTCTCCTCTGCTGAGAATCAAGTGTCGCAATGCGACGATCAGACCTTCGGGTCTATCTCTGAATTCAACAAAGTCGGTGCAGCCAGAGCTTCTCTGGCTAAATCTTCAAGGAAAGTCTCTGCGGAGACTGAAAAGGTTCCCTGCAAACCTGCTGCGGTGCTCTGGCGCAACAAGGAAGCATGCCCACAGACCGAGCCCTGCACTCTTGAGAACTTGGTCATCCAGATCGACCAAGGAAGACCTGAAGAAGTCCTCTCTGGGGGTGACCTGACGCTTCGAGCACGGAAGCACAGGAAGGTCTTCACGACCAAGGTTTCAAATCAGAAACCAGAGGCAGAATTCTGCCAACACCCCACAGCCCCGCGTGTGGCTATTCAGGTTCCTCGTGAACCTAAGCATCTTCCGTCAAGGCGGATATGGAAGCCCAAGCAGAAGTCTCCAACCGAGGTTTCTGGTGTAGTCACGCCGAAACTGCGCCTCTCCCGCGAAGAAAAGGGTAAGATGCCTATCTACCCTAACGATGCTGCCAATCATGAAGTCCCGACGGCGATCATACCGTCGCTCAAATCAAAGGCAGCAAAGCCTTCTGACAGCCTCGCTTTCACAAGCGAAGCCACCATACCAAAGCATACTCATTGGATCCATGGCCGCGAGGCTAAGGCCAAAGAGTCATCTAAGGCTAATCTCTTTCGCGGCGGAATAGCGGATAAAGCACCTCGGCGTGCTCCGCTCTTTAGTTCATCAAGCACTAAGTTCGCACCTGCTGGCGAATCTAGATCTGAAGCACTATTCAGTGCTAATCCCTTTTGCAGGGATAAGAAGAATGGAGTATCGTCCCATGTACACTCCGAAAAAGCTTCTTTGTGAAGTTATCCAGGCTCTGTTGGGCCTGACCTACGAGAATTCCTGGTAAGCAAGCGGAAGCCGGAGCCCTTCCGAACTACTTTCCCCTGTTGTCAAAGAGGATGCCGACTTGTGACAATCCATTCAACCCGCTGCCGGCTACATCCAACCATGGTTGTATCTCTGCACCGGCAATCGGTGTTTGATCGGTTGTCCGCACATGTTCCTACAAGGCATCGCGGAAGGGGCGCCTCACCAGATCCAATCTCCGCCTCCGTCAATATGACCGGAAGAGGCCGAGAGCGACGCAAGGGGAGTCAGACATCTGATGGTCCCCCTTACAGTTCTCCAGATACAGATTATAATCCAAGCCTAGGCGAGGTCTCGGTACAAGAAGAAGGTGTTTTCCGAAACACCAGATCCAGGGTGGCAATACCCTACAATTACGAGCAACCTTCTTCCTCGACGGCCCTGATCCCGCCATCACCCGGGCAGTCACCTCAATCTTCAGACGAAGAAAAGGAAGACAGCGGGTATGCCTCGTCAGCGACGGTCAGTTCAGTGCGGACGGACAAAGCATCGGTCAATATAGTCGATAACGCCAATGACGACCTTCGTCGGCGTTTGGAAGCCCAGGAGCAGACCTCTAGAACTCAGCAAGAGGCCCTGGACAATATTCAACAGATGCTCGCTCAGCTCCTCAGCAACCGGAATGATGATACCGGGAGTAATCATGACGAGGAGGGACATCTCAGCAATGATCCGCCCAAGACGGAGAGATCTAAGGGAGGTTCTTCCCTAGATGCTGAAGTCCTTAAGGGCCTCCAGGCTCAGATTGCATCCCTAGCTCAGAGGGATGAATTAAAGAAGGTGGGGACAGTCCGTCCTTATCCACTAGAGTGGGATTCGGTGCCATACCCACCAAAGTTCAAACCACCAACGTTGCATACATATGATGGTAAGAGCTCGCCCAATCAGCACATCTACTATTTCCGGTCTCAGACTGGTAATGTCATAAGCAACGACGCCATCATGGCTAGGCTGTTTATTGGCACTCTAAAGGGCGTGGCATTCGACTGGTTCCGAAGCCTCCCTCCAGGCTCTATCAATTCCTGGCTCGACCTGGAAACTCGGTTCCTCTCTCGCTTCTATGAGGACGACACTGAAGTGACCATGGACAAGCTCCTCTCTACCGTACAGAAGAAGGGCGAACCCGTCCGCGACTACATTGAGCGGTTCAGAAACTTATCCTTGATGTGTCCAGCAGGGATGCCGTTACCCATGCTCTTACAGACATGCAGGCACAACTTCTTGGATCAAGTAGAAGTTCGCATGGGGGCTGTCAAAGCCCACACTTGGAAGGAATTAGTCGAACAAGCTGAGATAGCTGAGAAGTCAGCTAAAAAGTTCGAGCCATCCGCCCCCAGAGGCAAATGGGGTACGAACAGCAAAGGACGCGGCGACCCACCTCAGTCTTCCCAAGCTAAGGGGAAAGAGATTATGTCCGTAGAGTTATCCGGAGACGTGCAGTCGAAGGCTAAGAAGAGCGGCTTCAACAATCAGGAGCCCAAGTTCCCTCCAAAACAGTACTCCTTCAAAGATGATCAGGTGGTTACAATATTCCATCTGTTCCACAAAGGGAACAAGCTGAAGCTGCCGGATGCTCGACGTCCTGATGAGATAGGGCGCACAAACGACCCCAAATACTGCCTCTATCATAGGATGATTCACCATCCTACTGACAAGTGTTATGTCCTCAAGGACAGGATACAAGCCCTGATTGATGCCGGCGTCCTCACACTGAAGACGGAGCAGAAGAAAGTCACTGCCAATATGGTGACTCTTGAGTTCGGCACTGCCCAGAAGGTCACAGTTCCTGACGGGACCTATCCAGCCCTGGCGCCGCGGTTGGAAGTCAAGCATCATCCAGCCATGACTCAATACAACAAGGGTCTCGTCCCTTTGACATTGGAGACGGGGGAAGTCATGTGGATACACCCAGATCTCATCCAAGACATTCAACGGTGTTCAAAGCGGCCCAACTCAAAAGGCCAAGCCCTTGCAGAATTCTTGGCTGCTCACCCAGTTCCGGAGCATTCAAAACTCCACGAAGACATCCCTGATGAAGTCTTCGAGTCCAACGCAATTTCAGTAGAGGAAGTATGGCAGATGTTCTTTGATGGAGCATCGCGAATGGGCCCTAAAGGCAAGATTATTGCCGGAGTGGGGGTTGTGTTTATCTCCCCGCAGAACCATGTTCTTCCCAGAGCATTTTCTTTGACAGAATCATGCTCCAACAATGTAGCAGAATATAATGCTCTGTTCATTGGTCTTCAGCTCGCCCATGGAATGGGGGTACGCTACCTTGAAGCTTATGGCGATTCAAAACTGATCATCAATCAGGTTAAAGGCGAATATGAAGTCCGCCATGAGGACTTGGTGCCTTATTACCATACGGCCATTGAGTTGGCTAACCTATTTGAAGGTTTCTACATCGGGCATGTGTCTCGATCTCAAAATACCAAGGCGGACGCTCTCGCTGCATTAGCGACGATGCTAGCCTTGCCAGCCGACACCGAGTACTATCTCACAGTCGCGACCCGACACCTCGTATGCTCTAAGTATATGCTGAAAATCCAAGAAGTCCATAATGTCTCCATGAACCTTGAGACGATGGATTGGCGCTTCCCTCTCATTGACTATGCTCTGCACGGATTGCTCCCTGACGATCCTAAAGAAGCGGCTTCCATCAGACGAAGATCTCTCCGTTTCTATTATGATCCAACCTTGAAGATACTTTACCGTCGTTCATATGACGGTGTCCTCCTCCGTTGTCTCTCTCATTCAGAGGCACAGCAAGTACTCAAAGAAGCACATGATGGCATTTGTAGAGCCCACTAGCTGGGTCCGAAGCTCAAAGACAGGCTACATCGGCTTGGGTACTATTGGCCAACTATGATAACCGACGCCATCCAATATGCGCGAAGGTGCAAGGCATGTCAGATTCACGCTGACTTTATACACCAGCCTTCGGAGTTGCTCCACCCTACTGCTGCTTCATGGCCATTTGAAGCGTGGGGAATTGATGTCGTAGGGCCAATCAGCCCCTCTTCGGCAAAAGGTCACCGGTTTATCCTAGCAATAACCGATTACTTCTCAAAGTGGGCAGAGGCCATACCGTTGGCCGAAGTCAAAACCTCCAATCTGGTTAGCTTCATCAAACACCATGTCATCCATCGATTTGGTGTCCCCAGGCGGATCATCCACGACAATGGTCCTCAATTCATAAGCCAAGGATTCTATCGGTTCTGCGATAAATACCGAATTCAGAATATGGCTTCAACAGCTTACAATCCTGCCGCCAATGGTTTAGCAGAAGCATTCAACAAGACAATCATCAAGCTGCTCAAGAAGTTTGTCTCCTCGAACAAGCGAGATTGGGACGAAAAGCTCGGTGAATGCCTTTGGGCCTACCGGACTACGGTTCGGACACCGACAGGCAATACGCCTTTCTCCCTGGTATATGGGTGCGAAACGGTCATCCCATTGGAAATCCAGGTGCCATCATTGTGAGTAGCCCTGACTACTAAAATGACATCAGAAGACAATGATCGTCTGCGTCTTCAAGAGCTCGAAGCCCTGGACGAGAAGCGGCTGCAAGCTCAGCAACACATCGAGCTATATCAGGCTCGGATGTCAAAAGCCTTCAATAAGAAGGTTAAGCAAAGAACCTTCCAGAAAGGAGATCTGGTCTTAGCCGTCAGACGACCGATGATTATGACGCACAAGACCAAAGGCAAATTTCAGCCTAAATGGGAAGGACCGTTTGTGATAGAGACAGTCTATTCAAACGGAGCATACCGCCTTATGACTGCAGAGGGCGACCTCCTCATGATGCCAATCAATGGCAAATTCTTAAAGAAGTACTATCCTTAATCAAGGATCTTGCTCTCGATCAAGTTAACATTACACCTCTGATCGAGATCCGCGCGTCCGGAATGCGCACAAAGAGAGCCTCTCTCTTTCTCCAAGCATATCAAATCTGTTGGTAGCTGGGGGTTTGCTTAAAATCCCAAGGGACCTGCTCCCACTTGATTCCCTCTCCAGAATCACTTACCAATTCTCATCCATAGAATGGTAAGACCACATATTCTGCTGTTACGTTAACATTAAACCTATGACAGCAGTCCCCTCATTTCTCCTCATGAGAGCGAGACCTCCAAAGTCACTTACCAATTCTCATCCATAGAATGGTAGGACCACACATATTCCGCTGTTACGTTAACATTAAACCTATGACAGTGATTTTCTCGTTTCTCCCCGAGAAGACGAGACCTTTTCCAAATCCAATCCAACTTTTGAACTTGGTGGCTTCTCAACCAGTTATGTCATTGCGACCTCTGAACTGGCAGATAGCCAAGTCTCATCTGTCATTGAGCTTAGTGGCGTCTTAATCGGTTATGTCATTGCGACCTCTGAACCAGTAGACAGCTAAGTCTCAATCTCGAGTCCTGTTGACATTTACAAAAGACAGGTCTCGATACTTGTTGACATTTACAAAAGACAAGTATCACCTATTTTGAGCTTGGTGGCTTCTCAACCAGTTACGTCATTGCGACCTCTGAACTGGCAGATAGCCGAGTTTCATCTACCATTGAGCTTGGTGGCTTCTCAACCAGTTACGTCATTGCGACCTCTGAACTGGCAGAAAGCCAAGCCCCTATCATTGAGCTTGGTGGCATCTCAATTGGTTATGTCATTGTGACCTCTGAACCAGCAGACAGCTAAGTCTCAATCTCGAGCCCTGTTGACATTTACAAAAGACAGGCCTCATACTTGTTAACATTTACAAAAGGCAAGTATCTTCACTCCAGCCCTGCAATGGGCTAACCTCGAGACTGGCAACATCTCAATTGGTTATGTCATTGCGACCTCTGAACCAACAGACAGTCATGTCTCATTATCCAAACAGCAGAAGTCAAAAGGAAAATTTTCTATTAAAGCCAAAAAGATGGGATACATGGAGGAGCATATACAATGGCCTACAGGCGTATATGGTAAGATCGAATCCGATCCCCGAACGAAGCTAGCCTCGTTCTCCTGTCATCAGCAGCCTGGGCCAGCGCCTGTGATCTCAGCTCAGCCTCATCGAAGTCCACCGCCTGAGCCAGACGAGCCTCGACCTCCGCCAAAGTCGCCCTCTGTGACGACTCCTGCCGCGCCAGTTCCTCACTCTGAGCCCTGAGCTGCTCAAGCCGCGCAGTCTCTTCATGACGCATCTGTGTAGCTTTGGATAAGAGGAGATTTGCCTTCCGGATCATCTCTTCGGCCCTCTTAACCTTATCTTCGGCATCAAGAAGAGCACTGGTAGAAGCGTCAATTGCACTCCCAACCTCTACTTGCTCTGTCTCCAAGGACTTCAAGTCAGAGGAGATAGCCTCAGCAGCCTTTGAGCGGCGAGCTGAGCCTCGCGCCTTTGGGCAACAAGATGTGTGAGCCGTTCATCAGCCAAAGACGCTGCGTCTGAACGATAGAGACGGCGCCATTCCTCCACGTCCTTCTCAAGGTCATCTACCAGGAGTTCCAGAGCAGTAGCTTGATGGTACCCCTCAAAGTCTCGAATGCAATCAATACCTCGGGAGAGGACCACCTTCAGCTTCGAAAATGGCACAGGCGAGCCTTTCAAGACTAGACCGATAGTCTGCTCCAAATTGTTATAGAAGCTATCGACCAGATTACCTATGAAGTCATTCTCAGCTTCATCAATCTTTGGTAGAGGGACAACCTCGGAGCAGTCTACCAGCCCGGCCGACACCACCGAGAAGAAGAAGCGGAAACATCGACAGCAGCAGGACAAGCCAAGGACGATCTCGGCGGAGTCCTCATCGAAATTAATACACCAGCCACCACGAGGGAAGGGCTGGCAACTACCTCTGGAGCAACGGGCTCAACCACCTGAGTTGGGGAGGCAGGGATGGTGATCACCCTCAACTCCATACTCGCCGGCATCTCACTCAGGAGTGAAGGCATCTGTGGGACTGTCGTCTCCACAACCCCCGACCTCTCAGTTGTCATGGGCTGATAAGAGGGGAGGTCGCCGTACAGCGCGTCCAACACAGCAGCATCCGCCGCGGTCGAAGCACTCGACTCGCCCTCTAACCTCTTAGGAGAACCCTCCGCTTCCTTCGAAGCTGATGCACCTTGGGGACGAATACCTGCAACAAAACCAAGGTCAAAAGGAGACGCAGCAAACAGGCGAAGACCAAGAGATCGTAGTCATATCGAAGGCTGATGTCACCTCGCCAGCCGCATCGGAATCCAAGGGTCCCATCGGAAAGTTCTTACCAGACTCGACGTAAATGGCCGGCCCGCTCTCGCCCGCCGAGTCCCCTGCAGACCACTCAACAGAGCTTGATTCCACAGAACTTCCTTTGGAGGTCCCAACACCCGAAGGACCGACATCAGCTGTGCCACTCCCAGACTCTTGCGAGTGAGCGGAAGAGCTGGCTGCAGCCCTATAAGTGAACAGGGGATCGTAGTGTTCCCCTTGCTCTCCAACTGCCTCAGCTCCTGCAACAAAAAGCAAATGATGAGTTATTTAAAGTGCGCTGAAGGCATATTAGATGGGGCCAATCTTACCAGTAGTCGGTTCAGCAACCGACGGCTCAGCCACTAATGGAGCAGCAGAAGGAAGCGCAGTAGAGGGTTCGCCCTCTACCACAATTGTAGGAGCATGGCGACGGGGCTTCTTCGCCAACGACTTCCTACGGGACCCACTCCCACGTTTCCTCTTGAAGTGGACATCAGAATCCTCTTCTTCCACTTCTTCCACATGTCGTGGGGAAGCTGTCCCCACCACGCCGGAGCCGGCTTCACAGGTGTCAGCTTCACGGACATCAGCTCCTGTCCCTACCTCAAAGCGAGGGCTCCCTGCATCAGAAGCCTCGCTATCATCCACAGCGATGAACTCCTCTATGCCAGGGACACGGACTCGTTGACCCTCCTTCTTCTCAGAAGCCTTCTGCCTCATCCGATGAGCAATCAATCTCACACCCGAACTATTGGCATTGAATCCAGGAGGCGTGGAATTCGAAGCCGCATACCATTGGCAGAAGCACAAGGTCGTCCGAAGGCCGGGATCTCTCAACGGCGTGCGTAGCCGCGCCCCAGTGCCATCTGCAGTAAAGAACCGCCAGGCGCGGGCCCCATCAATGAGGCTCCCCATGAAAGCCAAGTCCGGATTCGGGTTGCCCACGTACAGCTGGTCATACCCGAATTGGCGGGCAAACCGGCTCGGAACGTAGGGTTCCAGGTAGCAGGTGTCCCCACTCCTGAACAGCAAATGCGAGGGTCGGATGCTGACCAGCCACTCGAAAACACCTCGACTCATGGGAGAGTCACTCAATTCCGCATCATGGAATTCCTCATTGTACCCCGCATCCCGCATGAAGGAAACAGCGAAACAGGCTGTAAGCGTCATATCGGCGTACTAACTTACGGGCCTCAGCCACGTAGATCTTCTGCCATGAACAGCCCTCGAAGCGGCGGAGAAGTGCCGTTCGAACACCCTGCGGAGGATCCGCCCCAGCTCCAATCAAAGCCGGGCAGTGCAAGGCGAGCCACGCCATCAAGTAGGTATACGGTAAACCTACCCTAGGATTGGGTCCGTCACAGGGCAGGACGGCACCCTTTCCTCTCCTCGACACCGATGGTCTGCAGAAAGCCTCCGTTAGCACACGAAGGCCCCTCTGGATACAGCACACCATAGCCGGGAGAAGACCCAAACGGTGGCCATGGACCAAGCGCACAGCCGGCAGCAAGACATTCGGGTGGACAATGTCACCCGAAGAAGACGGCACCACACATTTCTTTAACCAGATGGTTAAGAAACCGGCCAGCAGCGCCTTCCGAGACATAGGCCGACGAGCCCGGGGGTGAAAGCTCTGAAGGATATCACCTTCCTCAAAAGGACCATCATCTTCAGTCACGATGATGTCCTTTTCGGCATGCGCCTCCATCCGGGCCAAGATGTCCCCTTCAGCAACTCCGCAATGAGCAGCTTCAGGCACACTCTTCATGTCCGGGAACAGATAGTTCCCCCAGCTCTTTAAGCTCTTCGAGCTACTCTTGCCACCAGTGTGGATGCTGGAACAAATGTGCAAGTGGCACATCAATTCCCGGTAAGTCTCAAGCAAAGCAGGCTCCTGCTTCTCCAGCAGAGCCAACTCCGCTTCACAGGGAAAGTACTCTTCGTACGGAAGAGACCCAAAAGGCAAGGCAGAGATTTCCCACATCTCATGCAGAGCCATGCCCAACTCACCAACTGGGTGAAGAAGGTCTCCGAGGCAGGGCAGTATAACTCAAGGATGGCGTAGAAGCACGCCACCTTCATATCAATACCGTAGCAGGTCGCCCTGACGGCCTCATGGAGGTTTAACTTCTCCAAGTCCTTCCCGAAATTAGCAAGGACATAGTTGGTCAACTCCGCCCACCATGTCTTGGGAGGATGAACCCAACCGGGGTCCTGAAGTCAGTAGCAGGGTAATTCCTGCCAACTGCGCAGAATTGGGCGCCAAAAGTCTGCGCCACAGCCGGATTCTCTCCCACTGGAAGTTCTCGCGATACCTTCCCAGGGTACAGCCCCATTATGCCGCGAGGAGGGCCCTCCCCTGAATAGCCGGACTGATATGACAATCTCCCGACATGGACAGATTCAGCACTTCGGCTTACACTCCACGCCATCTTCCGAGCCTGAGTCACAGCCACGAAGGAGGACAAAGGGAAGTGTCGCTTAGTGGACGGAAGATAAGATTTCTCGCCATCCAACTGAAAAATCCACTGCCCTTCGCCGGCCTGCAACTGGCGATCGGGATCAGGTGCAGCATCCCCGAATATGAAGTCAGGCTTTCTGTAAGTCTGACGGTCGACATCCTCAAGCGGAGCAGTGGTTAAGATACTCCGCATGGTCTGCGGATGACCGCCTTGGATGAGCGTATCCCGGACAAGAGAGCTCCGCTCGCTGAATAAAGAAGCCTCTCCATGGAATCGCAAGCTGATGCTACCATCTGCTCTACTGGATAACCCGAATAGACTGTTCGGGAGACCGGAGGTGTAATGCACTGCAAAGACATGAATGAGCTATGATTAGTTCATCAACCAAGTGGATATGAAAACATAAAAATTCACTAAGGCATAGCCTCGCTCAGCGAGCAAGGCCAGCAAGGCAATAGCTTCGATGAAGCTTGATCTCGTGGATGAAACTGCATCTTCGCAGGAAGAAATCCGAAGCACCAACTTCGCTTAAGCAGGAAGTGGTATAGCCCTGAGGGCTGATGTCATCAAAAGGGCATTATGGTCAAAAGTCATCATGACTGAGAGGACTTATTCAAGTCCTTTTCCTCAAACAGTACGGAGATGGCCCAAGTTATGGCTTCGTGCGAAAGCCCAAAGAAGAACTGTTCAGTTCTTAACTCCCTGGTACAAAGAAAATAGGGAGGAGAACGAATTCTCTAATGAGGACAGATCATGCCTGATCGTCCTAATGGCCGAGTATCGGCTCCAAAGGATGGAGACCACTCTCTAATCAGATCGGAAAGTTCCTTACCAGCGATCGGTCGCTCGATGACCGGAGGAGGAGGGCCCTCCGCTGCAAAAGTCGCTGCTTCTTTTCCCGCTCGTCTTTTGGGCACCATCGAAGAAATGCAAGAGTTATCAAAGTACTCTGAGTAAAGAAGGAAGAAGAAGATGGAAAGACAGAAACTTCTCTGGAAAAAGGAGATCTTTTTCTGTTCAGCCCGATCGGGCTTTTATAGGCCAATCAGCGCCTAAATTGAGGCCTCGAAAAAAGGGCACATGCCGCCGTTTCGAATTAATTCGAAACATCGCCCGAAGCGCCCGAGGCGCTTTCCCAAGGGGCGACGGTTCAACCCCACTAAGGGTTAACTTCCCACAGGAGCAAAGTGCGGACTTCGCACAATCCTTCAAGGGCTTAGCCGAGAGGCTTACCTTAGCCCTCCAAAAAGGTGCTGCTCGCGGGACATGCCAGTCTCGCGAAAATCATTCGAAGAAAGGACTATGTCCTTAGCTCCGCACACAGTTTAGCCCAGCTATGGCCAGACTCTCAGTGAAAGCAAGAAAAAAATCAGATGATCGGAAGATGAACTTTCATTGATTTAACAGGAAGGGTACATTGATATTACATCAAAGTTGTGTTTTATACAATACATCCAGTTGCCCAACAGGATCATTTGAGGCATACAAGCGGTTTTATCTGCTTTCAAACCAAATCAACGGGACAGGAAAGGCCTTCCTCCGGCAAAAGGTCGTAACCCTTCGCATATGAACAGATGGTGCCACAGGGACACGGTCATTTTTCTCCACAAAATGGCAAACCTTGCCAGGCCATTTTTGTTGAAGCCTGGCAATAAAAACCTATCGCCGCCAACACAATAGATCACGTATAATGGGAATCGGCAGTGATACCAGTGATCTAACGGGCGCGATACTCGCTTTCCCGAAGAGGATCGCCCCCAAAGGCCACCAAAGTTGAAAGTCGGCAATGGTGCCGGCGATCCCACAGGCGACGCCCACTATCTTGAAGCGGATCATCTCCGGTAAAAGCGGCAGCCAACCTCACCTCAGAACGAATCATCACGGATAAGAGGCTGCCAACGGCCTTTGGGACACGCACCCGCTGCCCCGAATTGTTCCTCCTGCTTAAAAGTAAAGCTTCAACCGAGGAAGCATAAGGCAATTTTATGGTTCCTTCCATCAAGTCACAAGATTGGTGAACATAGCCCACTGCAAGGCAAATCAGAACAGCTTAGCAACTAAGCACAGGAAGAGCTACAAAAAAGCTAAGTCAGGTTCTTAGCAATCTAATTTCAGTCAAAGCAGAGGATAAGCCTCGCCTGCACGGCAACCAATGGGCTGGCTCAGCAAACGCCAAGTCCTAGCCTCGCCTATATGGCAAAGTCAGACTGATCTTGTGAGATACAGTCTCAACATTCACCAATATGGCAAGACCGGCTCAACTCTTGAAGAAACCAAGTCCCAAGTCCTGCCTGCGTAGCGGACTTAACATGTAGTGAACAAATCAAGATGATAGCTTCACAGAAAGCTATGATGAGATCCTTCTCTGCAGCAGCCAATTGCAAGATGGAGAACAAGGGAAGCCAGCCAATCCTTAAAGCAGCAAATCAAGGGAGATGAGTTCCCTAAAAGCGGTGAAGTCTCTGAATGATCAAGACTTACTGGTCCTTGGCCGGATAAGAACCAGAATGGGCTTTCCCACTAATTCAGAGAAGAGAAAACAAGCAGGTCATTTCTCTTCAGAGGACCTCAAGTGTCCTATTTATAGGCCCCATGGCCTGAGCACTCTCACCTCAAGCGTGGAAGCTCGAATACATTCAAGGCATTTATTGCGCCTTGATGGAAGGGACGGTTTTCCCTTGGAACCGTGCAAAGGGAGAAAACGTCTCCCTCATAAAAGGCACTTATAGCGCCTTGAAAAAGGGAAACATCCTCCTTTGGTAAGGTGCGACCGGAGAATATCTCCCTCGAACGGCGCGAAAGGAGAAATAATCTTCCTCGTAAATCAGCCCGTGACAGTTGGCTTTGAAAAGGTAACAGGAGTTCCAAAGCGAACTTATTCCCGGAAGCCCAGATGCGGAGCTACCCGTGCGCGAAGCTACTCAGAGTCACGATCCAGTGCAATTCTTCGTCAGATTTATCCCAAAGCAGGATTGAAGGCGAAGCTGAACTCAACCATCATGGCGACGTTCATATTCCACACACCATCGATCACAGCAGTTCAAAGTGTTTCGAAGTCTGGGCTATTGCAGACTTTCGAAAACTTTGAAGGGGGTCTTGTTGACACTTAAAAAGACAAGATTCCTATTGGTCTGAACAAATGTCTAACTTGTTGACATTTACAAAAGACAAGTGGCAGACGAGCTGAAGACCAGTTTTCATCCACCTCCAAGGGACAAGGAAGCAGCTTGGACTCCACTGATCAGCAAGCAGAACAGTGAGCCCGGGACGTTTCTAAACAGACCTCAGCAGGTCTAAGATGCTAGCATTTAGCATTACATTAGCCCAAGGAGATAGCCTCGATTGAGAGGCTAGCATCATCCAACTTCGCCAGGAAGCTAATTGACAGCTTCGCCGAAAAGCCTCTTTTCGGATTTCGCCAAGGATTGCCTTTAGCTCCGCTATGAGCTTCAAAGCGGGCAGCTCCGCTATTGATCTACTACGGTCAACCTTTGACCAATCAAATCTCCTGATGAGATTGGATTCAAACAAATCAAATCCAATCAGGATTCAAATATGGCAGGTGATTGCCGCTATCTCTTGACTCTCTTGAAACGAGTAAGAGGATCAAGGAGAATCTCCCAACAATATGGAAAGGATCAAAACAGATCAACCGGCCTGCCAATTCTAGCTCCGCAGAAGCTATCCTAGCCTCGCAGCAAGGCTAATCTCCAGATTTAAACAGATTTGATTCAATCTGTTTCCATATCTTCAAGGGACGATTATACCCTTGCTCTCCCTATAAATGCCCGCCATGGGTACAAGGAGACAGACACACATGCATACGGGAGGACTCCACAAGCAGAGGCTTCTTCATAACGCACCGTGCGCTCTTGAATTCAGAGACCTTTTAGAGAATTACTTTCTCTAATCAGGGTGTTGATACCCTAACATCGTCCTTCTTCTCAAGGAATCTCCAGAACCAGGCGAGAAGGAATTCCTTATTGAAGGCGATTTTGAGAAGCAGCAAGAGGGTTCTACCAACTTTCTGTTCTCTGATTCCCCGAACCAGGCGAGAAGGGAATCTCATCGCTCGCATCATCAAAGGGACAAAGTGGTCGCGCGCTGACCAGACTCCTATCGGCACACTTCTCCAGAATCTCTGAGGAGATCTACTTGTAATCTTTTTAAGAATACTTGTAATTTAGCTCCTCAAACCTTTTTTTTTGTAAGTTTTCCCCTTTGCAAACATAATGGAAAACACATCTATTATACCGGAGCGGGGATAGCTGCTATTTGGAGCCTTATGTCCCAAGTCGGTTTGCTCGGCAGTTTGGATATGACCAGCTGAACGTGGGCAACCCAAATCTCAATCTGGCTTTCATGGGGAGCCTTATTGATGGGGCCCGTGCTTGGCAATTCTTCATTGCGGGCTGTACTGGGGCGCGGCTGCGTACGCCGTTGAGGACTCCCAATCTTCTGATGACCCTGAGCTTCTGCCAGTGGTATGCAACTTCTAACTCCACACCTCTTGGATTCAATGCTAACAGCTTTGGTGTGAAGTTAATTTCTCAGCGGCTGAAGCGAAAGGTCTCTGAGAAAAGGGAAGGTAAGAGGGTTCGCGTCCCAGGCATGGAGGAATTCGTTGTTGTGGATGACAGCGAAGCCTCGGATGCAGAAAGTCCTCGCTTTGAAGCGAAGACAGATGCCGGGACTCCTGCAGCTGGTTCTGGTGTGATGGGGATAGTTCCCCCAAGACATGTAGAAGAAGTGGAGGAGGAGGGTTCTGATGTCCCTCTCAAGCGCAAACGGACAGGTCGGTCCCGTAGGAAACAGTTGGTGAAGAAGCCCCGTCGCCAAGCTCCCACGGTCGTTGTAGAGGACGAACCATCTGTGGCGCTTCCTCCTCTTGTTCCATTAGTAGTTGAACCGTCAGTCGCTGGACCGACGACTGGCAAAGTTGCTCCGGACTTAGGTAAGATCAGCTTCGTCTTTGTAATATATCTTCTATGTGTTCCGGACCGCTTATTATCTGCTTCGTGATGTAGGAGCTGAGGTGGTGACGAGCCCGAGAGCTGAGGCCGTCGGAGAACAAGGGGAACATTATGATCCTCTATTCGCTTATCACGAGGGTGATGAGGCCGGCTATTTTGCCGTCCCGGAGGAATCCGGAGGTGATGTGGCTGACGTTGGTCCTTTGGGCGTCGGGACTTTCAAAGGAAGTCCTGTAGCGTCAAGCTCTTTTGGGTGGTCCACGGAAGATTCTGCAAGCGAAAGCGGCCGGCCATTCGTGTTAATTCCGCAAAGGACTTTCCAATGGGGCCCGTAGAGACCGATGCGGCTGCCGAGATGTCTGAGGCGACATCATCCTTTGGTATTGTTCCGACCTTTTGGCTTTCATTATTTATTGTGTCTTGCCTAAACACAATTTTGTTGCAGGTGTTCCGCCTCAAGATGCGTCAACTTCAAGGGAACCAGAGGATCTTCCCGAGGGGTCAAGGGGTGATATGAGCACTTCGACCGCGGCGGAGGCCGCTGTGTTGGACGCGCTGTATGGTGATCTGCCCCCTTATCGGCCTGAGCTAGCCAAAGGAACAGAGGTTGAAGGGGTGGTAGTCTCGGAGGTGTCCTCACTCCCAACTATATCAACGAGTGAGGCGCCGTCAGTTGTGGCACGTGCAGAGTTGAGGGTGATTACAAGCCCTACTTCCCCAACGCTGGTGGTTGAGCCTGCTGTTCAGGAGATGGTCACTAGTCCTACCTCAGTTGTGGTTAGTGTACTGGTCTCAATGAGGACTCCGCCAAGGTCACCGATGCCCTATCACGCTGCTGCAGCCGGTGTTCCCGCTGTTCCTTCCACAGTAGTGTCAACCAGTCTGGTGGATTTTTCTGAGGCTGTCCGTCTACCAGAAGTGGCCGAGATTGAAATTGATTTTATAGGTGACATAGTCGATAGCTTTTATAAAGGCTTGAAGCGATGCATTGATCTGGTCTTGAAAGGCTCGACTATGCCATTCTCAACTTTAAAGGTGGTCCTCTCCCGTAGTATTGAAAGTATTCGGGACCTTGAAGGGTATAACCAGGCCACTGCCTTGGAGCTCCTGGTGGATCAATTTGAGAGGGACGTGGAGGAATGGCGCCGTCTTAGCCGCTCAGACCTGGAGTCTTCGGTTAACGAGCAGCTTGCACATCTTGTCACTCAAATGCATGAAGCCCGTCTTGCTGCTCAGGAAGTTGCTAAGGCTATTTCTTCTAACTTGAAATCCTTGGAAACAAGGCAAGCAGAGGTTGGGAATGCCATTGATGCCTCCACCAGTGCTCTTCTCGACGTTGAAGATAAAATTGGAAGGCCAAGGAGATGATCAGGAAGGCAAATCTTCTTTTATCCAAGGCTGAACCAGTGCGTCTTGAAGAGATTGCCCGGCTTGAGTAGCTCAGGGTTCAAAGTGATGAGCTTTCGCGGCAAGAGTTGGCTCAAAGGGCAACTTTGGCTGAGGTCGAAGCTCGTTTGGCGCAGGCGACGAACTTTAATAAGGCTGAGCTGAGGTCGCAGGCGCTTGTCCGGGCTGCTAATGATAGGAGAACGAGGCTGGCTTCCCTTGAAGAGCGGATCAGATCTTATAATGTACGCCCGTAGGTCATAATATATGTGCTTCCATGTATCCCATTCTTTTGGAATCAATGAAAATTATAATTTTTGTCTTGACTCCCTGTTGAATCTCCAAACTGTTCTACTTTCTGAATTGTCGGTTCCGAATTGTATTGCATCCGTTTGAGAACATAGTCTTTGTTGGATTGAATACTGAGACTTGGCAGTCTGTCAGTTCAGAGGTCGCGATGACATAACTGGTTGAGACGCCACCAAGCTCAAGGTTGGTGATACTTATCTTTTGTAAATGTCGATAAGTATCGAGACCTTTCTTTTGTAAATGTCAACAGGGCTCGGGGTTGAGACTTGTCTTTTGTAAATGTCAACAAGCTCAAAATTGAGACTTGGCTGTCTGCTGGTTCAGAGGTCGCAATGACATAACCGATTGAGACGCCACCAAGCTCAAGATTGGTGATACTTATCTTTTGTAAATGTCGGTAAGTATCGAGACCTGTCTTTTGTAAATGTCAACAGGGCTTGGTTGAGACTTGTCTTTTGTAAATGTCAACAAGCTCAAAATTGAGACTTGGCTGTCTGCTGGTTCAGAGGTCGCAATGACATAACCGATTGAGACGCCACCAAGCTCAAGGTTGGTGATACTTATCTTTTGTAAATGTCAATAAGTATCGAGACCTGTCTTTTGTAAATGTCAACAGGGCTCGGTTGAGACTTGTCTTTTGTAAATGTCAACAAGCTCAAAATTGAGACTTGGTTGTCTGCTGGTTCAGAGGTCGTAATGACATAACCGATTGAGACGCCACCAAGCTCAAGGTTGGTGATACTTATCTTTTGTAAATGTCAATAAGTATCGAGACCTATCTTTTGTAAATGTCAACAGGGCTCGGTTGAGACTTATCTTTTGTAAATGTCAACAAGCTCAGAGTTGAGACTTAGCCGTCTGCTGGTTCAGAGGTCGCAATGACATAACCGATTGAGATGCCACCAAGCTCAAGATTGTAATGGAGTTTGGGAAAGGCCTCATTTTCACGAGGAGAAACGAGGGAATCACTGTCATAGGTTTAATGTTAACGTAGCAGCGAAATGTATATGTGGTCTTACCATTCTATGGATGAGAATTGGTAAGTGATTTGGAGGTCTCGTTATCACGGGGAAAAACGAGGGAATCACTGATTGGTAGTCAAAAGTGCATTTTTATCATCATATTTACCATCACATTTTCATATTTATTCATTTAATTCTGCACAATTATTAATATTTTATTATTTATTGTGTGCAGGCCTCGAATTGTTATGTTAACAATAAATAAAGCCTAAAGAGCCCAAAAGCCCAGATCCAAGCCCATGTTTGAAGCCCAGGTGAAAAAGCGCAAATACAAAGAGTCAAAATGCAAATACAAGGGCTGAAAGTTGCAAATATCAGAAATTAGGGAAGGATAGACTTCTATCCAACCCTAAACACCTGCAGGATGAGAATAAAAGGCCAAGATAAGAAGAAAATTCGTGGGAGGAAGATTTGAAGAAATCTGGATTAAGGGTAACTTGATTACCAAGTTACCTTGAAAATCCAGATTTAAAAGGCCAGGATTACAATTCTAGAAGCAGGCACCCACATGGACGGACCAGGAGAGGCCACGCGCCAAAGCGCGTGGCCAGAAGCCACAAAAGTGCCGCGGAACCGCCGCAAATCCGCGGCACTTTGATAAGATCCTGATCCAAATTTCGTGGGCAGATTCGTCCGGGACTCTGTAGCCTTCTGCATCTATAAATATCTCCTGCAGTGCAACGTAAAGAGCGTCCAGCGTCCAGCAAAGGGCCAAAGTTCAGATTTTAGGGTTTTTCCTCTTTCTTCTAGGTTTTCTTTTCTTTTTGTTTATCTTTTGTAAATTCTGAGAGTGGAGGAAGCTTTCATGGAGGAAGAGTCCATGCTTGTACTGAGGTGACGCCGGTGTAAGCCAACTCTTCTTCAATTGTTAATGAAATCCATTCAAAGGTTTGTTTTGTTATGTTTATTTGTTCATCTCTTCTATTTTATGTTGTGTTCTTGTTCTCTTTGATCTGTTTTCTATATTGTTTCCTTCTCTGATGTCTTGCAAACCGTGAGAACTTGACGCTTTGAGACTACCTAGCCGAAGAAGGAACCTTGACGGCCCATGGCGATGAACAAGTCTTCATAGCTTGTTGTTTTATTTCGTAGAGTAGATTAAGAAGGCGGACGATCCCATAAGCCGTGCTTGTACGCCTTCCAAGAAAAGGGAAATCATCGCAATGGTTCAAACGGCAAGCAAATAAAGAGATAAGTTTTCCTTTCTTTTCTTTTATTTTCTTTCGTAGATTAAATCCACATCTCTCCAATATTCTTTCCCACAACTCATTGTAAATACCACGTTTCTTTGTAAATACCATCGTGACAGTTAACTAAAAAAGATAAATTTTAGAGATTAACTTGCTTAACGCTTCTATCGCAGTCCCTCCTTGAGGATCACGACCCGCATAGCCTTGCTACCGCGGATTAGAACTGACCTCACACTACTATTTCTAAATTTAATATCCTTATTTTTGTGTGCAGGAAAAATCAGTCAACAATCACTGTCATAGGTTTAATGTTAACGTAGCAGCGAAATGTATATGTGGTCTTACCATTCTATGGATGAGAATTGGTAAGTGATTTTGGAGGTCTCGTTTTCATGGGGGAAAATGAGGGAATCACTGTCATAAGTTTAATGTTAACATAATAGCGAAATGTATTTGTGGTCTTACCATTCTATGGATGAGAATTGGTAAGTGATTGTGGAGAGGGAATCAAATGGGAACAGGTCCCTTAGGATTTTTAGCAAATCCCCAGTTGTCAACGGGTTTAATATGCCTTTACCAACTACCGTTTGAATTGGGCTAGTCACGTTATTCCCCTCAGCATGATGAGTTGTCGAGGACTTATGTTGGGCTTAAAGGCCAACATTTTCCTCTATCCTTAATCGTTAAGGATGTTGGATCATTTGGTTAGCGTATATGTAACCTTGATTCTCTTTTGGGAGAACCAGTATATGGCCAGGTTCCTTACTGGTGTGTGATCTCGCTTGGAGGAAGATAAAGGCTCTCTTTGCATGTACCTTGGACATAAAGGTCTTCATCAGAGGTGTAATGTTAACTTGATCATGAGAAGGATCCTTAATTAAGGATAATACTTCTTTAAGAACTTGCCGCTGATCGGCATCATGAGTAGGTCGCCATCTGAAGTCATAAGGCGGTATGCTCCATTTGAATAGACTGTTTCTATTACGAACGGTCCTTCCCATTTAGGCTGAAATTTGCCTTTGGTTTTGTGCGTCATAATCATCGGTCGTCTGACGGCTAAAACCAGGTCTCCTTTTTGGAAGACCCTCTGTTTGACCTTTTTATTGAAGGCTCTGGAGATTCGAGCTTGATATAGCTCGATGCGTTACTGAGCTTGTAGCCGCTTCTCATCCAGGGCTTCGAGCCCTTGAAGACGCAACCGATCATTGTCTTCTGATGTGATCTTGGTCATTAGAGAGACTCGTAGTAACGGCATCTGAATTTCCAATGGGATGACTGCTTCGCACCTATATACCAAGGAAAAGGCGTATTGCCTGTCGGTGTTCGAACCGTGGTCCGGTAGGCCCAAAGACATTCACCAAGCTTTTCATCCCAATCTCGCTTATTTGAGGAGACGAACTTCTTGAGTAACTTGATGGTTGTTTTGTTGAATGCTTCTGCCAAGCCATTAGCGACGGGGTTATAGGCGGTTAAAGCCACATTCTGAATTCGGTATTTGTAGCAGAACCGGTAGAATGCTTGGCTTATGAATTGTGGACCGTTGTCGTGGATGATCCGTCTAGGGACACCAAATCGATGAATGACATGGTGTTTGATGAAATTAACCACATTAGAGGTTTTGACTTCAACCAGTGGTATGGCTTTCGCCCATTTTGAAAAGTAATCGGTTATTGTCAGGATAAACCGGTGACTTCTTGTCGAAGAGGGGCAAATCGGCCCTACGACGTCTATTCCCCATGCTTCAAATGGCCATGAAGCAACAGTCGGGTGGAGCAAGTCCGAGGGCTGGTGCACGAAGTCCGCATGAATCTGACATGCTTTACACCTTCGTACATATTGGATGGCATCGGCTGTCATGGTCGGCCAATAGTATCTAAGCCTATGCAATTTGTCTTTAAGTTTCGGACCTGGCTGATGAGCTCCGCAAATGCCGTCGTGTGCTTCTTTAAGCACTTCCTGTGCCTCTGAATTGGAAAGGCAACGGAGGAGGACACCGTTGTATGAACGACGGTAAAGTGTCTTCAGAGTTGGATCGTAGTAGAAACGGAGAGACCTTCGTCTGATAGATGCCGCTTCTTTAGGATCGTCTGGCAGCAGACCATGTAGAACATAGTCGATGAGAGAAAATCGCCAATCTCTCGGTTCAAGATCCGTGGAGACATTATAGACTTCTCGGGTTCTTAGGATGTGCTTAGAGCATACAAGATGTCGAGTTGCGACTGTGAGGTGATACTCGGTGTCAGTTGGCAAGGCTAGTGCTGTTGCCAATGTAGCAAGAGCGTCCGCCTTTGTATCTGAGATCGAGACACGTGCCCGATGTAGAAACCTTCAAATAGATTAGCCAATTCGATGACTGTGTGGTAATAAGGTACCAAATCTTCGTGGCAGACCTCATATTCACCTTTAAGCTGATTGATGATCAGTTTTGAATCGTCGTAAGCTTCAAGGAAGCGTACTCCCATTCCATGGGCGAGCTGAAGGCCAATGAGCAGAGCATTTATTCTGCTACATTATTAGAGCATGACTCTGTCAGGGAGAATGCTCTGGGAAGGACATGATTCTGTGGAGAGATAAACACAACCCCCACTCCGGCGATAATCTTGCCTTTAGGGCCCATTCGCGATGCTCCATCGAAGAACATCTGCCACACTTCCTCCTCTGAGGTTACATTGGAGTCGAAGACTTCATCTGGAATATCTTCGTGAAGTTTAGAATGTTCCGGAACTGGATGAGCAGCCAAGAACTCTGCAAGGGTCTGACCTTTAACCGCCTTCTGAGGGGTAAAGATCATGTCGTATTGAGACAGAAGAAGTACCCATTTAGCCAATCTTGAATTCAGTGATCCTGACTTTGTCATGAGAAGACGCAATGGGTTCACTCTGGAGATGACATGTATAGTTTGGCCAACCAAATAATGTCGTGTCTTCTGAACAGCGAAGATAAGAGCTAAACACTCCTTCTCGATAGGATTATAGCGAGATTCCGCCCCTATCAGAGTCGCTGAGAGAGATTGACATCATCCGTCAGGATGGAGATGACATTGCAAGATTTGTCCTTCGACTTGGACTTCTTTGAATCCCACTGCATGTCTTGGACGAGGTCTGGGTGTATCCACATGACATCCCCTGTTTCCAATGTTAAGGGAACAAGACCCTTATTATCTTGAGTTTTGGCTGGAGGATGCTTGACTTCCAACCGTGGCGCAGGGACTGAATAAGTCCCGTCAGAAACTGTGACCTTTTGGGTACTGCCGAATATGAGAGTCACCATACTGGCAGTGACTTTCTTCTGCTCTGTCTTCAATGTCAGAACCCCGGCATCGATTAAGGCTTGTATTCTGTCCTTGAGGACATAGCACTTGTCAGTAGGATGGTGAATCATCCTATGGTAGAGGCAGTATTTGGGATCATTTGTGCGTCCTATTTCATTAGGACGTTGAACATCTGGTAGCTTGATTTTATTCCCTTTGTGGAGCAGATGGAATATCGTGACCACCTGATCGTCTTTGAAGGAATACTGTTTTGGAGGGAATTTAGGCTCCTGATTGTTGAAGCCGCTCTTCTTGGCCTTCGACTGCACGTCCCCGGACAATTCCACAGACATAGTCTCTTTCCCTTTGGCTTGAGAAGACTGCGGTAGGTCGCTACGTCCTTTACTGTTCGTACCCCATTTGCCTCTAGGGGTGGATGGTTCGAACTTTTTAGCCGACTTTTTGGCTATCTCAGCTTGTTCGACCAATTCTTTCCACGTGTGGGCCTTGACAGCCCCCATGCGAACTTCTACCTGATCTAAGAAGTTGTGCCTGCACGTCTGTAAGAGCATGGGTAGTGGCATTCCTGCTAAGCACATCAAGGATAGGTTTCTGAACCGTTCAATGTAATCTCGGACAGATTCACCCTTCTTCTGTATGGTGGAAAGGAGCTTGTCCATGGTCACTTCGGTATCGTCCTCATAGAAACGAGAGAGGAACCAGGTTTCCAGGTCGATCCAGGAATTGATAGAGCCCGGAGGGAGACTTCGAAACCAGTCAAATGCCACCCCCTTTAAGGTGCCAATGAACAGCCTAGCCATGATGGCGTCGTCGCTTATAACATTACCAGTCTGAGACCGGAAGTAGTAGATGTGCTGATTTGGCGAGCTCTTACCATCATACGTATGCAACGTTGGTGGTTTGAACTTCGGCGAGTATGGCACTAAATCCCACTCCAATGGGTAAGGACGGACGGCCCCTACTTTCTTAATTTATCCCTCTGAGTTAGGGATGCAATCTGAGCTTGGAGACCTTTAAGGACTTCAGCGTCTAAAGAAGAACCCTCCTTGGATTTCTCGATCTTTGGCTGATCATTGCTAAAATGTTC
Organism: Agave tequilana; assembly: GCA_038442645.1. Taxonomy (NCBI): domain Eukaryota; kingdom Viridiplantae; phylum Streptophyta; class Magnoliopsida; order Asparagales; family Asparagaceae; genus Agave; species Agave tequilana. Next base: position 177,090 of record JAVJIF010002592.1, on the reverse strand, counting down.
CTCCTCGTCATGTTTGCTCCCGGCATCATTGTTATTTCGATTGCTGAGGAGTTGAGCAAGCATCTGTTGAATATTGTCCAGAGCTTCTTGCTGGGTTTTAGAGGTTTGCTCCTGAGCTTCCAGGCACCGACGAAGGTCGTCGTTAGCGTTATCAGCCATGTTGACGGATGCTCTGTTTGTTCGCACTGAGCTAACTGTCGCCGAAGAGGCGTACCCACTGTCTTCGTCTTCTTCATCCGATGGCCGAGGAGATTTCCTGGGTTCTTGCAAGGCTAGGGCCGTTGAGGAGGAAGGTTGTTCATAATTATAGGGTTCGCCGCCCTAGATCTGGTGTTTTGAAAAACACCTTCTTCATGCACCAAGACTTCGCCTAAGCCTGGGCTGTAATCTAGATCTGGGGAGCTGTAGGGAGTATCGTCGGACGCTTGTCTGCCCCTGCGCAGCTCTCGTCCTCTTCCGGTCGTATTGACGGATGCAGAGGGTGGATCCCGCGAGACGCTCCTTTTGCGATGCTTCATTGGGACATGTACAGACAGCCGATCAAAAACTGGTCGCCGGCATAGGGAAGTGGCGATAATTGGTCGTAACCGGCAACGAGCTGAGTGGACTGTCACCAGCTGACATCCCTTTTGTTGACAATAGGGGGAGTGATTCTGAAAGACTCCGACTTCCGCTTGTTCGCCAAGAGCTCCCGCAAGTCAGGCCCATTAGAGCCTGAACAATCCCGCGTAGAGGCCCTTTTGGGGCGTATATGGGACACTGTCCTGTTCTTTTTATCCCCGCAGAAGGGATTAGCACTGAATAATGCTTCAGTTCTAGCTTCGCCACGAAGCGCAAGCTTAGCGCCTGACGAACTGGAGAGCGGAGCACACTGCGGTGCTTTAGCCTCAGATGGTACTTTGGCTCTAGCTTCACGGTCATGAACCCTGTGCGTATGCTGTGGTATAGAAGCTTTGCTCATGAGAACAAGGCTGGCGCAAGGCGATGCTGCTCTTGAATTGGGCGACGGTATGATTGCCGTCGTGACTTCGCGATTAGCAGCATTGTTGGAGCAGACAGGGATCTTGCCTTTTTCTTCGCGAGAGAGGTGCGGTTTTGGCGTAGCTATGCCTGAGGCTTCGGCCAGAGACTTCTGTTTAAGCCTCCACATCCGCTTTGACAGAGGATACTTAGGTTCGCAAGGAACCTGATTAGCCACATGCGAGGCTGAAGGGTGTTGACAGAATTCTACTTCTGGTTCTCGCTTCGAAACCTTAGTCATGGAGACCTTTCTATGCTTCCGTGCTCGAAGCATTAGACCACCCCCAGATAGGACTTCTTCAAATCTTCCTTGATCGAACTGAACCACCAGGTTCTCGAAAGTGAAGGACTTGGGCTGCGGGCGTGCTTCCTTGTTGCGCCAGAGAACCGCAGTAGGTTCGCAGAGAACCTTTTCTGTCTCCGCAGAGACTTTCCTTGAAGACTTAGCCAGAGAGGCTCTGGCTGCACCGGCTTTTCTGAATTCAGAGTTAGACCCGAAGGTCTGTTCGTCGCATTGCGACACTTGATTCTCGGCAGTGGAGAATTTCTTTCCCAGCGGAGTCGCCACCTTGTTTTCCATTGATTTGCAAAGGGGGGAAACTTACAATAAAAAGAGTTGAGGAGCTAAATTACAAGTATTCTTAAAAAGATTACAAGTAGATCTCCTCAGAGATTCTGGAGAAGTGTGCCGATAGGAGTCTGGTCAGCGCGCAACCACTTTGTCCCTTTGACGATGCGAGCGATGAGATTCCCTTCTCGCCTGGTTCGGGGAATCAGAGAACAGAAGGTTGGTAGAACCCTCTTGCTACTTCTCAAAACCATCTTCAATTTGAAATTCCTTCTCGCCTGGTTCCGGAAATTTCCTTGAAAAGAAGATATTAGGGTATCAGCACCCTGAATAGAGAAGCAATTCTCTAAAAGTCTCTGAATTCAAGAGCGCACGGTGCGTCGTGAGAAGCCTCTACTTGTGGAGTCTTCTCTCTTGCATATATGCCTCCTCCCCCCCTCCTTGTGCCCCTGGTGGGCTATTTATAAGGAGAGCAAGGGTATAATTGTCCCTTATAAGTATAGAAATAGATTGCATCAAATCTGTTTAAATCTGGAAAGTAGCCTTGCTGCGAGGCTAGGATTAGCTTCTGCGAAGCTAGAAATGGTAGGTCGGTTGATCCTCTTGATCTGTCTTGATCCTTTCTATATCGTTGGAGGATTTCCCCTGATCTTCTTACTCGTTTTAGAAGAGTCAAGAGATTATGGCAATCAACTGCCGAATTTGATCACAGATTTGATCTTGATTGGATTTGATCTCAATCCTGATTAGATTTAATCCCGATTAGATCCGATCTTATCTGGAGATTTGATTGGTCAAAGGTTGACCATAGCAGGCCAGCAGCGGCGATGCCCGCTTTGAACTCACAGCGGAGCTGGAGGCAGTATCTGGCGAAGTACGAAGAAAGCTCTTCGGCGAAGCTAGATGTCGTCTGTGGCGAAGCTACCATATACCCTTTTTGCACAGTTGTGAATGGCTTCAGGGCGAAGCTGACTTCCTCTGGCGAAGTTACGCTTTGGCAGTTTAGGCAAAGCTATAAGTTAGCTTCCTGGCGGAGCTTTGAATGGCTTCAAGGCGAAGCTGAATGATCTTAGCCTCTCAAGCAAGGCTATCCCTTTGGGCTCATGTGATGCTAAGTGCTAGCATCTTAGACCTGCTGAGGTCTGTTTAGAAACAATCCGAGTTCACTGTCTGCTTGCTGGATCAGTGGAGTCCAAGTTGCTTCCCTGTCCCTCGGAGATGGGTGAAAACTGGTCTTCAGCTCGTCTATTACTTGTCTTTTGTAAATGTCAACAAGTTTAGACATTGTTCAGACCAATAAGAATCTTGTATTTTTTAAGTGTCAACATACTTAAGGGTATCGATAGATTCTTACTGAGCTCGAATCATATCGATTTGTTCCCTTTGAACCCAGGCCTGCTCTTCGAATTGCCTAGCCACTTTCTCGAGAGTTCCTGCCATGTAAGTAAAGGCAGTTATCTCCGAACTAGAATTTGAAGACTGGGATTCAATGATGGTAGAGTATTAATCATTCACCTCAATTTTCCTAGCCAACAGACTATAGTCGACTGGGGCAATTGTTTTCATGCGGGTCCGAGTGTGTCGGTAAACCCCTTCAGGTTTGACAAGAATGTCTTTCAAACCTAGAGATCGGTCAACATCTGACTCCTCTGAACTAATAGTCAGTTGCTTCCTTTTGGACTTGTTTGGTGTGAACCCCTGCCCCACTATGTTTGCAGTCACTTTGGGTACTCAATGTCGGAGAACGATTTCTTCTTTCAGGATAGCCCTCTCTTGGCTGAGTCTTGTTTATCTGAAAGACGCAATGGCAATCAGAAAGTACTGTTGAGTTGAGCCACTCACAGTGACATTGAGCAGTGATTTGACGAACACTCCTCTTCTTGTCAAGTAGTCCCTTAGGTCTGTTGTGGGGACATCTGAGGAACTAGTCTCAAATCCCTGAGGTGAGGGCTTTTTGGCTTTTTATGTCGTGAAGACATGCCATTCTGGACGCGGGTCTCGTGTTTCTTTATTGAAACACGGACCTCGCGTGGTGTTGAAACGCGAATCTCCAGCGTTGCTGAGTTTGACTCAACATGCGAGCCTTGCATTTAGAATTAGAAACACGGGCGTCACGTTTTGAGACAGGCAGAACGCGAATCTCGCATTTTGGAGCAGGTAGAACACGAATTGACGCTGACCTCGTGTTGTTGAAGAACGCGGGACTCGCATTCTGGAACAGAAGCGTGGTCCTCGCATTGCTTAAAAGCAACGCGGGTATGAATCTCACCTTCTGAATCTACAGAACAGATTGCCTCTGCAGAATTTTCAATCTGTTGTCGACGAGCACGATGCCTTCGTTGATGTTCAACATTCCAATTAAGCCGTAAGGATTGTTGAGAATCCTCGGCAGCCTGAAATTGTAGAGTTCGGCAAGGAGAATGATGGCGGGATTGATCTTCACCATCGTTGTGATCATGTACCGACGCATTAGCCATGCGGGTCTCTTGACAGACGTTGATGCGGACTGTATAGGTTGCACGAGAGATTTTCAGAATCTCGTTAGAAGTGGCACGGCTTGAGCTGTAAGTAGAAGCGAGAGCCACCCTGGGAGAAATCTTCGAAGAAATTCGAGAGCGAGTCTCAAAAGAGACTTTGCCGTACTGCCGCATTGATTTGGGGCTCGCGGAGCCTGAGGAAAGGAATTCCTCGAACTTCCCTTGGTCGAATTCAATGACGAGGGATTCCACCGTTTTCCCGAAAAGTTTGGACATTAGCTTGCGCCACGACCTTCTCGTCAGTAGAGAAAGCGGTCCCCAGCAAAGTCGCCATCTTTTGATTGGTCAAAAAAATAGCACGAAGTAAAATTTCTTTTGAGTGGATGTAAAATTACAACAGAATAATTCCGATTACAAAGAGGGAAAAATAACTAGTTCTCCCCTTTATTTAAGGCTGAATTCTTGATGTGGCAATGGAGAGTGATTGATGTTCTCCGTTGACCGGCTGAACAAACAAGCGTCCCTTCAGAATGCTCTCGACAAGTAATCAGAGAGGGGCTCTATTTTAGCACAATAAGTGTTTAGTAGAGCCCACTGATTTCTCCTTTTCTCTCTCTGGACCTTTTAAAAAGCAAGAGGGAAGCAAGAAGCTTTTAACTTGAGAATTTTAGCTCTCAATCTTCAAAAATCTCTCTTTCTCTTCTCTGGCCTTCAAAAAGTCCTCCCCTCCATAGCTCTTCAGGCTAATTATAGGGAGTTAGGGGGTATAATTGTCCCCTATAATCCCTCCATAATGGGGATTTAACTCTCCCATTATGTGGGGAGTTAATTGACATAGTAATAAGGGTCAGTTATAACAGCGGCAGATGCAGGCATCATGTTGTTTGTTGTAGACACGGACATCTCAGTCAGAATGCGAAGTTGCTAAGACCCACGCTTGAAGTGGGGCATGGAGTTACTCAGACCCGCGTCTGAAGTAAGACGCGAGGTTGCTCAAACTCGCGTGAGACGCGGAGTTACTCAAACCGCGTCTAAAATAAGATGCGAGGTTGCTCAGACCCGCAAAAGACGCGGAGTTACTCAGACCCGTTTTTGAAGTCCGCTTTTTAGTTGAAATGCAACATTCGCGTTGAAGTGAGGTTCGCGTCTGATGACTTGTCCTTAGTGATTTTTAGACAGCCTAAAATGACTCAGTCATTTAAAAGTTGCAATGGCAATCAAAAAGCACCGTCGAGATGAGCTGCTCATAATGGCACTGAGGAGTGATTTGATAAACACTCCTCTTTCTGGTCAGGTAATCCCTCAGATCAGTTGCAAGAGTGTCTGAGGATTAGCTTCGAACCCATAGGGAGGATGGCATCCTTGTTTAGGTTTGAACTTAGTCCACTTATGGCTGAGCGCGACTCACGCGTTTTAGAAGTGAAATACAGAAATTGCATTCGGGCATTGCCTTTGGCTGAACGCGAGTCTAGCATTTCTGAAGTGAAATATAGGTCTCGTGTTTTGGCGCAACGAGAGGTTTAACATGAGTCTCATGTTTAGCGCTGAGACGCATAGTTCGCTTTCCAGCGTCTGCTGCATTTGAACGCGAGCATCTCTTTTTGAAGCAGAAACGGGAGGCTAAACGCGAATGTCATGTTTAGCGCAAACAACATTGTCCTTAGCTTCTATTTGTTGATGGCGAGCTCGACGTCTTCGTCGAAAATCAACAATCCACTTGGCTCACAGGAGTTGTTGTGAACCTCTTGCAAACTGAGTTTGCTCAGTATCAAAGTGAACTGTAAGAGTTGTATCTCGGTTTCTTAGAGCAGAGGTCTTCTAACTGCGAAGGTGGTTAACTCGAGTATGTTGAGCCTCGAGAGGAGTTTGATGGCGAGATTGATCTCTGCCATTGTGTTAGCCTTGAGCCATAACACTGCTCTTGCGGTCTCCTAAGAGACTTCATCGTTAGCCGTGTTGGCTCCAAGGAAGGTTACGTGAACCTCAAAAGAGGTTGAACCGATTGCCTTGTCGAAAGGCGTATAGTTAACTTCCAAAGAAGCTTTTCCTTGAGAAGCCTACGATGAGGCTAAAGAGCGAGTTTCGCTTGGAACTTTGTGGTGCTTCCACATGAATTTGGGGCTGACGGAGCTCGAGGAGAGAAGTTGTTCGAACTTCTCTTAGTCGAATTCGACAACAAGTGATTCGACAGTCGATCCAATTACCTCCAGGTCGGCATCCGCTACAGCCTTCTCATTGGTATAGAAAATAATCTCCAACGGAGTCGCCATCTTCTGTAGGTCAAAAAATTAAGCGTGTAAAATCTTTAATTATTTGCAAAGAAAATTACAACGGATCAACAATCTGATTACAAAAAAGAGAAGGATTGTTGCTCTTCCCTTTGTTTGGTACCGAGTTCTTGATGTAGCAGTGGAGAGTGATTCTTGTTCTCCGTTGACGAGCCAAACTTGAAGCTTAATATTGGATCTTCTTGCTCTTATTGATAGCTCACTTGTAAGGTATAAAACTTGAGCCATGGCTGAAATCTCAAAGAGATTAAACTTGAACTCAACAAGTTGTAAAGAGTCTTCTCTTTATCTCTTCTAACACTCTTGTGTGTATTCTCATCGTCCCTTTTTTTAAAAAAGTCCCCTTTCTCTATAACTTCTCACATCTATTTATAGAGATTTTTGGGGTGTAACCAACCCCTTAAATCTCTTCATAATTAAATTTTATTTCTCATTATGTGGAGAGAAAATGAGTGTAATTGATCCAATAAATTGTTGTCTGTTACAGTAGAAACGCGGGTCTCACGTTGAACGCAGACCTCACTTTAGTGTTGTAATGCGGAGCTCGCAGGCTCGTGTTAGTGTTGAAATGTAGAGCTCACAGGCATGCATTTTGAAGTTGAAACGCGACCCTGAGGTCCGCATTTTGAAGAAACAATGTGATCTTCGCGTTTTTTGATGATACGCGAGAGGTGCGTTTTGAGTTAAAACACGACCCTTCCGTTTATCATGAGGCATGTTTTTTGAAGTTTTATTTTCAGTAATTTTTAGACAGCCTACAAATATCTCACGAGTGTTGGCCCAAAGGCCATTAGCCCTAGTTTTGATGATAACAAAATATATGTAGTTATGTTTTTAATAATTTTATTTAACAAAGTTTCAGGTTAACTCTTTGTTGCATTTCAGCTCCATCATAAGACTCACACGTTTGAAAGTCAAGAAGATGTAGATTCCAGAGCCTAAGCATATAAAAGATTTTAAGGATCAAGTTTGCAAAAGAAAACTATATCAAGATTTATATTTTTGCTTTTTATATTTTAGATAGGATTTATAATCATTTGCTAAAATCAAGATGATATAGGTTGATAGCTCTTTTGGGATTGACACACACACAACTTTCACATTCCTAAAGTGTTTTAAAAAGAGTTCAAAACATTTCTCTTTTCCGTTTCCAGATCAAGTTTTGAAAAAAAAACGAGTTTCAAAAAAACTAGTTTTCAATTTAGAAAAGTATTTTTTATAAAATATAGTTCTAACTTTGTTTTGTGTTGATCCATGATCACACACTGGTTCTATCAAGTCTTTAGAACTCTATTTTGTGTTTAAAGATCAAAGTTTATTTTATCGAAAAAAGATTGGTTTCAAAAAGATTTTCATAACAAGCTTTTGCCCAAAGGTCGATCGACCGGCCGGTCGACCGTAGGCAGAGCAGCTTTGCTCTGTCGGTCGACCAGGCAGTCGATCGACATGCACCAAAGTGCATTGTATGCACTTCGGTCGACCGGGTGGTCGATCGACTGCAAGACCTTTGCTCTCGGTTGGGTCCGGTCGACTGCCCCGGTCGATAAAAAGAAAGCTTTGCTCTCTGGTAGGGAAAAATGATTGACCGATCGGTCGACCGCTATCCCCAACAGTCAAAAATCCGACCGTTGGCAGTCGACCGACAAAAGGATTTCCTTCTGATTTTTTCCCAACGTCTATATTATGTTTTGTCTTTTTCTGAGTCTTTTCCTAACAACTCTTTAGGTTTTCTCTTCATGTTTTCATCCCCTATAAGTAGTGAAACTCTAGAAAGACCCAAGAATAAGATTTAAGATGTTAGAAAAAGATTTTACCAGATTAGAAGAAGATTTAGTCAAGTTTTGGCCTTTTCTTTAAAGATTTTTTCTTTGAGCCAAAAATTCTACATTCTTGATTTTTAGCTTGAGCCTTCCCTCTACATCTTTGCAAGCTATTTCCACTACACAATTCCAAAGAGTTTCACCTCCCTCCTCATCTTGGTTATAGGATTATGCTTGTGAGACATTTGTGATCAAGTGAAGAATACTGATTTCCCTCTATTGTGAAGTTGTAGAGGTTACGACCTCAACTGAGTTAGTGAGCTCCGTGTTGGTGTTGCGACACCGCAAGAGAGGAGTTGTGAGTCCATTGAGTTCTAATGAGAACTTGTAACGATTGACGATCTAATGAGATCGGTCATAGTGAAAATCCTTCATAGTGTTGAAGGTGGGGACGTAGAGCAGTGGCTCGAACCTCAGAACATATCATCATGTTTGTGATTGCTTACTCTTTCTCTCTCACTCTACGCTCTCTTTGCTTGCACACTTTATTGTTTACTTATTTGCAAGTATTTTTTGTGTTGTGATTGGTATTTTTTAGGTTACTAACAAGTTAATTTTTATTTTATATTATTTTCCATTTAGTATAGCCATCACCTATTCACCCCCTCTACGTGATTTACAATTAGTATCAGAGCCTAATCCTAGTTTTGGTGTAACCACCTTAGGGAGATCTTTTCATTTGGTTATATTCATTTGTTGTATTTGTTACTTGTGTGCACACTCATACTTGTTTTCATGGGATCACACGACTTCTCTAGCATCAAATCTCCCCCAAATTTGGTGGGTTAAACTTCCCCATTTGGAAGATTAAGATGAACCTATTGCTTAAGTCCCCAGGAGTTAGAGTAGCCAAGGCCATTACCAAAGAATTCGTTGAACCTCACAGTGATGAGGATACATGGTCCGATTCAACTGGCAAGGACTATGAGGCTAATTGCAAAGCCCAATATGCACTTACACAAGCATTACATGATAATGATCTTTCTCGTGTAATTAATTGTAAATCCGCTTATGAAGTTTGAAATAATCTAATCATTACTCATGAGAGGACGTCGCAAGTTAAGAGATCTAAAGTTGACTTGCTTCGTTCTCAATATGAAAATTTTTACATGCTTGAAAATGAATGTATAGATGAGATGCGTGCTGGGTTCACCAAGATTACTAACGGTTTATCTTCTTTAGGTGACACCATTAACAATGACCAAAAGACCTGCAGGGTCATTAGAGCTCTCCCTAAAGCTTGGGAAGTCAAGACGACAACCCTTAAGGAGCTCAATGATAGAGAGGAGATAGATTTCTCCGGCTTCATTAGAAATCTCAAAACCCATGAGATGGAAATGAAGGTGAGAGAAGAAAGGGAGACTCCAAAGAAGAAAGAAATAGCTTTCAAAGCTACTCCCTCCACCATCGACAAAGAAGTTTCATTCGAAGATGGAGATGAAGACTTTGCCATGCTCATTGGGAAAGTAGGCAAAATATTTTATAAGAAGGGAAGACAAATTAACTTTCAAAGAGGAAGACATCAAGGAAGATTTGAAGGAGGAAACGGGTCCTTACTTTTATTACAGGAAGACGGTGAAAAACACCTAGAGGGGGGGTGAGTAGGTGTTTATGCTAATCTAGTGAACTTTTTAAAAACTAGTTATGATGAATGATGCAAGCGGCCACTCAAAACAAGAAATTGAAGCCGAATTTCCCGTGAAGAGCTCTAAAACTTCTCCTCTTTGATTCCTCTAAATTATGAGTTGAGGTGCGTAATTGCTTCCTTGTTGATATGAGTATAGACTGAAAATGCAAAGGATGAAAGGAATGCAATATTGAAAAACAAGGCAAGTAATATCACAAGTATAAGAATGTAAAGCAATAAAGAGCAAGAAGAATCAATCGTAAACACAAAGAATTTGTTTCGAGATTCGAGCCACTACTCGACGTACCCGCCTTCATCACTATGAAGAATTTCCACTAAATTCACAAAGGAAACTTCCACACGGGAACCTTACACCCAAGGGGATTACAACTTGGTCTACATAAGACCAGAGTACCCAACCCAATAATACCCTCCTCTACACAAGAGGAACCACAACTCAAAGGAATACAAATCACTTGGTGATCTAGGAAGACCATAAAACTCTCTTACAACTTCTTATAGAGTGGAGTATGATTTTTGACTCAAGAAGTAAAGTGAGAGAAAAATTTCAGTAGTAAAAGATTTTAAAGACTTAAAAACCATATGAAAAATTTTGCAAAAGAGAGCTTAGAAAATGAAAGCAAAGAAACACTTCTTCTCTTGAAAACACTTGAAACTTGGACATTTTTCTTGTGGAAAACCAAAGACCCATGACCTCTATTTATAGGCAAAAGATAAATACCATTCACAAGTGATACCAGGTCATTTGGGGTGAGTTTAACTACTTGAAAATAAGAAATAGTCGTTGGAATTCTTAAAAAACAAAACAGATTCAAAATAGAATCGTTGGTGCCAGTCTGGACAGCTGCCGGTCAACCGGCCGGTCGACCGGCAAGACACTTGGCAAATAGCCATTGGCTCCGGTCGACCGTGCGTTGACCACCAGGCAAAAAGAAAAGAAATTTTGTTCTGCCGGTCGACCGGCCCGGTCGACTGGCATAACCCGATAGCAAGGGTCATGTAGTCGTCGACCGGTCGGTCGACTGCAGGGGTTGACAGTCGACCGACCTGGTCGACCGGTAAACGTGCACAGCGTGAACGTCCACAGCCACAAGGCCCGGACGACACCGTTTAGGCCTAAAACAGTGTCGGTTGACCGTTCGGTCAACCGTAAAAGCCTGAAATGAGCTAAAAATAGATTTTTGATCTTTGAAAATATTTATTTAAAATAATTTGAGATAGTTTGAGGGCAGAGTAGCATAGTATAGGAGATAATATACATGTTCTAAACTTGATATAAAAATTTGAGAAATTTATGAAACATGTATTAATATCAAAAACCAATACTACCCAAAACTTGTATTTTTGAAAAGTGTATTTTTATGTGTGTAACTTCTTGAGCACTATTATCATATCCTTACTCTTTAACATGCTAATTCTTACAAGGGTCTAGGAGACTACAGGATCTTCGATCGGGTGTTTTCGTGTGCATCGTTGAGTTACTTGAATTCTTGATCCCGTATTTGAGTCACTTGAGTCAACACCACCTTCCTTTAAGGGAAGAAACATCATGAATTCATAGAACCCTGAAATAATCTTAAACACTAAAACTTGATTAGTACAAATAACTATATATGTTTTGTAATCATCAAAACACTAAAACTGGGTGATTGTAACCGTGGGCCAACAATCTCCCCTTTTTGATGATGACAAAACATATGAGTTATTTTAAAACAAATGTGAAAGGAGCTTGAAAAAGGTCCCCCTCAAACTATGTTATCTATCAAGTATAAGAAAAATTGTTCTTTACAAATAAAATGAACTTTACAAATTATAACAAAAATGAGTTGTAAAGTATGCGTGAAAAAGAAATAATAACTCAAAAAGTAGTTTGCATGAAAAAGAAATAATAACTCAAAAGTAGTTCTCCCCATTTTTGTCATGCATCAAAAAGGGTCAAGCAAACAAAACATTTTTGAAGAGTAGTAGAAAATATCATGAATCCATAATACAAACATTTAATTCATCACAAATAAATGAAAATCGGTTATAATCTAGTAGTTTAGTAAAAATATCTGCAAACTGAAAATCGGTGGAAACATAATCAATTTCAATATCGCCTTCTCATAATGATCTCTAAGAAAGTGATATTAAATGTCAATGTGCTTTGTCTTACTATGTTGATTTGCATTTTTAGTCATATGAATAGTGTATGATCACAAAATATTTTAATATGGTCATAATACAAATCATAGTCAAGGAGAGTATGTTTCATCTAAAGGACTTGTGCACAGCAAGCCCCAACCGCAACATACTCCGCCTCGGCAGTTGAGAGGGCTACAGAATTTTGCTTCTTGAAAGACCATGAAATAAGGCAATTTCCTAGAAACTGATAGGTTCCATTAGTACTCTTCCTATTCACTCTCATGGAGAATTGTCCGGTCTTCAGATACCACAAACCCACCAATGGTGCCCTTAAGATATCTAATAATGCGTTTAACCACAATCAAATGGGGCTCTTTAGGACCCGATTAAAATCGAGCACAAAGACAAGCACTAAACATAATATCCGGCCTACTAGCCATTAAATATAACAAATGACCAATCATGCTATGATAGAGTTTAATGTCTACATTTATACCTTGTTCATCCTTGTCAAGTTTTGTTGTGGTAGCCATGGGAGTTTTGCTTGTCTTAGCCCCTTCAAGTCCAAATTTCTTGATGAGTTCCTTCGTGTACTTGGCTTGATTTATAAAAATACCATCACTCCTTTGCTTGATTTGGAGACCAAGGAAGTAGTTAAGCTCGCCCTTCATAGACATCTCAAATTCCTCCTTCATACACGATTCAAAATCTTTGCAAAGTTTTTCATTAGTAGAACCAAAAATAATATCATCAACATATATTTGAACAATAAGAATATCATTTTCAACATGTTTAGTAAACAAGTGGTATCTATTGTTCCTTTAGCAAAACCATTTGAAATAAGAAATGATGAAAGTCATTCATACAAAGCTCTAGGAGCTTGTTTTAAATCATATAAAGCTTCGTCTAGTTTGAAAACAAAATCCGGATGTGTAAGATCAATAAACCCGGGGGGTTGTTCAACATACACCTCCTCTTCAATAAAGCCATCTAAAAATGCACTTTTGACATCCATTTGAAAAAGTTAAAATCTTTATAGGAAGCAAAAGCAAGTGTTATCTGTATGGCTTAGAGCCGTCTTACGGGTGCAAATGTTTCCTCAAAATCGATTCCTTCGATTTTGGTGTAACCTTGGGCCACTAATCTAGCTTTATTCCTAACAATATTGCCCGACTCATCCATCTTGTATCTAAAAATCAATTTTAGTGTCAATTGTTGGTCTATCACGGGGTCTAGGGATAAGATGTCAAACTTGATTGCGCTCAAATTGATTGAGCTCCTCTTGCATGGCAAGCAATCAATATGAGTCGCCCTCAGCTTTGAGGATGTTCTTTGGTTCAAAATAAGAAATAAAAGCATAATGTCTACAAAGATCATGGATTTTAGAACGAGTGGTTACCTCTTTTGATACATCACCTATAATTAGATCCTTGGGATGATGTGGAGTGAATCTCCAATCCTTTGAAAGTGATTGTGGTGACTCCACTTCAACTTCTTGAACTTCACTTTGCATATCAATCTTTGGCTTATCTTCTTGTATAGGTGAGTCCTTCAAGGTAATCCTCTCCATGTCTTCACCTAAGGAATCTATTTCTACAACATTCTCAACAAAAATATTAGATTCCTCAAACTTTACATGTATAGATTCTTCAATAGTTAATGTAGATTTATTGAAGACTCTATAAGCTTTACTAGTGTTAGAGTAACCAACAAAAATAGCTTCATAAGATTTTGCATCAAACTTACCTAAATTATCTTTAGTGTTTAAAACAAAACATTTGCAACCAAAAACTCTAAAATAAGAAACATTTAGTTTTCTTGAATAGTAAATTTTGAAAGAAGTTTTAGAATTATTTTTGGAAAAGAAAACCCTATTTGATATATAACAAGATGTGTTGCCTCGGCCCAGAGGTATTGAGGGAGACCGCATTCATTTATCATAATCCTATCCATTTCTTGTAATGTTCGATTTTTCCTCTTAACTACTCCATTTTGTTGTAGAGTCCTAGGACAAGATAATTCATGTTTAATTCCATGTTCTTCGCAGTGAGTGATAAAGGATTGGTTATTGAATTCACCACCTCTATCACTTCTTATTCGCAAAATCGAAGAATCTTTTTCCTTTTCAACTCTTTTCCTAAATATTTGAAAATGTGAAAAGGCTTAATTTTTATGCTCTAAAAAAACCAAGTAAAACGAGAAAAATCATCAACCAATACAAAAGTAAAATGAGTCCCACTTAGACTTTTGGTTTTAGTAGGACCAAACAAATTCATATGAATTAATTCCAAGGGTCGTGATGTCATGATATCCTTGATGGATTTGAAAAAAGACTTAGTTTGTTTCCCAAGTTGGTATCATCGCAAATGCGATCCTTTTCAAATTTCAAGTAAGGAATATCTTTCACCGCTTTCTTATTGTTTATTTTAGATAGTTGGTCAAAAGAAATATGACCTAGTCTCCTATGTCACAACTAAGAGTCATCATTGAAGGCAGTCAAACAAGTAGCATTGCATTGCATATTAGACATGTCAATCATGTATACATTGTTTTCACGAAATTCGAAAAGTATACATATATTTGTTTGTCTATCAAAAACATTGCAAGTTAGGTCATCAAAAATCACATTAAAACCTTTATCACAAAGTTGACTAACACTTAAGAGATTATGCTTGAGGCCATCAACTAAAGCAACATTTTCAATTATAGGAGATAAACTAAGTTTAATGTTACCTATCTCGAAGGTGACGGTGCCACCTTCATGATATCTTGATAGGGTTGCAAAGTTGTTGATATCCCATGTCATGTGTCTTGAGCAACCACTATCAAGATACCACCGCTCCCTACGTCTTTGAGCTTTGGAGTGTACCTACATCATTTAACATATTTGTTGACTTTGGTACCCAAATTTTCTTTGGTCCTTTAATGTTAGCATTACGAACCCAAACATGATCATTTGAAACATTTATTCTATAAAAATAAAATTTAGCCAAATGACCTTTTTGGCCACAGTAAGTGATCGATCGCTAATATTGCACATTCATTATCATATTCTCATACTTATTATAGAATAAACTCTGTTTTTTCCTAATTATTGTTTAATTTATTTGCAGGCCCATTACTAAAGGAGAGGGAAGAGAAACGAGCCAAGAAGCCTATCAAATTCTGATTTAAATAAGAATTAATTCGAAGTCAGTAAATCAGGGCAGATCAGGTCGGCTTAGATCGGTTGAAAATCAGTTAAAAAAATCTCTACAAATCTATTGGTGAAAGCGCAAGATAAAAGGCTGTTTCATCAAAATCAGAAGCCGAAACGAGAAATCCAGGAAAAGATAAAAGCAAATCATGAAGCCAGGAAGTACCACCAACAGGGTGTGGCTAGACCGCGAAAATGCGACAAAAGTCGCGTTTTCATAGCTTGTTGGATGTTGTTGGGAGAGCGTTTGCTCCCCCTATCTTCGTACGCCCCTCCCCGTTGGGTTTTGCCTATAAATACTGATTTTTTTTCAGAGCGTACAGGGGACGATGATGCAGAGATAGAATTTAGTCCACTTTTTCATTCTTTTTAGTGTAGCTTTTTGTTTTTCTTTTTATGTAATTTTTAGTTTTCATTTATGCAATTCAGAGGAGATCAGACTTTCATAGGAGAATGAGAATGAAGCTTGTGCTGCGAGTGACACCGGTGTAAGTTGATCTTCTTTTCTCTTATTGTTATAAAATCGAATATATAGTTACCTTTTTATGTACTTTGTTTTTGTGTTCTTCTTCTTCTTTTCTACTTCACTCATTCTTGTACCAATTGCTATCCAAGTGAGTCTTATAGCATCAAAAGAACCTTACATTTCCGAGTGCCAACGATAGCTCATGACGATGGATTTTAGTCTCAAGTCTTATCATTTCATGCTTGTTTTGTCTTGATGATGTAACGTGAAAGAGACGAGAATCAATTCTTATGGGCTATGTGCCGATTGCCTCCACTTCAAGGTAACATCATCGCCAAAGATTCAAGGTAAGCTTTTGGTCAAAGGAGGTAAGTAATTATTCTTAATTTCTTTCTTTTAACTTTTAGTGTAAATTACCAACACCAAAATCTTCTAAATCTCTTTTACTATTTTTCAATTTCTTTGTACATATCACTTCTATTTTCTCCATCTTCTCATTCTACCACTTTCTTCCTAACTTGATTTTAACTCTATTTTCTCTTTTTCTCTACAAGAACTAAAAGAAGAACTTTAACCAATTTTTGTAACCTAAAAGAGAACTTACTAAAAAAGCTTCCATCGCTAGTCCCTCCTTGTGGATCACGACCCGCATAACCACTTGCTATAGCGGTAGAATTGAGCACTTTGCACTACTGTTATAAAAGTTCTAAAATTCTGTATTTTTGTGCATGTTAAACCTCAATCAAATTTAGGCGCCGTTATCGGGGAGGGACGGTAAGTAATTCTCTTCAAAGTTTACATTTTTTGTTAATCTTCTTCTTTATTTTGGTGTACAAATTTAACGACAAGAAATTTTTGCTACAGTGGACATATAAGTGGCCCTGAACTCTGCTCAAGAAAGCAGAGCCCAGACGCCCTCAAATTTGCTACATTCCTATGGCAATCTGTGTGAATTACTAACCTGTATCTTCTGCAGGTTGGCTGAATTGCATAATTTAATCTCTGTAGCATTTATTTCCTTATTTGACTCACTGTATATACATTTCTAACACAACAGTAAAAAGTTAATTGTAAATGCTAAAAATGATTTAGACTTTGCATTTAGGCACGTGTCTATTTCATTACATTTTCTATTTACTATTGAAGAGTGCTAGAGCCAAGGTATATGTGAATAGCATTTAGTATAAGGTTCATTCTTATATGAAATATTGCTTGAGTGTTACTTTTTTCTATATACTTGTACACTGCACTAAATTGATTTAAGGGCTTGTCTTATAAATAAGATAAGGTGAGAAAGTCATTACCCTCTCTTAGCCCACAAACATTCTCCTCACTCACTAACCCAAGCCTAATTAAAACTGAGTAGACGTTGGCCCTAGGGACATCTCGAACTCAAATAGGAGACTGGCTTAAGGGGGAAGTTGATTTGAATCTGACTCTTGCCAAATCGGTGACTAAAGTTGGGGATTGAGGGGCGAAACCCAAAGGCTGGTGGTTTGGCTTAATTAGGGCTATCGCTTCTGCGCGGATACCTCCCACCAATCTTGCCCCTACCTGGCCGATTAACTTGTGGTTAGATTCGGTAATATACCCCCCGTGAACAATCTAACCAGTTAGGAGTCGTCTAGGTTTAAGGTTTAACCTAACTTAGGTTAGATTTTTTCTTTTTATTTGTTTACTTATTTGTTTGTTTTTTCTTTGTTTGTGTTTGACATTTCTTGTGTGATATGGCTTATAATAACAATTTTTTTCAATTTTAATGGTAATCCATATTACACCCCAACCTCTTTTTCGGATATTACTAACCCAGCATATCATAACTTTAACCAACCTAGTATGCAAGATTGGTCTTATCCGAATTAATATAACCTATGCCCCCAATCTTATGACCATAATTTTCAAAATAATTTCAACTCTTCACCGAGTCAATGGGGATTCACTTCCCCCAAGCCCAATTTTCAACTACCTTGTCCTCCTTATCCACCTTATCCACAATATTTTCAAGATTCATACTCAGTTCCACTAGTTCAAAGTAGAAAACCATTAATTTTGAAAATGAGTATGCGTGAGTCTAAGCAACGATCACAAAACCTGACGGACTCACAATTTCATCACAAATTTTAAAACAACACTTCATCTTTTCAAGTCCAGTCACAACAAAATGATGAACCAATCAACTATGAAAAGATGCTTGAAGCCATGACTCAGGCTCAAATCACTCATAATCATGATATAGATATGATGGTTCAAACTCTCCGTTCTCACCGTTTGACCGTTTCTGATATCGCTAACCATTCTGTTAGAGCCGAAAAATCATGTTGTTTTGGAAAACAAGATTCCATTTCAATACAACCATTTGAACTTGCCCAAACTCTAAATTTTGAAAATGACATTGATAGTTTGGAAAGTTATCCCTTTCTTAAAATTGAACTTGAAATGAATATGATCCTGAACCTCAACTTGGTGATTTAATTTTACTTCCTGATTCAATAATGACTCCGGTATCTTCACCTAATTTCAATCTTTTCCCGAGTCAACATTGGATCTATGCCAATTCATCATGAAATTAAATCACCAATCTTTTATGATCATCATATTGAACTTGACCAATTTCATACTTTTGAAAGTCCTATTGACAAATTGGCAAGTTCTCATTTTTATAAAATTGAACTCAATGAGAAATGTGACCTAGATTCTCAAATTTGTGATCCAGTTCAAATTCCCGAATCAATATTGACTCCTGTTTTGTACCCGACTTGAGTAATATTTTAGAGTCAGTTTTAATTCCCACACCTGTCATTATTGAACTTGAGTCACCAATATTAAGTCACACTCCATTGTGGGGAAATGAATGTGGACTTGAGTTTCAACTTCTTGATTTGGACCCACTTCCTGAACCAATCTCGACTCTTGAATCTTTACTTGACTTAAGTTACTTTCCTGAGTCGATATTAGTTCCCGTACTTCCTAAGTCCAAGTCAATCATTCCATCTTTACACACTCCATTTTTGGACAAGGCGGTTGATAAAATTGACTCCGAAATTAATTATGAAATTTGAAAATTAGATGGGATAAAATATTTAATAAAAATCATTTATGTATACATCATTTTAGTGGGTTATATAAGAGAGATTTCTGGTGGGTTCCTCCGAACTCCACAAAAATTCGATTGGGCTGCATTTCGTGGACCAATCAGACCACCACCGGAACCACCACCTTAAGGTAATATTTTCCTTCCCTTTCTTCTTTTTCATTCATCTATGTATTAATTCATTCATTGAGGACAATGCATGAGATAGGTGTGGGGGAGGGTCAACATAACTTAGGTTTTTCTTTTTATTTAAAAAAAGAAAAAAATTAATTAACATTTTCTTTACTTTTAAAAAAAATTTGAAAATAGAAATAATATTTTGACATATTTTTCTTTGTTAAGAAAGTAAGTCAATTTTAAGGAATAGGAAAATCAAAATTAGAATTTCTTATACTTAGTCAAAATAAGATTATTTGTTTGATTTTTAGGGTTAGGAAGATAATTTGTCAAAGTAATTTAGCCTTGATCTTTACCTTGATAAAATTGTTGGCCCAAAGGCCATTATCCCGGTTATTTTGATGATAGCAAAACATATTTAGTTATATATTTAACAATCTTATTTTAAAGTATTTCAGGTTCAAAGAAACAGATTTTGACGACTCCGTTAAAAGACTCACATATTTGGAGTTCGCCCAACATTTGCATTCCCAAGCTAAAGCACATAGGAAGCTTCGGAATTTGCGTTGAAGAAAGTTCAAGAAGAAGATCAAGACTTGCTAAAGAATCCAAGATGTGTACTTTGTTTATTTTCATTTTAGAATATTTTGTCAAAACTAAATAGTAGAAGTAGAGATATGGGATATCACACACACACATTTTCTAGAGTGGTTTATGGCTTCAAAAAGACTTTCTATTTCCATTTCCAAACTTAGCTTTTATATAAACATATTTATTTTGGAAATACGATTTTAGAAAGACTAGTTTTGGAAAAACATTTTATGGAAAATCAAGTTTTATCAAAAGATTTTTTATCAAAGTATTTTACCTTGATAGTAGTATGACACATGCTCATACTCTATGATTTTTCAAGACCAAAGTATTTAACCCAAGACCCAAAACCAAAATCCAAAATTTGTCCAGGTCTGTAAGTTCTGTTTTACAGAACTCACAGTGCCCGGTCGACCGGCAGTCGACCGGCACTCGACCGACATGCACAACTGTGCATGTGCGTATCGGTCGACCGGAAGTCGACCGCCACCCTACCGCCCAAACCTGCTGCTCTCTGGAAATTGCCAGTCGACCGACCCGGTCGACCGGTGAGCCCCAACGGTCGGATTTTTGACCGTTGGCGGTCGACCGACCGGTCGACCGGCCTCTGTCAGAATTTTCTGACAGGTCCAACAGCTATTTTTCTGACTCTTTGACTTTAGGGATTTGTCTCCAACGAATCTCTTGAGCAGTTTTTGACCCCTATAAATAGGTAGTCACTTCAAGTGACATGACCAACAATTTTAAAAAGAATATCAAGAGTTTTTACAAGAGTTTTCAAGATTTCCAAAGTTTAAGTTTAGAAAAGATTTTTCTCTCCAAAGCCAAAATTCCATACACCTTACTTGGAGCCTATTCCTCTACTTCTCTCTAGTTTTGCACTACACAATCCCATACTCTAACTCTCCTATTTGGTTCTAGGATTGTGCTTAGTGAGCTCTTTTGTAAAGTGATCAAGTGTGATCACTTCCATTGTAATTGAGTGAAGTTGTAGAGGCATCGGCCTCAAGGCGAGCTAGTGTGCTCAAGGTGGTGAAGTGTCATCACGGGAGACGGACAAGTGTTGTCCTTGTATTGTTGATCCGGTGGGATCCTCAATAGTGGAAATCCTTCAAGTGTGAAGGCGGGGACGTAGAGCGTGGCTCGAACCTCGGAAACATATCGGCGTGTTTGCGTTTGCTCAAATTCTTCTAACTCTATCTCTTTTATTACTTGCAATTTTACATTGTCTTTTACTTGCAAGAAATATTGTATTGTGCTAATTGTTTAGAGTTAAATTTTTAAATTCCGCATAATTGCCATTATCATATAGCCATCACCTATTCACCCCCCCTCTAGGTGATTTCAATTGGTATCAGAGCCTAACCCTAGATTCGGTTTAACCACCTTAGGGAGATCCTTCATTTGGCTATATATTTGCTTGTTGCTGTTTGTTGCATTTTACTTGCTTGTGCATTCATGGCATCCATGGACTTTTCTAGCATTAAATCCCCTCCCAAATTTGATGGCTTGAACTTTCCTATTTGGAAAGTCAAGATGAACTTGTTTTTGAAATCCTTAGGTGTTAGGGTAGCTAGGGCCATTACCAAAGACTTCATTGAACCAACTAGTGATGAGAGCACATGGTCCGAGGATACTTCCAAAGACTATGAAGCAAATGCTAGGGCACAATATGCATTAACACAAGCACTTAATGAAGATGACCTTGCACGCATCATAAATTGTAAATCGGCATATGAAGTTTGGAACATTTTGATTGTGACTCATGAGGGAACGTCACAAGTCAAGAGAGCAAAAATTGACTTGCTACGTTCTCAATATGAGAATTTTTACATGTTTGAAAATGAGGGCATTGATGACATGCTCACTCGCTTTACAAAGATAACTAATGCTCTTTCTTCCTTAGGCGACAAGATTGACAACGATCAAAAGATAAGGAAGGTGATTCGAGCTCTTCCCAAAGCTTGGGAAGTCAAGGCGACAAACCCTCAAGGAACTAAATGACAAGGAGGAGATGGACTTCTCCGGCTTCATCGGCAATCTCAAAACACATGAGATGGAGATGAAGGTTCGAGAAGAAAAGGAGGCTCCAAAGAAGAAATCAATAGCCTTCAAAGCCACTCCTACCATTGAGGAGGACGACTCATCGGATGATTGCGATGAGGACTTCGCCATGCTCATCCGGAAGGTGGGCAAGATGTTCTACAAGAAGGGACGGCAAAGCAACTTCCGAAGAGGGAGACCTCAAGGAAGGTATGAGAAGAAAAGAGAAGAACCCGGTCCTTGCTTCCATTGCAAGAAGATCGGTCATCTAATTGCCGAGTGTCCCGCTCTTCAAGCAACCACCTCCAAGCACGGGAAGAAGAAGAAAGCGTTGGCCGCTACATGGGATGATACGGATTCCGAATCCGAAGAGGATGTCGACGCCGCGAACATGTGCTTCATGGCACAAGGTGAGGACACTTCTAAGGTAACCCTTGAAACTACTTTAGAAGATGATGATTTAACAATGGATGAACTTGCACATGTCTTTGAAGAATTGCAACATAGGTATGAGATTTCACAATCTCATAATAAGAAATTAAAAAGGGAAAATGAGCTTTTGAAAAATAAATTTGAAATAGTTGTAAATGAGAAAAATACTTTGTCTAGTTCATTTGAAAAATTGACAATTGATTTTGATAAGTATAAACTTGCAAATAAGGGTAAAACCCCCATGGTTTCTATTGACAAAATGATTTTGTTGAGATCCAAAAACGTGTTGAAGTTTTGGACTCAAATTTAAAAAGTTATGCATTTGACTTGAAAAAGATAGCTTCTAAATTTCCTAAGGGAGTACCCCAAGGGAAACATGCATCTCATACACATACACATGCACGGAAACATGCGCACACACATAAGCATGCATACATGTATAGTAGTGGTAGAATTTATGTTTGCACGCATTGTGGCCGCAAAGGCCATTTAGAAAAGTTTTGTTATGCTAAAAATAATGTTAATAATAAATATGTTTGGGTTCGCCCCGGTACTAACCCCAAAGGACCCTCAAAGATTTGGGTACCAAAAGATCCTCCAAATGTAGGTGATACAGGTGGATCTACTTCCTCCAAGACTTAGGGGGAGACGGTGCCCGGATGGTAGATGCAACTAAGCTCAAAGTTCAAATCTAGCTTGCATCGCTATCGTGGAGGCACCTATTTTCGGAGATTGCCCTTAAATTGGTAATATCTCCATTTTAAAATAGTTGTTGATTTTTGGTAATGTATACATGTGTATAGAATTGATAGTTTGCTTTTGTATTCCATTGATACATGCCTATATAGAACTACTTTTCTATCATGTTGTGTACATGCCTTGCGTTAATTTTCATATCTTGTATTTTTATGCCTTATGTCATATTTGTCCACATGTCCATATTTTTGTGTATCTATATGTATATACTATTTTTCAAAAGTATAAATTAATAATCAAAATTTCTTGTTTAAACAAATACCTTAAAGATGGCAATTGCGCACCTCAACTCATTCAAGAGGAATCAAGAGGATGAAGTTCAGAACCCGTCACTGGGTATTCGGCTTCAACATCTTTAAATCTTTGTTTAAATTTGTAAAATAAAATTAAAACATTTTGTGTGAAGTTTTTGTTGATGTGATCACTAAAAGAAGATTTTTAAAACTGGTTGTTGTATCCCTGTATTTTATAATATATCATATTTTATTTGTTATAATTTTTCTTTAAAATTTTTTCTGGGTCAGAATCTGGTAGCAGATTTTCAGACAGCACCAGTCGACCGGACCCTAACCCCAGTCGACGGCGCTGCCTGAGAGAAAATTTTGGATTTTTATTTCTGCTACCGGTCGACTGTTTTATAGGACCAGTCGACCGATCCGAGTGCGTGACTCTCTGTATCTTTTCGGTCGACCGGCCCTTAACCCCAGTCGACCGATCGTCGAATTCTGGCCTATATTTGGACTTTTTCTTCACTGTTTCTCTCACTCTCTCATTTCTCTCTCAGCGAACCGCAGGAGCACCTCCTCTCAAAAATTCCCAACTCTCAATCCATCCATCTGATCTTCAATTCTTTCAAAACCCATCTCATACTTCTCCTTCCTACTCCAGATCTAAAATCTCAGGTCGATCCAACCAGCGGATCATCAAAAATTCCAGATTTTCGGCTAGGGTTTCAAAAATTTTCAACAAGGTAAAAATCCGATTTTTACTTCAAATTTCCACTTCTAGCTTATATATATTTGTTCCATTGTCTCTATTTTAGGTTTATTGTCATCTAGATCGTGCCAAAACCCCTAAAAATTTGATTTTTGTCATGCCTCCTAAAAGACATCGTTCTGAGAAGGGAAGGGCATTGCCCAATCCTCCTCTCAAGCCCCTAGGACTGATCCCTTGTTGCGTAACGATCTTGCCTCTGATCGTTACACTCATCTAGCCCCTAGGAACACAATTTCGGGTAGGTATGTGGCTATCCATGACTTTGAACACCTTGATATCCCCCACATACTCCGTACCAACAACCTTGTGGATTTCCTTTCCATCAGGGAGAAGGTATACACATCCTTGGTTCCATATTTCTATGCCAACTTTGAATTTAATGGGAACCGGATCACTTCTCGTGTGATGGGTAGGGATATAAATATTTCCCTGGGTCAGTTTGCTAGGATTCTTCATCTTTCCACTGATGGAGTAGATGTTTATTCTCATGACCTTCATGATTTTTCAGAATATCCGGAGGGTGAGTCGTCACTCACCGCATCCACTCTCATTCACCAGGATGACAATCCCGACTTGGTGAGGAATGAGATTGTGAGTCAGTATTCCCTCCAATCTCAAGTCCTTGCTAAGATTATTTTTCATAATATCGTGCCTAAATCTGGTGAATTCAGTCATGCTCGAGGTCCTGTTCCTTTGATTATCTACTGCCTCCTTAAAGGCATTAAGATAAATTTCCCTCGAGTTATCGCCTCTCATATGTGTTGTGATCAGATTCGCACTGCTGGTAGGAGTCTGCCTTACGGCATGCTCATTACCCATCTTCTCAGGGCTTTAGATTTTGATTTCTCTGGTCAAGCCCCTTCAAAACCCTCATCTGATTTCAATGCTGCTGCTTTGAAGATGATGGAAGCTCAGTTGCGTAGACACGCACCTGTGCAACCACCACCTATTCCTCCTGTTGATCCTGCTCCAGCTTCAGCCCCTGTATTCCCTCCAGACTTTCAGGATCATATCCTTTCGGGGGTCCGCTCTCAGATCGAGGCACATCAGGCTTGGGTCGAGCAGCGAGATACAGCACTTCGTGCGGACTTGGACGCACGTGCTGAGCGTGAGGCTGCTTTTCGGGCTGAGATCCGAAACGACATATCTTGTATCACTGACTCCATGAGATTCATGGACGTTCAGTTTCAGACTCTTTTCACTCACTTCGGCTTGGTCGTTCCTGATGGGACTCCGGGTGCTCGTCGACTCCCTGCCACTGGTCCTCCTTTCCCTCCCAGAGCTCGCGTCTCTATTCCACCACCGCGCCCCAGAGTTGATGCCTTGGATACAGAGGAGGTAGATTCCTCTTCTTCCTCAGATGATGGTGATGACCAGACGATGGCTGAGGGCTCTGATGATGACGAGGAGGAGGATGACGAGGCCACTGAGTGATGCTGCTGTTGATGCTGATGAGTGACCTCCCCTTTATTGATGATGTCAAAAAGGGGGAGAGATATTTGGAGAGTAAGATATTTGGAGAGAGATTTTGTTGTGACACTTTTGTTATTTTGTTATGTACTTGACTTATTTTGTTGTGTTGGACACCTTTTATTTTTGTGTTGTGGACATGTATTGTTTGTGTTTGTATTTATGTCATGTTGAGACTCATTTCCTTTTATCTATGATATGACATGAGTAGTTGATATTTTCTGTGGGCATGGATATATCAATTGTGATAATATGCCTGAGTATGATTTTTATATATGCTTGTGTTGAGGGGAGCTTCATTTGAAGACTCTACCCAAAATATCTTGTGATAAATACATATGTTTTGCCATCATCAAAAAGGGGGAGATTGTTGGCCCAAAGGCCATTATCCCGGTTATTTTGATGATAGCAAAACATATTTAGTTATATATTTAACAATCTTATTTTAAAGTATTTCAGGTTCAAAGAAACAGATTTTGACGACTCCGTTAAAAGACTCACATATTTGGAGTTCGCCCAACATTTGCATTCCCAAGCTAAAGCACATAGGAAGCTTCGGAATTTGCGTTGATGAAAAGTTCAAGAAGAAGATCAAGACTTGCTAAAGAATCCAAGATGTGTACTTTGTTTATTTTCATTTTAGAATATTTTGTCAAAACTAAATAGTAGAAGTAGAGATATGGGATATCACACACACACATTTTCTAGAGTGGTTTATGGCTTCAAAAAGACTTTCTATTTCCATTTCCAAACTTAGCTTTTATATAAACATATTTATTTTGGAAATACGATTTTAGAAAGACTAGTTTTTGGAAAAACATTTTATGGAAAATCAAGTTTTATCAAAAGATTTTTTATCAAAGTATTTTACCTTGATAGTAGTATGACACATGCTCATACTCTATGATTTTTCAAGACCAAAGTATTTAACCCAAGACCCAAAACCAAAATCCAAAATTTGTCCAGGTCTGTAAGTTCTGTTTTTACAGAACTCACAGTGCCCGGTCGACCGGCAGTCGACCGGCACTCGACCGACATGCACAACTGTGCATGTGCGTATCGGTCGACCGGAAGTCGACCGCCACCCTACCGGCCCAAACCTGCTGCTCTCTGGAAATTGCCAGTCGACCGACCCGGTCGACCGGTGAGCCCCAACGGTCGGATTTTTGACCGTTGGCGGTCGACCGACCCGGTCGACCGGCCTCTGTCAGAATTTTCTGACAGGTCCAACAGCTATTTTTCTGACTCTTTGACTTTAGGGATTTGTCTCCAACGAATCTCTTGAGCAGTTTTTGACCCCTATAAATAGGTAGTCACTTCAAGTGACATGACCAACAATTTTAAAAAGAATATCAAGAGTTTTTACAAGAGTTTTCAAGATTTCCAAAGTTTAAGTTTAGAAAAGATTTTTCTCTCCAAAGCCAAAATTCCATACACCTTACTTGGAGCCTATTCCTCTACTTCTCTCTAGTTTTGCACTACACAATCCCATACTCTAACTCTCCTATTTGGTTCTAGGATTGTGCTTAGTGAGCTCTTTTGTAAAGTGATCAAGTGTGATCACTTCCATTGTAATTGAGTGAAGTTGTAGAGGCATCGGCCTCAAGGCGAGCTAGTGTGCTCAAGGTGGTGAAGTGTCATCACGGGAGACGGACAAGTGTTGTCCTTGTATTGTTGATCCGGTGGGATCCTCAATAGTGGAAATCCTTCAAGTGTGAAGGCGGGGACGTAGAGCGTGGCTCGAACCTCGGAAACATATCGGCGTGTTTGCGTTTGCTCAAATTCTTCTAACTCTATCTCTTTTATTACTTGCAATTTTACATTGTCTTTTACTTGCAAGAAATATTGTATTGTGCTAATTGTTTAGAGTTAAATTTTTAAATTCCGCATAATTGCCATTATCATATAGCCATCACCTATTCACCCCCCCTCTAGGTGATTTCAAAAATATGCACACTTCATACACTTACACACTTAGAGTTCAAAAACAAAGATTCTTATGCCTTATAAAAATAAAAGAAAAAAGAAAAAAATATATATCTATGAAAGATAAACAAATCTAATTATTGATTAGCTAGGTGCTTTGGCCTAAGCAAGCTTTGGTATTTATGCGAAAGATGATTAGATAAGTTTAGAAAAAAAAAGTATATATATAAAAATCTTTTGATTAAGCTGGGTGTTTGTGCCTCATAAAGCATAAGTATTCACGCGTAAAAGCGGTTCGTATAATAAAATCCTTAATTTTGTGGCCTTATTTGCTCGAGTCCTTAAGTTCTTGGGGTGTTTTCTCACCCAGTGCCCTAAGACCGTTTGGTTTGGGAGTCATCGTATAAAGGCTCGTTACATAGGCAGATTAGAAAGCCTAATAGAACAAAGGATAATACCACAAAAATATTTATAAATAAATAAGGCATAAGAGTTAGAGTTAAAGAATCCTTAGTCAAAATTTTCACGGTCGTAAAGTGCATATAACTTAGGGTAAAATAATAGACTACATGAGAAGTACAATTTGACTCCTTACTTTGATTGATAACAAATTTTTGTAGAAACTATGTTTAGGAATGAAAAAAATTCGGTTTTCCTATAACTTATAGATTACTTAAATCTTACAATAATAATTCAAATATTTTTCTTTCAAAGTGTGTTTTCAAAATACTAACATTTTTCTCTTTTTTTACGGATTTTGTGGGTGTAATCCACTGAAAACCCTCACAAGACAAAACTCGTCCTCTAGGGTAAAGCTAGAGGTTTAACGGCTTGTTGCACATGCTCAGTGCAATCGCACGTCCTGCGAAAGTGGTCTAATAATTTTTTGTTTAGTTGTTTGCTCGAGGACGAGCAAAAGATATGTATGGGGTGTGATCGGTCGTTAATATTACACATTCATTATCATATTCTCATACTTATTATAGAATAAACTCTACTTTTTCCTAACTACTGTTTAATTTATTTGCAGGCCTATTACTAAAGGAGAGGTAAGAGAAACGAGCCCAAAAGCCCATCAAATTCTGATTTAAATTAGAATTAATTTGAGTCAGTAAATCAGGGTAGATCAGGTCGGTTCAGATCGATTGAAAACTAGTTAGAACAAATCTCTACAAATCTATTGGTTAAAGCCAAAGATAAAAGGCCGTTTCGTTAAAATCAGAAGCTAAAATGAGAAATCCAGGAAAAGATAAAAGAAAATCATGAAGCCAAGAAGTACCACCAACAGAGTGTGGCCACCTGGCCACACCCTGGCCGGAGAAACGCGGCAAAAGCCACGTTTCTGCGGCTTATTGGATGTTGTTGGGGGAGCGTTTGCTCCCCCTATCTTCGTACGCCCCTCCCTATTGGGTTTTACCTATAAATACTGGTTTTTTCAGAGCGTACAGGGGATGATGATGCAGCGATAGAATTTAGTCCACTTTTTCATTCTTTTTAGTATAGGTTTTTGTTTTTCTTTTTATGTAATTTTTAGTTTTCATTTATGTAATTCAGAGGAGATCAGACTTTCATAGGAGAATGAGAATGAAGCTTGTGCTAAGAATGATACCGGTGTAAGTTATTCTTTTTTTCTCTTATTGTTATGAAATTGAATCTATAGTTACCTTTTTATGTACTTTGTTTTGTTTTCTTCTTCTTCTTTTCTACTTCACTCATTCTTGCACCAATTGCTATCCAAGTGAGTCTTAAAGAATTGAAAGAACCTTGCCTTTGCGAGTGCCACCGATAGCTCATGACAATGGATTTTAGTCTCAAGTCTGTATCATTTCATGCTTGTTTTGTCTTGATGATGTAATGTAAAAGAGACGAGAATCAACTCTTATGGGCTATGCGCTGATTGCCTCCACTTCAAGGTAACATTGTCGCCGAAGATTCATGGTAAGCTTTTGGTCAAAGGAGATAAGTAATTATTCTTAATTTCTTTCTTTTAACTTTTAGTGTAAATTACCAACACCAAAATCTTCCAATTCTCTTTCACTATTTTTCAATTTCTTTGTACACACTACTTCTATTTTCTCCACTTTCTCATTCTTTCACTTTCTTCCTAACTTGACTTTAACTCTATTTTCTCTTTTCTTTACAAGAACTAAAAGAAGAACCTTAACTATTTTTTGTAACCTAAAAGAGAACTTACTAAAAAAGCTTCCATTGCTAGTCCCTTCTTGTGGATCACGACCCGCATAGCCACTTGTTATAGCGATAGAATTGAGCACCTTGTACTACTATTATAAAAGTTCTGAAATTCTGTATTTTTGTGTAGGTTAAACCTCAGTCAGTAAGTGCATGCATAAATTTTACCATACATGAAAGCATGATGAGTGTGTGGAATATGAATGTTTGGTTTGTGAATATGTTTAGCATAATTTGAGTGCACATGTTGTGACTTGTGAGCATGGGTGTGTGTAGCATGAGTTTGTTTCTTTGGGATATGTTTCTTAAGAAACATAGCCTCCATTCTTACTTTATCAAATTCACATTTCTTCAAAACTTCTCCTAAAGAGTTAATTTTATTCTTTAGCATGAAAATTTCATCTTTACCTATCAAAGAAAATTTAGTTTTACAAGAAATCTTATAGGCATCAAAATCTTTTTGAGTAGAAGTGAAGTTGAAAACAAATCATCCTTTTCTTTTGTGAGCATGAAAACTTTGTGGTTGAGAGATTCATTTTCCTTTTTTCATTTTCAAATATCTCTTTTTAAGAAAAACATAGTTATGAGATAACTCTTCAAAAGCTTCTCCTAATTCATCATAGATAATTCACAATCGTCAGTAGATGATTTACCTTATTCGTGTTATTATTAGCCATGAAACACATGTAAGCCGTGTCAATTTCTTCTTCGAATTCACTCTCCGAATCCAATGTAGCCTTCAGAGCCTTCTTCTTATATGGCTTCTTGGAGGTGGAGGGTTTGCTCTTATTTTCCGGACACTCCGCAACGATGTGCCCCAGCTTTCGACAATTGAAGCAAATGATCTTCTTTTCTTCCTTTCCTTGCCATCTTCTTCTATTTTGAAATTTTGCTTTATTGTATATTCTCCAAACATTCTTCACAAGAAGAGAAAGATCTGTTGGCCCAAAGGCCTATCACCCTAGTTTTGATGATGATCAACTCATGAAGTTATGTTTACTAATGATCTTGTGTTTAATTAGTGACAGATTCATTATCAAGATCTTAGTAGGTGCATAGCTCAACAAAGGATAAAATGTCAAGATTTAGAGCTAGCACGGTGTGATCCAAGGAGCTTTTGGATCAAGCTTGGACCAAGTCAAGAAGATGAGAAGCCTTCAAGTGAAGACTTCAAGAAGATGAAGACTTGTGTCTAGGTATAAGATTTTGTTTTTGTTTTTAGATAAAATGTAAAGGATAGATAGTTGGTGGATTGCTCAAGTTTATATCACACACACACTCTTGATTTACTTGTCTTTGTTGGCCCAAAGGCCTTCCACTCTAGTTTTGATGATGATTAACTCATGTAGTTATGTGTACTAATAATCTTGCAATGTTTAAGTTTCAGATATTTAACAAGATATTAGTTGGTGAAAGCTTCCGCACATCTTTCACATGTTGATTTAAGAGCCCGAGCGTCAAAGATCATATATAGCACTTGCTCGGTGAATCAAGGAGTTTTGGATCGAGTCGACTTGGAGATTGCGCTCTACAAGAAGACTTAGGTATCCTAGTTTAGTTTTGTGTTTAGAACCAAATTGTAAAGATTACAATAGTATGATATGCTCAAGTTCACAATACACACACATAAATTCAATATGTTTGGTTTTTGATTGAATCGGTTTTGGATTTCAAATACATATATCGGGTTTTGGATTTGAACCAGTTTTAGTTCTACTGATCTGCTTGACACCCTTCTATAGTTATTATCATAACTTTTTATTCTTATATTCAAACAACATGATTTAACTTGCATTTCAAAGATAACTTTCAGATATAAATTTCTTGTTTGATAACCATTTTCAGATTCAAATTTTAAAGTTGTCAAATATTTGGTTGAAATCTGTTCTTGTTCTGAAAACAGCCTACAGTTTCTGTTTTGACACCTGTCAGTGTTTTATTAATAACTTTCGCATCCAAACTGATATTGAGTTGATTTCAGTTGCATTAAAAAGATAACTTAAAGATCTACAAATTATTTCTATATACCTTTTTATGAATTCGAACGTTTTCAGCCTGAAAAATGTGCTCCAATCTGACCTATTTTGCTGACAGCCAGACTGGGCCGGTCGACAGGTCCGGTCGACCGTGCATGTGGACGGTCGACCGGGCCGGTCGACCGGACGTGCACGAAACCGTGCACGTCGGCTGTTTCTGTAGACGGTCGACCGTGCGGTCGACCGACTGTAAGCAGATTGGTCTCTGTTTGTTACGGTCGACCGGGGCGGTCGACCGGTTGCTGTCAACGGTCAAAAAATGACCGTTGGACGGTCGACCGTGCGGTCGACCGCCAGTTCATTTCTGGCAGTTTCTGCTGCCAACGGCTATATTTTTCTGGGGTCTATAAATACCCCATTGGAAAGAGTTTTTCTCTAAGATTTTTTGTGCGAATTTTTCCATTCTCTCTGGTGTTTTTGCTGCAATCAAAATAGGTTTTTGGATTCAATTTGAACAATCTTTTTGGTGTTTTCATTAGGGTTTGAAAAATCAAAGGAAAGGGTTTTGGGAAAAGCTTTTGAATTGAACTTCTCTATCTTGGTTTCATTTATTTCCCAAAGATTTTCTTTGAGTTGCTGGTTTCAAATTCCTTGGTTTTCTCCACACTTGAGCAAAAATCTACTATCTATATCTATAGGATATTTGTGTGGGAAAAGATATTGTTTGTGGTTATTGTGTTGACCACCAAGTTGTAACCCAATCTTTACTTGCTTTGTGCTTTGGGTTGTATCCCTCAAGTTGTGAGGTGATCCTTGTATTGGTTGAGAGGTGTTTGTTGTTGGTTTGGAATTTGCCTCAAGAAGGAGGTTGTGATTGTTTGGTGTTTGCCTCAAGGAGGAGGTTGAGATTGTTGGTTTGGTGTTGTGCCTCAAAGAAGAGGTTGAGTTTGTAAGGAGAGGAGTTGGGTACTCCTTGTAATTGTGATTGCCCCAAATCCTCGGTGGAGGTTCCCTTTGTGGGAGTCCTTTGTGGACAAGCTAGTGGATTGAAAATCCTTCGTGTGTCGAAGGCGGGGATGTAGAGCTGGGTGCTCGAACCTCGGAACATATCTTGTTGTTTGCGCTTGATCCATTGACTCTCTCTTTACTTTGTGCCTTGCATCTATTTATATTGCTCATTCATATTTGCTTGGCTTGGTTGTGTGCATCACTTGTTGATAGCACTTGAGTGTGTATTGCATTAAGTTTTTAAATTCCGCATTTAGTTCATAGATTAGCCACATCACCTATTCACCCCCCCTCTAGGTGATTTTAATTGGTATCAGAGCTAGTGCTCCTGATATTTAGGTTTAACCACCTAGGAGTTAAGATCTTGGTTTGCTAATCTTCATTTGCATTTCTTTTGCACTCATCTAGTTTGCACTCATGGCTAGCCCTCCTATGTTTGACCATTTTAGACTTGATGCTTGGAAGGTGGACATGACTAGGCATTTAAAAACTCTAGGTCATCTAGTTTATCAAGCCATCACTATAGAAACCCTCCCAAACAGTAGCAAGCATAAGAAGGCCAATGCATTAGCACTTAGAGCACTTAGAGCATCTCTAAATGAATTTCTATTACCCATTTTTGATCACTATGATTCGGCTTTTGCAGTTTGGAGCATCTTGACGTCTCCCGAACTTCCAAGGATAATTAACAAGATGAGGAGATCTAAAAGAGAAAAGTCCGAAGAGCAATGCCTCATGGTCCAAGGGAAGAACTCCCTTGAGGTACAATCGGATTCTCATATTGATGATAGCTCTAGTTCCTATTGCCATGGTTGTTTTGAAGTTCAAACTTTAAATATGGAACTTGCTCAAAAGCTTGAAAATTTGTTGGAAAAACATGATTTGTTGAAAGAGGATAATCTTGTGTTGAAAAATGAATTAAAGGATTTATGCTCTAATTTTGAATTGATTTTGCAAGAGAAGGAAGAGATTATTAGTGAACGTGACTCACTTGAATCTCAACTTGAAATTGCTTTAAAAGAAATTGAAGTTTTGAAAAACAAAAATGATTGTGATGATGTTGTATAACACAATGAAGTTTTGTCTTCTAGATTGGATCTTGTTTTTAAAGAAAATCTTACTTTGAAAATAAAATTGATTCAATTACAAAAGAATTGGATTTGGTTTTGATTAAAAATAAATCTTTGCAAAATGATATTGATATTCATGTTTGCCATGCTAGTGTAGCTTCTACTTCTTGCACACCTATTGCATGCTCCACTTTGTCTTCTAGCATAGAAAATGATATAAATAATTTGAAGAAAAGTGTTGATTGTTTGGGCTCCGCTTTGAGCCATTGTGCCATGAATCACTCACGCTTGGAAACCTTGGTTCGCAAGAAACAAGTTCAAACCTTGCATGCACACCCATCTAGGCATACACATGCTTTTCATGATCACCATCATCATATGTATGCTCACGTGTACACATGTACACATTGTGGTCGTAAAGGCCACCTTACTAGATTTTGTTATGATCGTATTTATAATGAAAATTTAGCAACTAATTATATTTGGGTGAGAAAAGATATTAACCCCCGTGGACCCACAAGAAAATGGGTACCAAAAACCACCGCTTTAACTTTTGATGTAGGTGGGAGCTCTCGCATCACTTGAGGGCATTGGTGCCTTGAGGTGGATGCATTCTAAGCTTAAAAGAGAACCTTTTGGATGCTTCACTCTTAAGGAGAATTGGTGGGAGGACCACCGGGTTTTGGAGACATGGAAAGTTTCCTCTTCTGTTTTGGTAACAATCCCTTACTCCATTTAGTGTTTACATGCTTTCTAGGTTCATCTTTTATAGCATGTTGTGTTTTGTTGTTCATTATGCTTTGTGCCATGTTCATTAGATTAAGGTTGTACATGTTTAGCTACTTGAGCACCCATGCTTCATATGGATCTATATTTAGTGTCTCACCTTGTTTAAACTAACATGTATGCTTTAGATCTAATGCACATGCATATGCATAATGATCATATGATGTTCATGATTCTATGATTTTTGTTTTAATGATTCATGTTTTGAATAGTATGTTTATTGCAATACATGTTTTGAAATTTGAAATCACCATTGTTTATATGAATCCATATTTTGTGTTTTCACAATTGTTTTGATGTATATCATGATCTTTATAGCATGTGGATTTACATAATGATCATTTTTAGAATATCATTGATTTATGACTCGTTTTATGCTTTATGATTTGAATATATGCTTAGATGTTAGTTTTCATTAAAACTAGGATTTATACTTGTACATAGAATGGGCCACAAGTAAATCTTTATATGTTTGTGCTTGAATGCCTATTTGTACCCATTAGATGTTCTAGTATAGTCTAGTTTTGATGATTCGTGCATTCAAACATGTATTCTTATTTTTGATATGTTTTCTATGATAAAGTGTTTTCACTTCATGTATATGTCTATTTTGCCAAACCTTAAGATATACATGTATGCCCCTTGAGTCATTTGCTTTTCATGCAAATCTATATTTTGGACTCAATTGTATTTAGGGATATGTATATATAATTTTATTTTGTCAAAACATACATATACCTTGGAGTTTAAATTGTTATGATGATTTTCATGTCTTTGAGGAAATTTCCTTTAGTAATGAAGATTTAGTTTTTCATGTGTTCATATTTTAAAGGAATTTCATAATGAGCTTGATTGTCAATTTCCATGATTATGAGGTTTCACATTATACTTGTACACTCACTTTATTAGTTTACTCATGTTTTGTTTTCATGAGACTTTGACTTGGGCTTTATAGATTTGAGTGTTTAGTGATCATGTGATTTTCATGTTTCATGAAAAATATTTTCATGTTATTCCTTACTTAAAGGATTTCGTACTAGTTTACCCTCCATTTAACTAGTTGCGATATTCTCCAATTTGGTAGAGATTTTCAAACTAACTATATTTCTAAATCTATTTTTGAAAACCCCTACCATGAAGGGTGGTTGGATGGGAGATCATGCTCATGTATGCTTTTTATGAAAATCATTTTAAACTTGATCATGAATGGGTGGTAGTTGATATGAGATATACACTTGCTCCTATTGTTGTTTCAATTGGTATCATTGAATCCTTTCAATTGGTATCAATCTTGACATTTTTGTATACTCATATTCTTATTGTGTATGTATAATTTCAATTGGTATCATCTTTCGTGATTGGTACTTGTCCTATTTCATACACATATACATGTTTGTTTGTTCTTATTATATCCCTATATCTTAAAGCACAAATTTTGTTTTTGCATAGCTTGATTTTTAAATGACTATATTGTTTCAATTGATGAATTTCTCAATTGGTATCTTAATATAAGCTTATGCATCCGTCTCTTTGGTATTTCATAAAGGGGGAGAAAACTCGTATTTTGTATTTCAATTGGTATTTGATTTACCATTGGTTTTGCTTTCCACTCCCTAACTTTATGATGAAAAATGATTGGAAAATTAACTTTTGTGTGATTTGTATCAAGATGCCATTTTCTTAAATTGGTATCAAGAAGCCATTTTTTAAAATTTCTTAAATTGGTATCATATGCTTACAAAAAAAAAAAAAATTATTTCAATTGGTATCAAGTTTTCCTTACATGTTTACTTTTGTAAGATGATGATTTGATTTCAATGCCTTGTTTTAAATTCAATTGGTATTGGCACTCATTAATCTTTGTGATTTTTCAATTGGTATCAATACCTTGTTTAAGTTCAATTGGTTTTGACATTCATTAATATTTGTTATTTTCAATTGATATCCTAATGCACTTTCATTGCTACATGTTTTAATTGGTATCATATTGATTTTGATTTCACCCCTTGTAGTTTATTGTTTCTTGTATAAAGACTATTGTGTTTGAAAAAGGGGAGAAAAATTTGAAATTTGATTCTTTGAAGCGTGTTTACCCCTTTGTTGATGATTGACAAAAAGGGGGAGAAGAATTTGAGTTTATATGCATGATTTATGCAAGTTTTGTTTTCTTATATCAATGAGTTTTGTGTTTACTTTTGTTTTTATTAGTATCAAAACAATTGGTAATAGTTTATTGGTATCAAGAGCATGTTTTAGTAAATGATTTGTTTTATGCAATTGGTATCAAGAGCATGTTTCATATTGGTTTCAAGAATATGTTTAATATGCAATTTTCAATTGGAATCTAGAGCATGTTTCATATGCATTTTATTGTTTCATTGCATACTTGTTTACATGTTTATTCTATACATGAGTTAAGGGGGAGCTTCTTTGAAGCTTAACTTTAATCCATGCATATATAACTCCATGAGTTTTATCATCATCAAAAAGGGAGAGATTGTTGGCCCAAAGGCCTTCCACTCTAGTTTTGATGATGATTAACTCATGTAGTTATGTGTACTAATAATCTTGCAATGTTTAAGTTTCAGATATTTAACAAGATATTAGTTGGTGAAAGCTTCCACACATCTTTCACATGTTGATTCAAGAGCCCGAGCGTCAAAGATCATATATAGCACTTGCTCGGTGAATCAAGGAGTTTTGGATCGAGTCGACTTGGAGATTGCGCTCTACAAGAAGACTTAGGTATCCTATTTTAGTTTTGTGTTTAGATCCAAATTGTAAAGATTAGAATAGTATGATATGCTCAAGTTCACAATACACACACATAAATTCAATATGTTTGGTTTTTGATTGAATCGGTTTTGGATTTCAAATACATATATCGGGTTTTGGATTTGAACCAGTTTTAGTTCTACTGATCTGCTTGACACCCTTCTATAGTTATTATCATAACTTTTTATTATTATATTCAAACAACATGATTTAACTTGCATTTCAAAGATAACTTTCAGATCTAAATTTCTTGTTTAATAACCATTTTCAGATTCAAATTTTAAAGTTATCAAATATTTGGTTGAAATCTGTTCTTGTTCTGAAAAGAGCCTACAGTTTCTGTTTTGACACCTGTCAGTGTTTTATTAATAACTTTCGCATCCAAACTGATATTGAGTTGATTTTAGTTGAATTAAAAAGATAACTTAAAGATCTACAAATTATTCCTATATACCTTTTTATGAATTCGAACGTTTTCAGCCTTAAAAATGTGCTCCAATCTGACCTATTTTGCTGACAGCCAGACTGGGCCGGTCGACAGGTCCGGTCGACCGTGCATGTGGACGGTCGACCGGGCCGGTCGACCGGACGTGCACGAAACCGTGCACGTCGGCTGTTTCTGTAGACGGTCGACCGTGCGGTCGACCGACTGTAAGCAGATTGGTCTCTGTTTGTTACAGTCGACTGGGGCGGTCGACCGGTTGCTGTCAACGGTCAAAAAATGACCGTTGGACGGTCGACCGTGCGGTCGACCGCCAGTTCATTTCTGACAGTTTCTGCTGCCAACGGCTATATTTTTCTGGGGTCTATAAATACCCCATTGGAAAGAGTTTTTCTCTAAGATTTTTTGTGCGAATTTTTCCATTCTCTCTGGTGTTTTTGCTGCAATCAAAATAGGTTTTTGGATTCAATTTGAACAATCTTTTTGGTGTTTTCATTAGGGTTTGAAAAATCAAAGGAAAGGGTTTTGGGAAAAGCTTTTGAATTGAACTTCTCTATCTTGGTTTCATTTATTTTCCAAAGATTTTCTTTGAGTTGCTGGTTTCAAATCCCTTGGTTTTCTCCACACTTGAGCAAAAATCTACTATCTATATCTATAGGATATTTGTGTGGAAAAAGATATTGTTTGTGGTTGTTGTGTTGACCACCAAGTTGTAACCCAATCTTTACTTGCTTTGTGCTTTGGGTTGTATCCCTCAAGTTGTGAGGTGATCCTTGTATTGGTTGAGAGGTGTTTGTTGTTGGTTTGGAATTTGCCTCAAGAAGGAGGTTGTGATTGTTTGGTGTTTGCCTCAAGGAGGAGGTTGAGATTGTTGGTTTGGTGTTGTGCCTCAAGGAAGAGGTTGAGTTTGTAAGGAGAG
Source organism: Agave tequilana (assembly GCA_038442645.1). Classification (NCBI taxonomy): domain Eukaryota; kingdom Viridiplantae; phylum Streptophyta; class Magnoliopsida; order Asparagales; family Asparagaceae; genus Agave; species Agave tequilana. Next base: position 138,895 of record JAVJIF010002592.1, on the reverse strand, counting down.
GAGTTGGGTACTCCTTGTAATTGTGATTGCCCCAAATCCTCGGTGGAGGTTCCCTTTGTGGGAGTCCTTTGTGGACAAGCTAGTGGATTGGAAATCCTTCGTGTGTCGAAGGCGGGGATGTAGAGCTGGGTGCTCGAACCTCGGAACATATCTTGTTGTTTGCGCTTGATCCATTGACTCTCTCTAACTCTCTCTCTTTACTTTGTGCCTTGCATCTATTTATATTGCTCATTCATATTTGCTTGGCTTGGTTGTGTGCATCACTTGTTGATAGCACTTGAGTGTGTATTACATTAAGTTTTTAAATTCCGCATTTAGTTCATAGATTAGCCACATCACCTATTCACCCCCCCTCTAGGTGATTTTAGTCTTTTCATAAAATATTTTGTAGTTTAGAAAAGATTTTTCTTTGTGACAAAATACTATTTGGATTTTGGTATTTTCATATATACATATCTTTATCCAAAACCAATTTTAGAGCTTTATGACAAAAACATAGATATTTCATTATGATTGTGTAGTGGATCATATCCATACACACTATGCTTTAAAAGTATATCTTGTTTTTGTATTTGATGAAGATTTGAAAAAAATATGTCTTGGAAAAATATGTTTTGAAAAATATTGTTTTGGAAAAACATTTTTTATCTTGAGCCAAATATTTCCATATTACAAAAATAGTCCAAACTTTTATAACATGCCTTGATTTTGTGCAAGCATGTTTGTTTATCAAGTATATTGGTTAAAACTATTTTTGTAGATTTTTATGCATTTTATGGAATTTTATTTAAGCCAAAAAGACAAACTTTTTGATCCCAGAAAAATTGTTTCAGGCTTCAGCTAGTTGACTTATACTAGCTTATAAGTCGACTAACCCCGAAGTCGGTCGACCGGGTCGGTCGACCGATGTGCACAAACGTGCACGCCTTTGTGTATTGGTGGTCGGTCGACCGTGCCGGTCAACCGCTCCAGAGAGCAGTGCTCTCTGGAAAGTTCGGTCGACCGCACCGGTCGACCGTGGCTCCAACGGTCAAAAATCCGACCGTTGGCGGTCGACCGGGCCGGTCGACCGGCAGTACTGACAGATCCCAACGGCTAGTTTTCTGGCAGCCTATAAATTGGGGGTCTTGTCATTGTTTTGACACAAGATTTTAGGAGAGCTTTGAGCCAGTTTTTCCCAGTTTTTTTAAAGGGTTTTCTCCACAAAATAGTGAGCAAATATTTCCTATCTAAAGGGAAGATTTTGTAAAGAGTGTTTAAAAGAGATTTCTTGAGTTTTTTCACCATAGTTCTTTCCTTGCTTTCTCACAATCACTTGAGCTATCCATTGCCTTATCTATCCATAGGATTGTGTTGTGAGAGTTTGTAATTGGTGATCAAAGTGTTGTAGATCACCAAGATTTCATTCTTGTACTTTGAGGAGACGGGCAAGTGTGCTTGTGGTAGTTTAGAGTTCTCGTGTGAACTCGGTGGTTTGAGGTGCGGCCTCGGCGAGCTAGTGAGCTTGCGGTGTGCAAGGGACTAGGGAGTCCGAGGGCTTGTAGGTGTTGCGGCACCGAGGAGAGATCCATTGGGATCTTGCATAGTGGAAATCCTTCGTGTGTCGAAGGCGGGGATGTAGAGCAAGTGTGCTCGAACCTCGAAACATACCCTTGTGTTTGCGATTGCTATTCTCTCTCTATCACTTTGTCTCTTGTTATATCTTGCATGTTATTTATTGTGTTCATCTTTATATGCATGATATATTCCTTGTGCTCATATTGATATATATATTGCTTAGGATTGTGACTAACACTTGTATTCAACCAAGAGAGCCAACGCGGCACCTCAACCCATTCAAGGGGAATCTAGAGGAGTTTGTCCAGAGCCCTTCACGGAGAATTCGGCAACACTCTTGTATTATACATAGTGTTTAGTGTAAGAAGTTGTAATTAGGTCATAATTGTTTTTAGCTTCCGCATTATTTGCATAATTCATCATTAAGTGACCATTAGATTAGCCATCACCTATTCACCCCCCCTCTAGGTGAACCTACAAGATCTTCATCATCCTCTTCTCATTATCTTCGTCGGAGTAGGAGAAAGAGCTTTTGAAAGCGATTACTTTCTTCTTTAGAGGAGGCGTCTCTTCTCTAGCCTTTCTTTCCATCTCATGGGTCTTAAGGTTCCCAATAAGACCAATGCGCTCTATTTTCTCCTTGTCGTTGAGCTCCTTCAAGGTTGTACCTTTGACTTCTCAAGATGGAGGGAGTGCACGAATGATCTTCCTCACCTTTTGATCGTTGTCAATGCCGTCACCTAGAGAAGGAAGACCGTTACTTATTTTTGTAAACTTAGTAACCATATCATCAATAGATTCATTTTCTTGCATGCTAAAGTTTTCATATTGGGAACGTAAGAGGTTAATTTTAGCCCTCTTTACTTGTGATGTTCCCTCATGAGTGACTAGAAGGTGAGTCCAAATCTCATATGCAGATTTGCAGTATATGACTCTAGCAATGTCATCATTATTAAGAGCTTGAAGTAAGACATAGTGTGTCCTAACATTAGCGTCAAACTCTTTCGTAGCAATATCGGACCAAATGTCCTCATCGCCAAGGGGTGCGCTAAAAGGTTCAGTCACCGCTTTTGCAACTCGGCTTCCTAGGTATTGCAAAAACACGGCCATCTTAACCTTCCATATGGGAAAGTTAAGGCCATCAAACTTAGGTGGGGTCTTAATACCTTTAGCCATTTTTACTAATGTGTATGAGGATGAAGTATGAAAAAGATGATTAGCAATAAATGATCTCTCTAAGATTGTTAAGCCAAGAAACTAGAGACCAAAGCTCTGGTACCAATTGAAAAACACCAAGAGAGGGGTGAATAGGTGTTTATGCTAATCTAGTGAACTTTTTAAAAACTAATTATGATGAATGATGCAAGCGATCACTCAAAATAAGAAATTGAAGCCGAATTCCCCTTGAAGGGCTCTAGAACTTCTCCTCTTTGATTCCTCTAGATTATGAGTAGAGGTGCGTAATTGCTTCCTTATTGATATGAGTATAGATTGAAAATGCAAAGGATGAAAGGAATGCAATATTGAAAAACAAGGCAAGTAATATCACAAGTATAAGAATGTAAAGCAATAAAGAGTAAGAAGAAATCAATCGCAAACACAAAGAATTTATTTCGAGGTTCGAGGCACTACTCTACGTTCCCGCCTTCACCACTATGAAAGATTTTCACTAAATCTATAAAGGAAACTTCTACACAGGAACCTTACACTCAAGGGGATTACAACTTGGTCTACACAAGACCGGAGTACCCAACTCTAACAATACCCCCCTCCATACAAAAGGAACCACAACTCAAAGGAATACAAATCACTTGGTGATCTAGGAAGACCACAAACACTCTCTTACAACTTCTTATAGAGTAAAGTATGATTTTTGGCTCAAGAAGTAAAGTAAGAGAAAATTTTCAGTAGTAAAAGATTTTAAAGACTTAAAAACCAACTGAAAAATTTTGCAATAGAGAGAGCTTAGAAAATGAAAGCAAAGAAACACTTCTTCTCTTGAAAACACTTGAAATTTGGATATTTTTCTTGTGGAAAACTAAAGACTCATGACCTCTATTTATAGGCAAAAGATAAATACCATTCATAAGTGATACCAGGTCATTAGGGGTGAGTTTAGCTACTTGGAAATAAGAAATAGCCGTTGGAATCTATAAAAAACAAAATAGATTCAAAATAAAGCCGTTGGTGCCAGTCTGGACAGCTGCCGGTCGACCGGTAAGCCACTAGGCAAATAGCCGTTGGCTCCGGTCGACCGCGCGGTCGACCGCCAGGCAAAAAGAAAAGAAATGTTTGTTCTGCCAGTCGGCTAGGCCGGTCGACTGACACAACCCGAGAGCAAGGGACATGCAGTCGTCGGTCGTCGACCGGTCGATCGACCGCAGGGGTTGACTGTCGACCGACTCGGTCAATCGGCAAATGTGCACAGCGGGTACGTCCACAGCCACAAAGCTCGGTCGACCGTGCAGTCGACCGTTTAGGCCTGAAATAGTGCCGGTCGACCGTAAAAGCCTGAAATGAGCTGAAAACAGATTTTTGATATTTGAAAATATTTATTTAAAATAATTTGGATAGTTTGAGGGTAGAGTAGCATAGTATAGGATATAATATACATATTCTAAACTTGATATAAAAATTTGAGAAATTTATGAAACATGTATTAATATCAAAAATCAATTCTATTCAAAACTTGTATTTTTGAAAAGTGTATTTTTGTGTGTGTAACTTCTTAAGCACTATTATCATATCCTTACTTTTTAACATGCTAATTCTTACAAGGGTCTAGGAGACTACAAGATCTTCAATCGGGCGTTTTCGTGTGCATCATTGAGTTACTTGAATTTTTGATCCCGTATTTGAGTCATCTTGAGTTAACACTACCTTCCTTTTAGGGAAGAAACATCATGAATTCATAGAACTCTGAAATAATCTTAAACACTAAAACTTGATTAGTACAAATAACTATATATGTTTTGTAATCATCAAAACACGAAAACCGGGTGATTGTAACCTTGGGCCAACAGACGGGCCATCTAATTGCGGATTACCCCTCACTTCAAGCCACTACCCCCAAGAACGTGCATAGAAAGAAGGCAATGGTAGCCACTTGGGATGACACGAAAACAGATTCCGAAGAGAAGATTGATGCCACACATGTTTGCTTCATGGCAAACGAAGAGGAGACTTCTATGGTAAATCTCGAAACCTCTTTAGAAGATAATGATTTAACTATTGATGAACTTGCACATTTTTTTGAAAAACTACAAAATAGATATGAAATTTCTCTTGCACAAAATAAAAAATTGAAAAAGGAAAATGATGTTTTAAAGAATAAGTTAAAATTTGTTTTTAAAGAGAAAAATGACTTATCTATTTCTTTTGAGAAAACAAAAAAGGACTTTGATAAATATAAACTTGTTTGTAAGGGTAAAAGCCCTAATATTGCTTTTAACAAAAATGAATTTTTAGATATCCAAAAACGTATTGATGTTTTGGATATCACTTTAAAAAAGTGTGCATTTGACATGAACAAATTTGCTTCTATGTTTCCAAAGGGAAAAACCCAAAGGAAACAGATACCTCATTCATCTCACACACAACATGAATAACATGCCCAACGGGCACATACACATCAACATAAGCATGCTTTCATGTATGAAAAAGTGTATACATGTGCACATTGCAGCAGCAAAGGCCATTTAGCAAAATTTTGTTATACTAAGTTAAATATGTTAAACAAAAATGTTTGAGTTCGAGAAAGTACTAACCCTATAGGACCCAAAAAGATTTGGGTACCAAAGAACACACCAAACTTGATTGATATAGGTGTGTCATCCTCCTTTAGGACATAGTGGGAGATGGTACCTTGGTGGTGGATGCATTGAAGCTCAAAGGATCAACCGTCACATTGCATCGCTATCAAGAAGCACCTATTTTGAAGATTGTCTATGGTTTGGTAACTTCTCTATTTGAAAATTTCATTTCTAACTATATCTATATATGCATAAGATTAGCTAGCTTTTCTTTTGTGTTAATATACCTTAGTTATGAATACATGATTTTTATTGTTTTTATGGCTTTCTTAGATTTGAGATAGTCCGTTAACATTGATTTTGTTCATTACTAGCCCATGGGTTGCTTGCCCATGTTTATAGTATTTTTTCATGCTCACTTGGTTGATAGATATCTTTGCATGTATGTGTACATAGATTAATTCATTTGCTCATAAACATGTGTGTGTGTATATTGTTTATCTATCTTGTGATTGGGTATCATATTTAAATCATATTTAAGTAATAAATTAAGATAGCAATTGCGCGCCTCAACTCTTATCTAGAGGAATGAAGAGGAGAAGTTCAGAACCCGTTAAGGGTATACGATTTCAATATCTTGTTTTTTAATTGCTTGACATATGATTTAAATTGTTGAAAAAATATTTTTTTATATATAATAATAATTTTTTGATATCATTTTTCTGTGTTTTTCATGCCTATAAAATTTTTGGTGTTATTTCTTTATTATATATATAAAAATATCCAAATACAAATGTTTTTCAAAAGTCCTTATTTCTAAAAAAAAACTATTTTTGGGTAGTTCTGGTCGATTGAGTTGACCTAGAATAGGGCGGTCGACCGGGCGATCGACCGAGAAAATTTGAAATACAAAAAAAATATTTTAGCCTAAGTCGGTCGACTGACCAATCGACTGACTATAACCGAGAAGCTCTCAATTAGACCCCGGTCGACCGGGTGGTCGACCGTGAGTCGAGTCTGATGTTTTTTACCCGGTTTTAAACACGCTAAAAACCCTAATCTCTCTCACTTTTCTCTTCTCCACGGTTTCTCTCTTCCTTTCCACCCTATTTTCCTTTCTCCTATCTCTCCTAAACCCTTTCAAATCTCAAATTAAATCATAAAATTTATTGGATCTCTCCTCAAAACTTCAGATTCATCTGTTTTTAAGGAGAAATTTCAGGTTCTTCAAGGTATAATCCCTAATCTTCCCAAATCCTCTTTATTTCATAATTTTTTCTAAAAATCTTTCTAAAATTCATGCCTAGATCATGTTTATCATCTTCCTAATTTTATCATGTCTAAGAGGCCTAGATCTGAGAAGGGTAAACAGCCCGAACCATCATCAAACCCATTTGTTTCTCAAAATGCATCTCATAGATTCTCTGTGATCCATAATAAACATGTTATTTCTGGTAGAACTGTTGTGCTTGCTGATTTTGAATATTTGTATCTAGCATACATTTTGAATACAAGCTCTCTTGAACACCTAGTCACCATTAAGGAACCCGTCTATCCTGAGCTTGTGCACTATTTTTACTCTAATCTGACTTTTCAAGATAATCAGTCAGATCTAGGGTTCTGGGCAAAGACATTAACATTTATTTAGATTGATTGGCCCATCTGCTGCATCTCTCCTATGAGGGTGTAGATATATATAATGTTGATATACATGATTTTGAATATCCGGACGGTGAATCTGCCCTCATCACATCTCTCCTACTTCACAATGATGATAACTCTACTTTAGTTAGGAACGAGGAGGTGAAGTATTATACGCTCACCGCCCAAGTCCTAACTAAAATAGTGTTCTATAATCTCTTGCCAAAATCAGGAGAATATAGTTATGCTCGGGGTTCTGCCCCCTCTTGATCTATTACCTTCTGAAGGCATTAGAGTTAATATTTTCAAACTCATCATCGATTACATACTGAGCACCTCCTGATCCCAAATTGGCACTTATCATTTGAGATGCTCATTACCTGACTCCTCAAATAATTAAAACTTGATCTTTCTACTGAATGGTCCATCGAACCGTTTGTTGATATCAGCAGCACTCTCCTAAAGAGGATGCGTGCTAGGGAGCATGCTCCTGCTCCTCAGCCCCTCCTATCATTCCTGCTATTGCCCCTGGATCCTCTTCAGCCTCCTCAGCCTCTATTGATCCATGTACAACCCTCTTTACTCAGTTTCGTGAGCATGATCTGAAGATGTCAGCAAACTTTGAAAGGATTGAGCACAGAGTTCAAAACAACCTGTAATACATCTACTCATCTGTTCGATATTTCCAGACATGCGTCGACGAGACCTACAGTAGGAACGCTTGGCCTGTTCCACTCCCGAGAGGCTCCTGCATTGGGTCCTTTGTTTGACACATGGGTACCTCCTCCAGCTCCTTCCGAGGCACTTGCTCCTCCTGAAGATCCAGACTTTTAGGAAGAGTGACCCCTTTTCTGTTGATGATAAAAAAGGCTTAGAGAGATTTTATGGAGTTATCTGGGAGTTTTTACTTTCATTTCTTTATTTATGTATTTTTTATTTAAACATATAGTATTTGATATTTGGACATGTATTTTTATATTGTAGTACTTATTTTGTGGTATAGAACTCGTTTTGAGGTTGGCATGAACCTTTGTATCAACTGTTGGCCCAAAGGTCCATCACTCTAGTTTTGATGATGATCAACTCATGTAGTTATAGTACTAATGATCATGTGCTTAATTGGTCTCAGATTTATGATCAAGATCTTAGTTGGTGTTTAGCTTCCTTAAAGGATTTAAAGTCAAGTTTTGGAGCTAACACGGTTTGATTCAAGAGTCTATGCATCAAGACCACATCAAGTACTCAAGAGGAGTCTAACTCTTTGGATCAAGTTTGGACCAAGTCAAGAAGATGTGAAGACGTCAAGTGAAGACCTTCAAGATCAAGACTTGAGTCTAGATTTGTTTTGTTAAAATTTTACTTTTAGATAAAATGTAAAGGATAGAATAGTTGGTGGATTGCTCAAGTATACCATATACACACACACTCTTGATTTAGATGAGTTTTCATAAAAAGAATTTTCATTTGGAAAATACCGGTTTGATTTTTGGACTTCATATATACATGTGTTCTTAACCAAAAACATTTTAGTGCAAATTGTCAAAAACATAGATATTTCATCATGCATGTGTTGTGGATCATATCCATACACTCTATGCTTTAAAAGTGTTTAAAATATCTTGTTTTTGTATTCGGAGAAGTTTTGAAAAAAATCTATTTTGAAAAAATCAGATTTTGTTTTTAGTCAAAATTTCTAAGCTACAAAAATAGTTCAAAATATTTGTAACATGTCTTGATTTTACTCAAACATGTTTGTATATCAAAGTATAATACTGAACCTATTTTTGTAGATTTTTCGTGAATTTATGGGATTTTATTTAAGATAAAAAGTCAACCTTTTAATCCCTAAAAAATCTGTCCAGGCTTCTGCCGGTCGACCGGATCGGTCGACCGAGCTAGGAGTCGGTCAACCGACGTGCACAGAACGTGCACGCCAGTTTGGCTGGAGCGCCGGTTGACCGACCCGGCCGACCGCCAGAGAGCTTCTGCTCTATAGAAATCCCCGGTCGACTGGGCCGGTCGACCGGACAGAGAGCCTGCTCTCTGTGTCCAGGCCATGGTCGACCGCTGGCTCAACGGTCAGAATTCTGACCGTTGGCCAGTCGACCGGGCGGTCGACCGACTGTTCATCCTGGCTCCCAACGGCTAGTTTTTGGAGCATATTTAAAGGGGGCTTTTGGGGACTGTTTTTAACAAGATTTTGAAGTGGGTTTTGAGCCAGTTTTTCCAACTCTATTAGGTGTTTATCTCCACTTGTTTAAGAGCCAAATTGCCATATCAAAAGGAGAGATTTTCAAGAGTGGATTCAAAGTGATTTCTTGTGTTTTTCTCCACAAATTCCATCCTTGTTTTTCTCACAAACACTCTCTCCATTAATATATTCATCCTATAAGAGTGTTATTGTGAGATTGTTTTTATGTGATCAAAGTATTGTGATCACCAAAGACTTCATCTTGTACTTTGAGGAGGTGGACTTGCGGGTTCGTGGTGTTTCGAGTTCGTGTGTGAACTCTTTGTTTGAGGTGCGGCCTCGGCGAGCTAGTGGGCTTGCAGTGTGTAGTTCTTGCGGGAACAAGTGAAGGGACTAGAGAGTCTAAGGAGTTCAAGTGTGAACTCACCTTGTAGGTGTTGCCGCACCGAGTGATCCTGTGGGATCGATTTTTAGTGGAAATCCTTCAAGTGTTGAAGGCGGGAACGTAGAGCAAGTGTGCTCGAACCTCGAAACAAATATCCCGTGTTTGCGATTGCTCTCTCTATCTCTTACTTGTCTTTATATATTGCAAGCTAATATTGTCTTCATCTTTATATGCTTGATATATTGTGTGCTTAATTGTTATATGCTTGGGGATTGTTTGCTAACACTTGTATTCAACCAAGAGAGCCAACGCGGCACCTCAACTCTTATTTAGAGGAATCTTGAGGAGTTAGTTCAGAGCCCTTTACGGGGAATTCGGCTACACTCTTGTATTATACTTGGTGTTTAATTTAAGAAGTTTTAGTTTGCATTAAATAAGTTTTAATTTTGCATTAATTGACCATTAGATTAGCTCATCAATTCACCCCCCTCTAGGTGATTACAATTGGTATCAGAGTTACATGCTCTTGATTTGGGTCTTACAACGTAGAGTTAAAGATCCTCATTTTATAGCTAATCACAATATTTGTACACACACCATAGATTTTATGTCACCTCCCACCTTTGACATTCTTAACATCCAAACTTGGAAGGTTAAGATGTATTTGTACCTTAAAGGCCTAGGTATTCATGTTTATCTTTCTACTATTAAAGATTCATATGTTAATAATAGCAAATATATTGAGGCTAACTCAAAGCCATTCATACTTTGAAGAGTACCCTAAACAATGATTATTTATATAGGGTTACTAACATTGACTCGGCTTTTGTAGTATGGAACTCTTTGATCTCCCTTGGTGAACAAGAACAATATTATGCGGAGAGCGACTCGGATGTTGGAAGTGATGCTTCTAATGTATGCTACATGGTCCAAGGGGATAACCCCCTTGAGGTAACTACCGAATCTGAGATAGAAGAGGATGTTGATATGCCTTATAATGAACTAGCATCATTTTGTCAACAACTCTTAGAAAAATATGACATGATTAAAAAGGATAACAAGAGTTTGAAAAAGAAATTTGATTGCATGTTAAAAGAAAATGAATCTTTTAAAAATAAAGTTAAATGCATTGAAAAAGAAAATGAAATTTTGAAAAATGAAAATGTTTCCTTGCTTTCTAAATTAAATGATCTTTGTGAAGGAAATACTTCTTTAAAAAATAAAATTGTTTTGGTGGAAAAACAAAAGGAAATTGCTTTGCATGAAAACACTTCTTTAAAAAGAAAAATTGTTGAAAAAGAAAAGAAAAATGTTTCTAAAAAGAAAAAGACTATTGATCATGCTCTTCATACCACAACCATTGATAAAAATGAAGTTAAATTTTTAAAAAATAAAATTGATTGTTTGAGCTCAACTTTAAGCAATTGTGCATTTAACCACAAAAGATTGGAATCCTCTTTTCAAAAGAAACAAGTTCCCCATGTTCATGCACAACACCCACATCATGCATATGCACACTTTGCATGTCATGATTACACTCATACACATATGCATCCTAGAGTGTACAAGTGTACACATTGTGGCCGCAGAGGCCATTTAGCAAGATTTTGTTATGATAGAATTAATTCTTTAAATTTTGCTAATAAAAATGTTTGGGTTCCTTATAATGCTAACCCTTAAGGACCAAAAGAAAATGGTTACCAAAATTTTCACCTTTTGTATTTGATGTAGGTGCGGGCTCTCACACGACGTGAGAGAGTTGGCGCCTTGGTGGTGGATGCATGGACTTGATGGACACACATTTAATGCACCGCTATCAAGGAGGTTTGGTAGGACAACCACCATATTTTGGAGATTTAGAGCATAGTCTTTGGTTTAGTAACTATCTCTAAAACTCCTAATTTTGTTTGCATGCTTTTTACTTATATCACATTTTTTAGCATGTTCATGTTATATATTTGTGCTTCATGTGGTAAACATTTGTTAAATGTAGTCTTTATTAAAATTTTAAAATATACTTGTACAAGTAGTGAGCCATATTTGATTCATATATGTTTGCACTTCATTGCTCATTTGTACTCACTATATGCACATATATAGCCTAGTTTTGATGATTCTCTCATTTACACTTGTTTTGCCAATTTTCATGTTTTTTCTTCATGTATATGTATTTTGTATTCAAATCTAATATATACACATGTATGTCTCTTGAGTCTCTTGCCTTCATGCAAACTACATCATAGACTCTTTTTATGTTTGGGATATGTATGCATATTGTTAGTTTTGGATAAATCATACATATACCTAGAAGTTTATTTTTTAGATGAAAAATTAATTTTTATGATTTTCATCCTTATATGGAAAATAAATTTTCATGATTTTTATGATTTATAATAAAATAATATCATGTTTATTTTGAGCTTCATCGATTATCTTCATGAAAAATGCTAATTACATGATTTTTGTGCACTCACACTTTATTTGTTTATTCATGACTTTGTTTCATGATTATTTTTGAGCTTTAAAGATTTCGAGTGTCAAACTTTATGTATTTAGTATGCTTCATGATATACATATGATTTGGTTTCATGTTTTTGAAGGATCTTTAACTAGTTTTTCAAAAATTATTTTAACTAGTTATTTATTCTTCACTTGGTAGTGTTTTATCTATAAAAATATTTTCAAACACCTATTTTTGAAAACCCCTACCAACCCCTTTCAAGGGAGGACGGATGGGCGAGTATGCCTTGTAAGCCTTATTGAAAATATTTTATCTTGTGTATAAAAAGGGTGGTAATTATGAGTTATATACTTGATTTACATTGTTATTTTCAATTGGTATCTCAGTTGATATTTATTTTATATATACTCATATTTTGTTTTCTACATATATGTATGCTTCATTTCAAATAATATCAATTTCTATTGGTATTCTCTTTTCATACATATATATGATTTGTTTGTGCTTGATTTTCAAGATATTTATATGTTAAAAGCACAAAGTATGTTTATGCTAAGCTTAATTCAAATCTTAATTTTCAATTGATTTCTCAATTGGTCTCTTTTATATAAGCTTATGCATTATCTTCAATTGGTATTTTTTTCACAATTGGTATTTGTTTATTATTGATATCAAAATGTACAATATATTTCAATTGGTTTCTATTGAACTATTTATTTCAATTGGTATCCATGAAAATTTAAATTGGTATCAAAATATAGTTCCAATTGGTATATCAAAATTTTATTTATTTACAAAGGTATCTCAAAATGTGTTTTATTACCTTGAGTAAATTTCAAAATTTGTTTTAAGTATCTTATATTGAGGAGGTTGACAACTCTTCTTTATGCGGTACACGTGTGTAGGGGGAGCTTCACATCTCCTCTTATGCATTGCATATTATGTGTTATGTGAATTAGGGCTTGTCATCCCTTATTCATGTTATGCATATATGTAGAAAAGTTAACTTAGCGTCTTCCTCTTCATGAATGTATATCGCATATATCTTTTATTGATTGATTTGAGTTCACCCCTTTGTTGATTTTTTTTGTTTCTGACAAAAAAGAGAGAACATTGTTTTGTGTTTACTTTAACCCCTTTATTGATGATTGACAAAGGGGGAGAAAGATTTTGAGTTTATATATGCATATTTGTGTTTTTACATATATTGAGTTTATGCATCTTTTGTTTTAGAAAATGGGAAGAATGTTTTTAAAAGTTTAAACAAAAAGGGGAGAAAAAGTTTTGGAAAAAGGATTTTGGCTTTATGTTTTATGTCTCTCACCTTGTTGATGCATGTTTAGCTGTTTAGTATCATGTGCTTCATTGAATATCTTATTTTTTTTATTGTGATGCATGAGTTAAGGGGGAGCTTCTTTGAAGCTTTACTTTAATCCATGCATATATAACTCCATGAGTTTTGTCATCATCAAAAAGGGGGAGATTGTTGGCCCAAAGGCCCATCACTCTAGTTTTGATAATGATCAACTCATGTAGTTATAGTACTAATGATCTTGTGTTTAATTAGTCTCAGATTTATGATCAAGATCTTAGTTGGTGTTTAGCTTCCTTAAAGGATTTAAAGTCAAGTTTTGGAGCTAACATGGTTTGATCAAGAGCCTATGCATCAAGATCACATCAAGTACTCAAGAGGAGTCTAGCTCTTTGGATCAAGTTTGGACCAAGTCAAGAAGATGTGAAGGCTTCAAGTGAAGACCTTCAAGATCAAGACTTGAGTCTAGGTTTGTTTTGTTAAGATTTTATTTTTAGATAAAATGTAAAGGATAGAATAGTTGGTGGATTGCTCAAGTATACAATATACATACACACTCTTGATTTAGATGAGTTTTCATAAAAAGAATTTTCATTTAGAAAATACCGGTTTGGTTTTTGGACTTCATATATACATGTGTTCTTAACCAAAAACATTTTAGTGCAAATTGTCAAAAACATAGATATTTCATCATGTATGTGTAGTGGATCATATCCATACACTCTATGCTTTAAAAGTGTTTAAAATATCTTGTTTTTGTATTTGGAGAAGTTTTGAAAAAATCTATTTTGGAAAAATACAGATTTTATTTTTAGCCAAAATTTCTAAGCTACAAAAATAGTTCAAAATGTTTGTAACATGTCTTGATTTTACTCAAACATGTTTGTATATTAAAGTATAATACTGAACCTATTTTTTGTAGATTTTTCATGAATTTATGGGATTTTATTTAAGATAAAAAGTCAACCTTTTAATCCCTAAAAAATCTGTCCTGGCTTCTGCCGGTCGACCGGACCGGTCGACCGAGCTAGGAGTCGGTTGATCGACGTGCACAGAACGTGCACGCCAGTTTGGCTGGAGGGCTGGTCGACCGACCCGGTCGACCGCCAGAAAGCTTCTGCTCTCTGGAAAGCCCCGGTCGGCCGGTCGACCGGGCAGAGAGCCTGCTTTCAGTATCCAGGCCACAGTCGACCGGGCCGGTCGACCGGGCGGTCGACCGACAGGTCATCCTGACTCCCAACGGCTAGTTTTTGGAGCCTATTTAAAGGGGGCTTTTGGGGACTGTTTTTAACAAGAGTTTGAAGTGGGCTTTGAGCCAGTTTTTCCAACTCTATTAGGTGTTTATCTCCACTTGTTTAAGAGCCAAAATTGCCATATCAAAAGGAGAGATTTTCAAGAGTGGATTCAAAGTGATTTCTTGTGTTTTCCTCCACAAATTCTATCTTTGTTTTTCTCACAAACACTTGAGCTCTCCATTGATATATTCATCCTATAGGAGTGTTATTGTGAGATTGTTTTTAGGTGATCAAAGTGTTGTGATCACCAAAGACTTCATCTTGTACTTTGAGGATGCGGACTTGCGGGTTCGCGGTGTTTCGAGTTCGTGTGTGAACTCTTTGTTTGAGGTGCGACCTCGGCGAGCTAGTGGGCTTGCAGTGTGTAGCTCTTGTGAGAACAAGTGAAGGGACTAGAGAGTCCAAAGAGTTCAAGTGTGAACTCGCCTTGTAGGTATTATAGCACCGAGTGATCCAGTGGGATCGATTTTTAGTGGAATCCTTCAAGTGTTGAAGGCGGGGACGTAGAGTAAGTATGCTCGAACCTCGAAACAAATATCCCGTGTTTGCGATTGCTCTCTCTCTATCTCTTACTTGTCTTTATATCTTGCATGCTAATATTGTCTTTGTTTTTATATGCTTGATATATTGTGTGCTTAATTGTTATATGCTTGGGGATTGTTCGCTAACACTTGTATTCAACCAAGAGAGCCAACGTTGCACCTCAACTCTTATTTAGAGGAATCTTGAGGAGTTAGTCCAGAGTCCTTCACAGGGAATTCGGCTACACTCTTGTGTTATACGTGGTGTTTAGTTTAAGAAGTTTTAGTTTGCATTAAATAAGTTTTAATTCTGCATTAATTGACCATTAGATTAGCTCATCACCTATTCACCCCCCCTCTAGGTGATTACATGAACAAATTTCTTTTATGATATCAATTTAATATTTGGTGTTTGGATATGTGTTTTTATATTGTAGTACTTATTTTGTGGTATAGAACTCGTTTTGAGGTTGGCATGAATCTTTGTATGGACAAATTTCTTTTATGACATCAATATTGTCTTTAGAAGTTTTGTATCTCTTTTTATGATTGATATTTGATAGATATATTCTATGTGTGGTATGTAGTGTGTTTGCATTCTTATGTATCGTTTGTAAACCAACCATTTTACCACGGAGGTTGGAGGTTATTGGTTGGTTAAAAAAAACTGTTTATGCATATAACTTATAATTCTATATTCTTGGTATGCATAGATGGGTTATATTGAGCTTGATTGATATATCTTATTCATATGCTTTTATTGATGCATCTAACTTATATGTCACATTTTGATATATGCATGTGTTTAGGGGGAGCTTCGTTTGAAATCTCTTCCCAAATTATTTGTGATAACTCCATGTGTTTTGTCATCATCAAAAAAGGGGAGATTGTTGGCCCAAAGGCCATTAGCCCTAGTTTTAATGATAACAAAATATATGTAGTTATGTTTTTAACAATTTTGTTTAATAAAATTTCAGGTTAACTCTTTATTGCATTTCGGCTTCATCACAAGATTCACACGTTTGGAAGCCAAGAAGATGTAGATCCCAGAGCCTAAGCATATAGAAGAGCTCAAGGATCAAGTTTGCAAAAGAAGACTATATTAATATTTGTATTTTTGTTTTTTTTGCATTTTATATAGGAGTTATAGTCGTTTGTTAAAACCACGATGATATAGGTTGATAGCTCTTTTGGAATTGACACATACATCTTTCACATTCCTAAAGTGTTTTAAAAAGAGTTCAAAACATTTCTTTTCCGTTTTCAAGATTATGTTTCGGAAAAACAAGTTTCAGAAAATTGATTTTCGATTTAGAAAATTGTTTTTTACAAAATATAGTTGTAACTTTGTTTTGTGTGGATCCATGATTATACACTGGTTCTATCAAGTCTCTAAAACTATATCTGGCTCTATTAAGTCCCTAAAACTCTATTTTGTGTTTAAAAATCAAAGTTTATTTTATCGAAAAAAGATTGGTTTCAAAAAGATTTCTATAACAAGTTTTTGGCCCAAGGGCGGTGGATCGGCTGATCGATGTAGGCTGTCTAAAAATCACTAAAAGACAAGCCATTGAAAAGCAGAATTCCAAGTTCTAGACGCAAAGCTAATTTTGGCCGCGTCTCAGCAGCATCAAGGCGCGAGGCTCGACGGCCGCGTCTCAGCATCAAGGCGCGAGGCTCGACGACCGCGTCTCAGCATCAAGGCGCGAGGCACGACAGCTGCGTCTCAGCCGCACCAAGGCACGTGGGTCGAAACCCGCGTCTCAGCATCAAGGCGCGAGGCTCGACGGCCGTGTCTCAGCATCAAGGCGCGAGGCTCGACTGCCGCGTCTCAGCCACACCAAGATGCGTGGGTCGAAACCCGCGTCTCAGCAGCATCAAGGCGCGATCGACGGCCGCGTCTCAGCATCAAGGCGCGAGGCTTGACAGTCGCGTCTCAGCACCAAGGCGCGAGGGTCGAAACCCGCGTCTCAGCAGTACCAAGGCGCGAGGGTCGAAACCCGCGTCTCAGTTGTAACCGTCCCGGTTATAGGGTCAATCACGGCCCACATAACGGGGAAAGTTAGCCCCCATTATGGAGTGTTTTTAGGAGGCACGTACGCCCCTGAAACCTCTATAAATAGCCCTGTTGCTATGAAGAAGGGGTCGGATTTTTTTAGGAGAAAAGAGCTATGAGAGAAAAGAGAGAGTTCAACCCTTCAGAGAACTTGCTGTGTTCAAGTTAGCCTTTGCCGACAATCTCTTTGAGAGTTTTGGTCGATAGAGCTGTGTTACTCCGTCAACCACCCGAAGAGAAGAGCCCCGGAAGATCTCAACGTTCACCCGGTCAACGGAGAACAAGATTCACTCTCCACCGCCACTTGAAGAACCCAGCCTTAAACAAAGGGAGGATTCAAGACTCAACATCCTCCCTCCCTTGTAATCGGAATACTGATCTGTTGTAATCTTCTATCTAATCAAAAGAATTTTGCAATCAAATCCTCCTTTTCCGACGCGTACAAGAGATGGCGACTCCGCTGGGGACTACATTTGTTACTGACGAACAAATCGTGGCGCAAGGTGACGTCCTCTATAAGGGGAAGATGGTTGAATCGCTTGTCGTCGAGTTCGACCAGGCAAAGTATGAAGAGTTTCTCTCCTCCGGCTCCAAGAGCCCAAAGACCCGCGTCTGCCGCAGGATCTTTACGGGGACTTGCCCGGAAACCCGCTCTGAGACTCTCTCAGGGGCGACTGCTGTGAAGGGTGTTGCGGCTAACTACGCCAAGCGTGACACACGCGCCAACGTCTCTCAGGAGACCCGCGTGGCCTCAGGCGCAGCCGCTGTAAAGGATGTCGCAGCCAACCACGCCATACGAGATACACGCGCCAACGTCTCTCAGGAGACCCGCGTGGTCAAGCCCTCTGGTGTCCAGCCAGTTCACCCTCTCCCTCAGCACCAGGTCATCGTTGGTTTCTCTCCACCTCCACGACGCAACCGAAACGCTGAACGCCGACAGAGGAGGCGTGCGCGTCAGCTGCAAGTTGGAACTTCTAATCGTCCAACTGAGGCAGGACGCAAGGTTCAAACTGGCGTCTTGGCTGCGCCGCATCCAGCACGCGAAGTCCGCGTTTGGCGGCCCAAACGCGAGACTCCCCAAATTAGTTCCTCTGAAGCCCTACTCACCAGACGCCAAGGCGAAGCTTGCGTGCCTCGTCAAGTACAAGAGGCACGCGCCCTTAGGCGTAGGGCCCAGCAGCCCACTCTCTCTCAAGCGTCTCTGCCCCGACGCACCAAGCAGCAACACGACAGCCGCATCTCTTCTCAGCAGAGATGCCAGACACGCGTCCTAAAGCTACGACGCGAGAACCGCATCTCTGAATCCTGCGTCCAAGCTGTACAGCGCAAGGATGCCTCCCGCCCTCGAAGTTACGAGGCTAATCTCTTCGATCCTCTTCCCATGGATCTAAGGGATTACTTGACGAAGAAAAGAAGTGCTAATCAAATCACTTCATCATGTTGCTGCCAACGGCTCATCTCTATGCTCTCGGAGTGCCGTTGTGATTCAGGCGTGAACCAGCAGTCTTTGGTTAGACAGCTGACCCTGATTCCCCCATCAGCCAAAAGAAGACGCTCTCACAGGCGGAGGATCTTCTCTGACACTGAATATCCCGAGCTCACTGCTAACATGGCGAGCAGGAGCAGGGGAAAACAACCTGCAGTCAGTTTCGAGGATGAATCTGACTCTGAACCGGAAGAAGTGTACCGACACACTCACACCCGACCGGGGCCATTCCCTCGATTAACTACAATGCCTTAGCCCGGGGCATTGAGATTAATGACTCGCACTCTGCCATTGCAGAGTCGCAGGCTTCAAACTCTTCTATAAAGAAAGAGGCCTGCACATACATGACGAGCACTCCTGAGGAGACCGCTAAGCGCTTGGAGCTGCAAGCCTAGGTCCAGAAGGAACAGCTCGAGATGATTCGTGCTCAGCAAGAATCTATCGACTCCCTCAAGCAGATGCTCGCACAGCTGCTCGAAGACAAGAGGAAGTCAACCAACAGATCCTCCTCTAAGACGTCTAAAGGCAAGCGAAAAGAGGGAGAAAGCTCATCTTCCGAACACTCCAAGAAGAAAGAGCAACCCATCTCTGGTTCGTCTAAATCCTCGTCGCAGGAAAAGAACGACCGAGACCAGGGAAAGGTTCATTCTAAAAGAATGAATCAGTTGGAGCAACGTCTTGAAGCCCTTACCAACCGGAAAGGCCTCCAAGAAGCAGGAGTGGTCCGACCATATCCAACCGAGTGGGACCTGGTTCCGTATCCACCTAAGTTCAAGGCTCTGACCCTCCAAGCATTTGATGGGAAAGGTTCACCGAACCAACATATCTACTACTTTAAATCTCAAACAGGGAATGTGGTAGATAATGATGCCATCCTGGCGCGTTTATTCATCGGCACCTTAAAAGGGCTTGCTTTGAATGGTTCATGAAGCTCCCAGAGGGCTCCATCAAGAATTGGGGCGACTTGGAGAAGCTCTTTCTAATGCGCTTCTTTGAAGATGACTCGGAGGTCAACATGCCTACCCTTTTAGCCACCAAGCAGCGAAAGGGGGAGTCCGTTAAGTCTTTCGTAGAAAGATTTCGGAACGTAGCACTCTGATGTCCAAGCGGTATGACCCAGGTCACCCTGGTGGAAACATGCCGCCACAATCTCCAAACCTCACTCCTTGCTCAAATAGGAGTTGTTGAAAGCCGCACCTGGAAGCAATTGGTCCAACAAGGTGAACAGGCTGAGGAGATTATCGCCCGCTCAGAGCGGAAGAAGGTAAGCCCAGGCCGGAGAGGTCAACAAGGCGTATGCCAGACACATCCCTCCAAGCCAAACGGAAGGACAACTTGGCGACAGAAACCAAATCTTCTGTCAAACCTCAACCGGTTAAAGGGAGTGGCTCTTCAAGCCAACCACGCGCCAACAAGCAGTATTCCTTCAAGGATGAACATGTCGACTCACTCTTCAAATTACTCAACAAGAGCAATCGATTGAAGCTTCCTGAAGCTAGGCGCCCTGAAGAAGTCGGTAAAACTGACAATCCCAGCTACTGCATGTATCACCGGATGTTGGGACACCCCACCAAGAGCTGTTATGTCTTCAAGGACATCCTTCAGGCTCTGATTGACGCGGAGGTATTAAAACTCCGTCCAGAGCAGAAGAAGGCAGCGGCCAATATGACGTCATTCCTCCAGTTTGGAAGGCAACCTCCAACACCCTCTGGAGTAGTCCCTATCCCAAGAGGAGAGCTGAGAATGGTCAACACAGACCCTCACCAGCAGCAAGAAAAGGGCCTGGTACCTGTTCCCACACCTCAAGGAGAAATCATGTGGGTTCATCCTGATCTTGTTGATAGCCAGCAATGGACTACTGTAACCAGCAGGAAGTCCAAAGGCAAAGCAAAGGCTTCATCCTGCAATGTGGTATGCGCCTCTTCTCGAGAAACGGAAACTGATTTTCCCTCGCTAACCGACTCAGAAGAGGAGACAATAGTTCTGGCCGTAGAACCCAGTCGGCTGTTGGCAGAAACCCGTTCGGGGCAGCCATATTTGAAAAAGTATGGCGAAACGGCTGTAACTCCTCCAAGACCCGCTGCAGAGCCAGCCAAGCCCTCCACGAAGCAACCCGGGGAGAAACAGAAAGAACTTCGGTTTTCTCGAGTTCTTTCAAAAGACATAGCGGAAGGATCCACAGCACCTTACCGCTTTGATGTCCTGGCTCAATTAGCCAACATCCTGGGGCGGATTACGCTTTATGAGCTTCTCAGGTTATCAAAATCGACCAGAGAAGCTCTACAAGAAGCTCTGGCTAATGCTGAGGTCTTCATGACCCAGCTACCAAAGGAGGAAGATGTAGAGGATTGCCTCCACGCCTCCCAAAATATTCCCTGCATCACCTTCACGGCAGATGATATGCAGGTCAAAGGGAAGCATGATCGACCCCTTTACTTCGCAGGGTATATTGGATCATCTGAGGTGAACCGCATTCAGGTAGATCCCGGGTCCGCATTGAGCATTATGCCTCCCGGGTCATGCAACATCTCGGGATTCCTACTCACCATTTGAGCGCCACCCAGACTACTATTTACGGGTTCAATGCTAATAGTACCCGTCCAATAGGGAAGGTCAAGCTCAAATGCCAGATTGGAGACCTAAAGTAAGAGGTGACATGCTACGTCATAGATGCTGACACCTCCTGCCACTTGTTGCTGGGACGACTGTGGATTCATCGCAATTCTATCGTTCCCTCTACTCTCCACCAAGTCATGAAATACATTGACGGAAGTGGAAAGGTACGAACGTTGATTGCCGAAAGGCATCCGTTCAAGGGAGTGGAGAATTATTTCACAGATTCCCTCCTGTACCAGGAATCTGTAGAAACAGATGAAATCCCGCAACCAGAGGAGCCCGACTCTGGTAACGAAGCCGACACCGAGCTCGAAGAAGAAGAGTGCATGTGGGAGCTAGATCCACCTGTAACGAGCACTAATAAACTCGATATTGATAATACCACCGACGATGTAGGCGGATGGTATATTAATGAAGAATTAGATTTGGCGTATTTCTCTGTATTTGCTTCTGATTCAGTGCCTTCAGACACTAGCACTGATGTGGATGATGATCTCTGGTCGGCAATGGATGCTTTGGTATCATTGCATGTACCAGTGAAATCATCCTTCGAGACATGTCGGAATGCCGGTGATGCGCAAGAAGCTGTATTCATGGTTCCAGCAAGACGGAAAGGCCAAAGACCAATCCTTTTCGGACGAATTGAATCTGAACCGATGACCCATGAAGAATCAGAAGGCGAGCAGGAATCCCCTCAGTTCAGTCATTATGAACCAAAAGCACTCAGAATGATGAAAGGCATGGGGTATGACGTAACAAGCGGACCCGGGTTGAACTTTGGCAAAGGAAGGAGAACACTACTGTTGGATCGTTGAGATAAGGACTAATTGCGGAATTATCTCTTGTAGGCAACTATAGATCTGAAATAACTCAAGTCAACATAAACACTAAACAAGAAGAATTAATTGTTAAGCAAATAAGTAAACTTGCAAGTAAAGAAAACAAATCTCAGAAAATGCAAACGCAAACAAAGAGATTTATCCTGGTTCGGTCCTTGTGACCTACATCCAGTCCCCAAGCCACCCGCTTGAGATTTTCCTTTAACCTTGATCTTGCCACCCAAAATCAATACAACATGTACACCACTTGTCGAATCCCCTTCTCCAAATGTGTACACCTTCTCTTCCACCAAGAGAACACCTTTTACCTTTGTACAACTTGCCTCTTCAACCAAGAAGCCTCCCGTGTACAAATGAACACTTTGAGAATTACAATACTTTTCCTATAGCCTTGATACTGAGTGTGTATGTGGACAAGGTACAGTATAGGAAAGATGAACTTCAGAGAACTTCACTAATGGAATTGTCTTTAGGTGAAGAACAGAAGTTAGGAAATCAGTTTTCAGGTTTTCTGGAATTTGGCTTTGGAAAACTGAATGAAAATCTTGTTGTTTGGCCTTTGGAATAACTTTCCTATTTATAGCTGAAGACTAGGGTTAGTTAAGGTAGTTATAGGACCAATTCAGATAACCTAGATGTTGGAAAACGTTGCCAAAAGAATCAGATAACAGAAACTGTCCAACAGTCAGAAACTGCTTATAGTCGACTAGGGTTCTGAGTTAGTCGACTAGACTAGGCAAAATTTCCACTATTAGTCGACTAGGTTTAGCAAGTAGTCGACTAGGTATATGTCTGTTGGCAGAACAGGTTTCTGGATAACTACTTCAAGTCGACTGCAACTAACAAGATAGTCGACTTGATAAGGGATTAGTCGACTAGGGGACTTTGATTAGTCGACTAGAAAAGTCTATTAGTCGACTTGGTTACTGTTTGGTCGACTAATTTGACAAACAGAGAGTTGGTCTGTTTTAGGACACTAGACTAGTCGACTTGGGTTTGGATCAAGTCGACTACAGTGTTTATTAGTCGACTATATTGGAACATCAAGTCGACTAACAGGACACTGAAGTGTTGGTTTGTATCAAGGCTTTTACACTCTATTTCCATTTTACAAACAACACTTAATCAACTCTCCTTGGCACATCTTGAACATGTCGGACTCTTGATTCGTCATGTGTAGAGCTCCAAATGAATTTGATCGTCACGAACGTCTTCATCGAAATAGGTTCCAACATTCTCCCCCTTTTTGATGACGACGCTTTGTGTGTGCACAAGTCCTTCCCCTGCAAAAAATATGTTATCTTTTCCTCCCCCTGCAGAAAACGGGTTATAACAGATAGAAAAATATTTTGTTCTCCCCCTGCAACAAATATATTAGTACATATATATATAATAACTTTTATATGGTACCTGCAAAATAAATGTTAGTTGGTACCAAATATAAAAGATCATATCTAACCTTTAGGACTCCAAATCCATTTAGAATTTGGTTTCCACCTATTAGTATATACATAATTGCAAGAATCACATATATTATTCATGTATGAAGCAATATATGTATTTTTATCATAAACACTTAAGTTCTTAGGAATCCATATAAACTTACTTTTCTTATTCTTACTTTTAACAAAAGAACTATATGGATTATAACATGAAGATTTTGCATTATATCCAATACCATGACTATCATGTGACAATTTCTGAAAAGACAATAAAGCATTCAAATTTTCTTTTCCTTTATTAAACTTAGTCACATTTTGCAAAAGTTCTTCATATTTCTTTTTAAAAACTAACATGTCTTTATCCAATATAGAAATCCTATCATTTAAAGACTTAGTTTCCTTTTTCAGAAAAATGTTTTCTTTTATAAACCTCTCATTTTCAGTTTTCAAAGATGATATGACATTTTCAGTTTCATCTTGTGGAGAATTTATAGAAGAACATTGTAATGCATAAACAGAATTTTCTTGTAAAAGTTTCTCATTTTCTTTTAACAAAACTCTGTTTTTCAGTTTTTCACTTTTCAGATTCATAAATAATTCATTAAAAGCATCTGAGAGTTCAGAAAACGATACCTCTTCATCTTCTATAGTCATGTAACATAAGTTAACATGTTCAGTAGACTCTTCTTCATCAGATGATGAGGAATCACTATGTTCTGAAGATGCTTCGTAGTTCTTCTTCTTTCTGAACTTCTTACTCTTGTACTTTTCTTTCTTCTTGAGCAAGGGACAATTCATCTTCATATGTCCTGGTTTATCACAATTGAAACATTTAAATTTAGCTTGCTTAAGAAATTTCTTGAACTTCTTTGAGAGCATTGCCATCTCCTCTTCGTCATCAACATCCGTGTCGGAAGATGCATGGAAGGCGAGTTCTTTCTTCTTTGAACAGTGTTGTCGTCTTGGTCCTTCTTCCTTTCTTCTAACTGCACTTCATATGCTATTAGATTACCAATTAGGTTTTCTAATGTCATAGTTGAGAGATCATTCGCCTCTTCAATGGCGGTTGTCTTCTTCTCCCATTCTGGTGTAAGTGCACGAAGGATCTTTCGAACTCTTTCAACTTGGGTGTAGTCCTTTCCAAGGGATGCAAGAGTATTTGTGATGTCGGTGAATCTTGTAACCATTTCGGATATGGTTTCATTCTCCTCCATTTTGAATAACTCAAACCTGTGGACAAGAACAGAAATTTTAGACTCCTTAACTTTATTAGTGCCTTCGTGTGTTACCTGAAGAGTATGCCATATTTGATGTGCAGAAGTTGCTGTTGACACTCGGTTGAACTCTTCTTTGGTAAGGGCACAGAATAGAGCATTAATTGCTTTGGCGTCAAGGTTGGCGTTCTTCTTTTGATCTTCACTCCAAGCGTTGTAGTTGGTTGTAGGCTTGGTGTACGTTGCTTCTACGATGTTCCAAAGGTCGTAGTTGATTGACTGCAAGTAGATCTTCATTCTACACTTCCAATAGTTGTAGTTGGTTCCGTCAAATAACGGTGGACGCTGTGTAGAATGTCCTTCCTTGAATTGGGATGATGAGAACTCCATTGCCATCCTTGTTGTTGACTTGTACCCGAGCTTGTACGCCGGTTCAGGGTATGCAGGGCTCTGATACCAATTGTTGGATCGTTGAGATAAGGACTAATTGCGGAATTATCTCTTGTAGGCAACTATAAATCTGAAATAACTCAAGTCAACATAAACACTAAACAAGAAGAATTAATTGTTAAGCAAATAAGTAAACTTGCAAGTAAAGAAAACAAATCTCAGAAAATGCAAACGCAAACAAAGAGATTTATCCTGGTTCGGTCCTTGTGACCTACATCCAGTCCCCAAGCCACCCGCTTTAGATTTTCCTTTAACCTTGATCTTGCCACCCAAAATCAATACAACATGTACACCACTTGTCGAATCCCCTTCTCCAAATGTGTACACCTTCTCTTCCACAAAGAGAACAGCTTTTACTTTTGTACAACTTGCCTCTTCAACCAAGAAGCCTCCCGTGTACAAATGAACACTTTGAGAATTACAATACTTTTCCTATAGCCTTGATACTGAGTGTGTATGTGGACAAGGTACAGTATAGGAAAGATGAACTTCAGAGAACTTCACTAATGGAATTGTCTTTAGGTGAAGAACAGAAGTTAGGAAATCAGTTTTCAGGTTTTCTGGAATTTGGCTTTGGAAAACTGAATGAAAATCTTGTTGTTTGGCCTTTGGAATAACTTCCCTATTTATAGCTGAAAACTAGGGTTAGTTAGGGTAGTTATAGGACCAATTCAGATAACCTAGACGTTGGAAAACGTTGCCAAAAGAATCAGATAACAGAAACTGTCCAACAGTCAGAAACTGCTTATAGTCGACTAGGGTTCTGAGTTAGTCGACTAGACTAGGCAAAATTTTCACTATTAGTCGACTAGGTTTAGCAAGTAGTCGACTAGGTATATGTCTGTTGGCAGAACAGGTTTCTGGATAACTACTTCAAGTCGACTGCAACTAACAAGATAGTCGACTTGACAAGGGATTAGTCGACTAGGGGACTTTAATTAGTCAACTAGAAAAGTCTATTAGTCGACTTGGTTACTGTTTGGTCGACTAATTTGACAAACAGAGAGTTGGTCTATTTCAGGACACTAGACTAGTCGACTTGGGTTTGGATCAAGTCAACTACAGTGTTTATTAGTCGACTATATTGGAACATCAAGTCGACTAACAGGACACCGAAGTGTTGGTTTGTATCAAGGCTTTTACACTCTATTTCCATTTTACAAACAACACTTAATCAACTCTCCTTGGCACATCTTGAACATGTCGGACTCTTGATTTGTCATGTGTAGAGCTCCAAATGAATTTGATCGTCACGAACGTCTTCATCGAAATAGGTTCCAACAACTACTTCGATCCTTTGTGCCGAAAGGAAAAACACCCGATTACTATCATCAGACCCGCAGGGGGTTGGGCTATGTATCAACTCCGGCTCCATCAGCCTCTGATTCTTGAGGATCGTCAGGTCAGATTACTCATCGGGCACATCATCGTGGGAATCAGATGTTAGTGTCGGCAACATCTTCAGAGAACTTTCAGTGAACATGGTTTCAACAAGCTACCTGGAACTCGGAGATGAAGAAATGATCCAGTCTGATACGGATCCTTGGATCAAACATTTAAATACTCTTTGGGATACCCGCTTTGAACAGCAAGAGCCACCCACAAAAGACAAGATTGTTCAGATCAATCTGGGGGATGAGGCTAATCCTAAGCCCATCTTCATAAGTGACGGCCTGTCACCTTCGGAGAAAAGGCATCTAATATCTCTTGTACAAGAGTATATAGACATCTTCGCCTGGAATTACGAAGACATGCCCGGACTTGATCCTCAAGTGGCTATGCACTGCCTCAACATCAATTCGGACGTAAAGCCTGTCAAACAACAACAGCGACGATTCCGCCCAGAGATAATGGAGGCGATTCAATCAGAAGTCAGAAAGCTTATAGATTCTGGCTTCATCAGGGAAGAACAACATCCCGACTGGGTAGCCAACATCGTCCCCGTTGCCAAGAAGAACGGAAAGATCCGAATCTGCATCGATTTTCGTGATCTGAACGAGGCCTGTCCCAAGGACGAATTCCCACTGCCAATCACGGATGTCATGATTGACAATACATGTGGATTCGAACGAATGTCCTTCATGGACGGATTCTCAGGATATAATCAAATCAAAATGTATCCTGATGACGAAAAGCACACCTCCTTCAGAACACCACTAGGGGTCTACTGCTATACCGTCATGCCCTTCGGACTGAATAATGCAGGGGCAACATATCAAAGGGCCATGAATGCCATTTTCCATCAGCACATGCGCAAAACGGTGGAATGTTATGTTGATGACATCGCAGTAAAAAGCTGCGCTAAAGGTGATCATATCACTGATCTAAAGGTTGTCTTCGACATCATGCGGGCCCATCAGTTGAAGATGAACCCTACCAAATCCTTCCTGGGGGTGGCCAGCGGCAAGTTCCTAGGGTTTGTAGTGACTTCCACAGGAATTCATTTGGACCCAGAAAAGGTTCGTGCTATCCAGGAGATGCAACCTCCGAGAAATCTCAAGGAACTTAGGGGGTTGCAAGGACGATTGGCATACATCCGCAGGTTTATCTCAAATCTCTCCGGAAGATGCCAACCCTTCGTTAAGCTAATGAAGAAGGGTGTTTCGTTCATTTGGGATGACGCTTGCCAACAAGCATTTGAGGAAATCAAGTAATACCTCACACAACCACCAGTCCTTGCAGCTCCGATATTCGGAAAACCTTTCCTGATATACGTCTGAGCAATGGATCATTCTTTGGGAGCTTTACTAGCTCAGAATGATGATCAAGGACGAGAGCAAGCGATCTAATATCTGAGTAGAACAATGATTGGAGCCGAACATCGGTACAACCCGATCGAGAAGGAATGTTTGGCATTGGTGTTTGCTATTCAGAAAATGCGACATTATCTGGTAGGCCAAACCATAAATGTCATATCAAAAGTCAACCCTTGAGGTTACTCATGACAAAGCCTTCATCGCTAAATGGTCGACTGTCAAAATGGGCCATATTGCTATCTCAATATGAGATGCACTTTTTACCACAGAAGGCCATTAAAGGACAAGCGGTGGCGGATTTCCTGGCTGAGCATCCAGATCCGAGGGCGACCAAACTTTATGACGATCTCCCAGACGAGGTCGCTGAAGCCTGCCAGACCCAGACATCCTTTGAAAGGCAGGTGTGGCAACTTTTCTTTGATGGTGCATCAAGAACAAGCCCAAAAGGACACATAGTGGCAGGAGTAGGAGTAGTACTTGTCTCCCCACAGAACTATGTGATTCCTCAAGCTGTCTCATTAACTGAGCCGTGTTCCAATAATGTGGCGGAGTACAATGCTCTTTTGATTGGGATGCAACTCGCCGATGAGATTGGCGTTAAAAATCTCGAGGCATATGGTGACTCCAAACTCATCGTTAGCCAGGTTCGCGGGGAGTACGAAGTCAGACATGAAAACCTAGTACCCTATTACAACGCAACCGTCCACATGGCTGGGAAGTTTACAAACTTCTAGATCGACCATGTACCGCGCAGGCAAAATGCGCATGCAGATGCACTGGCATCCCTCGCTGCCTCTTTAGCTCTTCCAACTGGAGCAGTAGAGAAGGTATTTGTCAACAGCCATGACCTGTATTGCCCGAGAATTGCTCCTGAGGATTACCAGGAGCCAACAGGAGATTCTCAAAACAAAGAAGCGCTGGAATCGTCGGCCGGCCTAAAGACCAGAGACTGGCGATTCCCTTACATCGATTATGTCCTGTATGGTATCTTGCCTGAGGACACCAAGGAAGCGGCTGCCATTCGAAGGAAAGCCCCTAAATTCTACTATAATGCGATTACACGAACACTGTATCGTCGATCGCATGACGGGATCTTGCTTCGCTGCCTTTCACAAAAGGAGGCACAGGAGGTATTGAAAGAAGCCCATGACGGCATGTGTGGAGCCCATCAACCTGGCCCAAAACTTGCATACCGACTCCAAAGGTTGGGATATTATTGGCCCAAGATGATTGTCGACGCCATCACTTATGCCAAAATATGTCACGCCTGCCAAGTGCATGGCGATTTCATTCATCAAGCACCAGGCTACCTTCACTCCACCTTCTACTTGGCCATTTGAAATGTGGGGGATGGATGTGGTTGGCCCTATCAGCCCTCCATCATCAAAAGGACATCGGTTTATTTTGGCAATAACTGATTACTTCTCCAAATGGGCTGAGGTCGTTCCTTTGAAGGAGGTGAAGTCATCTGATGTGATCAAATTCGTGAAACATCACGTCATTTACCGTTTTGGGTACCTCGGTGAATTATCCACGACAACGGACCCCAGTTCATCAGCTAGGCTTTCCAGAGATTCTGCGCCAAGTTCAGAATCCAGAGTGTGTCCTCAACAGCATACTACCCCGCCGCTAATGGTCTCGCAGAAGCTTTCAACAAGACCATTGGCAAGCTTCTCAAGAAATTCGTCTCGAAAAGTCAACGTGACTGGGACGACAAGCTGGGTGAAAGCTTATGGGCTTATCGCACAACTGTCCGAACCCCAACTAAAGCTACACCATTTTCTTTGGTATACGGGTGTGAAGCCGTGCTTCCACTAGAAATCCAAATTCCATCTCTAGGCGTCGCCCTGACAGCAAAGATGACGAATGAGGAGAAGCATCGACAGCGACTCCAAGAATTGGAAGCCTTAGATGACAAACGTCTGCAGGCTCAACAACAAATCGAGCTTTACCAAGCCCGGATTACCAGAGCCTTCAACAAGAAAGTCAAAGTGCAAACTTTCAAGAAAGGCGACCTTGTCTTAGCCGTCAGAAGACCCATGGTGATAACGCACAAGACGAAAGGAAAATTCCAACCCAAATGGGAAGGACCATTCGTAGTAGAGTCAGTCTACTCAAATGGATCATATCACCTCATAACCTCAAACGGCGATACACTCATGATGCCGATCAATGGCAGATTCTTAAAGAAGTACTATCCTTAATAGTACTCCTCCTCTTATCAAGTTAAAATTACACCTCTGATCAAAACAAGAAAAGCTTCTTCATTAACATCCGACGTTTCCGACGGCTAAGGATAGAGGAAAATGTTGGCTTCTAAGCCCAACATAAGTCTTCGACAAACTCATCATGCTGAGGGGAATAGCATGGCTAGCCCAACTCAAACGGTAATTGGTAAAGGCATATCAAACCCGTTGACAGCTGAGGATTTGCTAAAAATCCTAAGGGACATGTTCCCATTTGATCCGACGCCTCCGACGGCTAAGGATAGAGGAAAATGTTGGCTTCTAAACCCAACATAAGTCTTCGACAACTCATCATGCTGAGGGGAATAGCATGACTAGCCCAACTCAAACGGTAGATGGTAAAGGCACCTCAAATCCGTTGATAGCTGAGGGTTTGCTAAAAATCCTAAGTGGATGTAGTTCTGCTCTTCCCTCTAAAAATCCCTTACCAATTCTAATCCACAGAATGGTAGGTCTACAAAATACAATCATTGCTACGTTAACACTATACCTCTGGTAATGAAAATTTTTCAATACTCCTTATCGAGTACAAACTTTGCTTGTCAACTCTACATGGAGTAACAAGCTTTCAAATTTGCTAAGTTAACACTATACCTCTAGCACTTCAAAATTCACTTGTCAATTCTCATCAATAGAATGACAGGTCCTCAAATTGCTCATATCGCAAATCAATTTCTGTCAAGTTAATACCACACCTCTGACAAATTACTGTTAAGTTAACATTATACTTCTAAACAGTACATCGAGTTTCTGTCAAGTTAACATCACACCTCTGACAGTCATCTTTTCTTCAGTCTTCCATATCGAAGCTAAAATGAACAATGCTAAGTTTAACACTACACCTCTAGCATCCAGGTCATTGCTAAGTTCAACAATACACTTAAAGCCATGACTTTCCCTCGGACTTCCTTGTCAAAATCGAGATGACCAATGCCAAGTTTAATATTATACCTCTAGCATTACCCCCATTGTCAAGTTAAACATTACACCTATGACAGTGACACTTTTAGTTTTCCCAAATAAAACTGAAAAGCTTTTGAGTCAAGTTAATATCACACCTCTGACTCACATCCTTGTCAAGTTAACATTACACTTCTGACAAGACTACATTCAACCCGTTAAGTTAATATCACACCTCTAACGGTAAAGACTTTCCTAGACTCCTCGCGAGCCTAGTCTCACTTGTTATTCTCCTCAACAGAACAACAAGTCTACCTAAAAACATTGTTAGGTTAACATTATACCGTTAACAGTGTTTTCATCAACTCTCCAGTTGAGCTTAAACCTTTGATAAAAGCTCACCTTCCCTGCCTGTTACTTTCTTTTATAAAGTGGCAGGTCTACCAAAAATCGTTTTATCCTTGTCAAGTTAATATTACACCTCTGACAGCATTGCTGAGTTCCTGAAATAGGATCTTTCTCCACAAAATTTGACTTGTTAAGATTATCATCATAGTTTTGACAAGCCAAAGATTCTTTGCTTCTATGCGTCTGACTTTCAATACAAAAAGAGAGTTCAAGACAATAGAAGAGACAAAAAGAAAAGTGTCACTTTTATTTATATCCAGGCATATGAAAGTGATACAAAACGCTCTCTTATACAATAAGATTGAGTGTTACAATACAGGAGTACACAAAGAAGTCCCTTTCTCTCAAAGGTTGCACTCACTCTTTGAAGCTGGATTCATTACTCCAAATACAAGATGTTTGGAAGGGCCCCAAAGATGGGTGGAGCACTGTAACTGCGTTCGGATGTTGATTGCACCACGACGCATGATGTAATCATCGAAAGAGCCCATCATTGACCAAGAGTAATGGTGTTCTTGAAATCAAAACGCGGCAGAATTTTCTGATTCCACCTGACCATCCGAAGCAGCGGGGTATGATCATTCGTTGATGAACATCTCTACCACCAGAAAGTCATCCAATGAGCATGAAGCTTTTCTCGATGTCACTTCTGGGATAAAAGGAGGTTTTGAGACCTCACAGAGGATGCCCTCTTCGATGCCCTCTTTTCGAGGACCTGCAGGAGGACCACACCCACCACTATATCCACCGCTACCCCCGCCGCCATCCTCACTCTGACCATGCCATGCCAAGAAGCATGACTGGTGCATTGAATCCAAAGAGATCTTGGCGAGGGTCCGGTCCCCATCTCCTGAAGACAGGAGTCATGACTTCTTCTCCTGTGGTCGACGATCGACCAAGTTCGCTGGCCGATATATTCTCCCAAGGGCCCAGCGAACATGAAAAAGGATGATCAAGCCTACCTGCATGAAGCAAACAAAATTAGAAGATCTGAAGCTTAGTATACTTCAACAGAAAAACTAAGTGACGACGCAGTTATTGCTGAAATCTTCAAACGCAGGAATGACCCGCGCAGCGAACCAAACTTCTGCGGCGGCAGAAACAGACGCGATCAAAGCTGTGACAACATACAGAGTTCGACCACAGTTTTGTACTCGCGTCTAAAATATGAGACGCGAAGAGAATCAGACGCGAAAATTGCCGTCTCCCTGTCGGATGAACAGGAGTTGCAAGATTCAGGCCTGAGACCTCCAGTCTGAGTTGAATTCTTCTAAGTCGACAGCCTCAAGACGCGAGCTCTATGTGCAAAACCTGCGGCCAGGCACCTAAGTCTACTATACTCACGTCCAGAGAAGTTTAAGTCAAATGGCGCAACTTCTAAAAGAGGAATGCACCAACTAAGACTTTAGGAGGAAATCCAGATGATGAATCTCTTTAAGAGATATCAAAATTCAGACTTAGTTGGATTAAAAATATCATGGCAAGTCGGGACGGCGTACCCGCAGAGGCCTCTATTAAGAGTTGAACTCTCTGCATCGAAGCGCGGACATAAAAGGTGCTCAAGGAGACGCTTTCTGTTATTGAAATCACTTGACAGTGGTAATCTTCTGAAGAGACCAAACAGAAGCATGAAAGCTCTGGGTCATCTTCATCCATGAAGGCAAGCCCCTGGTAAAGTCCTTGAAGCGAGAAGATGGAGTCTCTCAGAGCACTCATTTTTTTTTAAGAGAAGATAGTCCAAGTATGGGGCTGCTAAAGGGAGGGGTAAGCCCTATTTATAGGCGAGCCATAATGCCCCTAATTAATGGCTCACTAATCAGAACCGTCGGCCTTAATGACCGCACGAGTGTCAAAGTCCAATGGAAGGCTGACGCGTGGAGCGTCGCTTCGGGAAGCGTCGAAGACGCAGATCTCCAACCGCCAGCGCCGGTTTGGCATTAAAAGGCATTAACGCCCAGGCCCAATAAAAAGCCGACACGTGGATGGTCGCTCCGGGAAACATCGAATGGTTCAAGTCCCCAATCGTCAACAACGATTGGACGTTTAAAGATCCGATAAAACCTTTATGACAGGCTGCATGTAACGTCTGGGAAGTTGCACCAAAATGCAGGCATGAGTGCCGCGTTCAGGAACCCGCGTCCCTTTTTCAAAAAATGGCGTCCTCCTTAAGAAAATTCTCCGCGTCTCTCGGGGTGATTCAAAGCTGCGTCCATCAACAAAAGGGACCCATTCTGGGGGTCTCAGTGGGAAAACGCATAATAAGAAGAAGCTGCGTCCTGAGGCTTTAGTCTTCAACAAAGAGGCCTATCAGATTCACAGGTACCTTGGAGATGCGTCGACATGGCGAGATGATGATGGATTTGCACCGGGTCAAAGACCCAACATCGCGTCCTCTTATATGTCTGCGCCAGTTTTAAGAAGCGTAAGGCCACATTTTTGATGCATCCTGATTCCTGCGCCTGGATAAAGCTAAGGACTGCGGCCAGTGAGTCACACTCAAAGCTGCGTCTTTCGCGTCAACTTGAACCTCGTCTTCACTGGCAGGTCAAAGTCGCGTTCCTCAGAACCACGTCTCTCTTTGGAACGACGTTGCGTTTCATCAAACGAATTTAGTTCTACCTAAGTCTGTTATTCACAGTCAGTAAGGGAGCACAACCAAAATCTGTGATTGAGAAGTTGGATTCATCTACGGCGGGGCAATGAAGGTGGAACGAAAATTTCAACGACTTTTATTATTCAAATATGATAAAAGTAAATACAAACACTCTTGGTGAATAGAGTGTCCTTTTCTTTACAAAAAGGAAAAGAAGAAGAAAGCTAAAAATCCTGGTTCGCCAAAGAACGGATTTGTTCTCTGAGACGATGCATCTCATGTTGACGCGCCTTCTCAGCTTCCATGAGAGCCTGAGCCCGCAGCTCCTCCTCAGACAAAAATCTCCTTGCAGCGAGTTGCGCTCGTAGGGATTCCAACCTGGAGGAGTGAGTGGAGAGGTTTTCTTCAACCTGCATCTTGGCAGCCTCCAACCTTTCCAGCTTCTTCCTGGTAGTGGCAAGCTTCTACTCATTGACTGCAATCAAGGCTTCTGCTTTGGCTATGGTAGCCCGAGCACTGATGATAACCTGCTCTGCGCTCTGCATGACGAGTTAAAATTCCCTTGAATCGCCAATCAGCTTTTGATGGTCTGCCTAGAAATGTTGAAGATGGTGAGTTTCTTCGGCTATTTGTTCCTCCACCTCCTTCCGCTCCTGTTCTTGAGTAGCGAGAAGCCTAGTCAAGGTTGCCCGGGCCTCGTGAACTGAGCCGGCGTCCTCCAAAGACTTAAGCTCTTTCAGATCACTCCCCAACTGCTCCACCAGCAGCAGACACGCCCTAACCTGTGAAGGACCTCCAGTATGACCGATGTTCTCGATCAAATTCTCAAGAAGCATTCGGGCAAATTCGAAAGAACTGCCCCCAGAGAGGATGAGATCAATACACGATCGCATGGAAGTAAAGAACTGCCGCACCATTTGACGTGTCAGTTCTTCCATGATATCTCCGGCCGAGGAGAATTCCGCTGATGTGCTCCCATATCCCTTTCTATCACAGGGCGAGGGATGGGAATCAACTCATCTTGTGCAGGAATAGGGTCAACAACAAGCGCGACAGAAGCTGAGATGGTCACCGGCACTTCCGGGACGGTTGCCGTCATAACAGCCTCCACGGCGACTGAAATAGCAGCGAACCTGGCTTCTCCGGAACCCTCAGTCGAGAGTTGAATTGCACTACCTGCGGGCTCAACGCTGGCTGCCTCTGCTGAGTCGACGCTGACTGCCAAGTCCTCTGCCTGAGCTTCCTTAGCGCTCTCTGCAAATCACCAGAACGTCAGTCATGACAATAAAAGGAAAATATTCAAAGCGTCAATATTTCCTTACCAAGTCGAGGGTCCGAAGACGGCAGATCCCTGGGCAAATCTTGCAAGGTTGAAGCCTCCCCAACCTTAATAATTGCCCTCTCTTGAGGCATCTCAGCAGCAGCCTCAACACCCTCCTGCTGGGCCAGCTCCTGTATCATCTCCTCGATATGGGAGGAAGTCGCAGCCTCGCTGTCCGCGGCCAACCCTGCAGCATAAAGAGAAAATGTTAGAACCTGTTCCCTAGTTAAAAAGGGAAACCGGGTCAACAAGACTATAAGAGTACCTTCAGCAGGAGTAGTTGCCGCTTGTGATAACGCCGTCACTGGATCACACCCGTATATTTCTTCCTCCGAGATATGTGAGAATTTGCTCGGATCTGGTAGAGCGGGTTCATCGCCGAAATCGACTTCATCGCCTGAATCATAGTCGTCCTCTCCGGACAATGAAGACGATAGTTCAATGCGAGAAGCCTCGACAATGGAGGCCTTGCCAGTAAATACCCCAGTAGTGGGACTGGGATCAACTACCCTTGAGCTGGGCATCAATACGACAGGAGACCCAGGCTGTTATGCCTCATCTCTCCTATCATAAGCCGAAGAAGACCCAGGTTGAGTTGAGACCCCTGGAATCTCAACATCACTCCTTCCCACCAGGTCAGCCTCAAGTTGCTCAGCCTCATCAGTTGCCACGGGCTCATCAGCAAGCTTCCCTTCTTCTAAAATTACGGGGCCCTTGCTGCGTAACCCATGAGAATGAACAAGGGGGCATCATCTTCCTCCTCCTCTTCTGCCCTCTGCTCTTCGATGCCGGAGGGGACGGCCTCTTCAGCCGCCAAGTCTTTCCTGGCCCTCTTCGAAGAAGGCTCAGCTTGGAAAGTAACGCCATGAGGACGTTTATGCACCGTCTGTTGACGCCTTCTGGCAGGCTGCTCCCTGGGTACTGCTGCTCTCGGCTCCCCTCTAGCCTCCCTCTGAGCCGCCTGATATTCATCAAGGCCTCGCGAGCGTTTGTTGGACGCCACCTTCTCCTCATAGGACGCATTAATGCTTTTAATGCATGAACGCTCCATTGAGTAGCCAGGCATCTTGCTAGCCTGGAAATACCAGGTGCAGAAGCTAAGGCTTGCATAGCAGTTCGGCGTCTTATGAGGTAAACGGAAAAGAGCCTGTGTCCCCCCAGCTACGCTGTAATACCAAGCCCGAGCACCTTCAAACAGATTTCCACTGAAGGCAAGCTGAGTGTTAGGGTTACCGACATATAGTTAGTCATAGCTGAACTGTCGGGCGAAACGATTCGGCATATAAGGCTCAATCGTACACGAATTCCCTTGCCGGAAGAGCAGATACCCAGGCCGGATATTGATGAGCCACCAGAAGACTCCCGATGGCAGCCTCGTGAAGTCGTCCGGACCCACAAGGTCGGCAAACTTATCCCCATAAGCAGC
The DNA here is from genome assembly GCA_038442645.1 of Agave tequilana. NCBI lineage: Eukaryota > Viridiplantae > Streptophyta > Magnoliopsida > Asparagales > Asparagaceae > Agave > Agave tequilana. The sequence goes on along the minus strand of JAVJIF010002592.1, from coordinate 102,027 downwards.
ATCTGTAATCTCGGGGAAGCAACAGTTGAGATGATAATTGGAAGCGTTCAAAATACACTTCCGGACGTAGAACATATAGTTGTTGCACCAGCTCAAACTCTCCAGCCGCTGCACAAAAGGGACAAACCCTTCACATCGAGACATTGGCGTCATCAGTGAGGGGCAATGCATCACGTACCAAGCCATTAAGTACGTGTAGGGAAGCTCGATCCGAGGGTAAGGGGTCTTCCCTCTAAATCGACCTCTGGTTTACCTTGGGAGTCGACGATGGCCTCCACCCTACACAGGCTCTGAGTCAGGGCCCGCAACCTGCTTTGGATACCGGCCACCATTGCCGGAAGGAGAGCTATGGACCTACCATAGGCCAGCAGCACCGCCGGATACACCACGTCGGCAACAATCACCTCATGCGGCAGTGTCGGCACTACACAGCGCTTCAACCACAGCATGAGGAAACCCGCCAGCAGTGCCCGGTTAGAAATGGGGATCTGGGCCTGGTGATGGAAACTTTCGAATACCGTGTCAGGTTTGAAAGTGTCTTCGTTTGACTCTGTGGTATAAGAACTCACAGAGGCGTCGATCCTCTCGGCGATTTCTTCGTCAGAACTGGGAGCCAGACAGGTCACTGAGTGATCTTTCTCAGTGATGCCATTAAATAAGTAGCTCGCCCAAGACAGCTGCTTAACTCCCCTAGCCCTCCACGAAGTTATTTGACCGCAGATGTGGAAATGACACATCACCTCCCAATAGGTCTCATATACACGAGGGCATTCTTTCTTCAAGAGATGAAGCTCCTCAGAGGTGGGGACGTATTCCTCATAAGGAGCATCTCCCATTACCAACCCTGAGACTTCATATAATTCATGCAGGGCGAGCCCCATTTCTCCAACCGGGGTGAAGAACGTCCCCGTCGAAGGGTCGTAAGTGCTCCAGATCCCAAAGAAATTTTGGGAATTCTGTGGGATGCCATATTGCACAGCCCTGACCGCTTGGTACAGTCCCACCTGGTCCAACAGACCTCCAAGTTCAGCGAGGACAAAGCTCACCATCTTGCCCCACCAGTACTTGTCAGTGGAATGAACCCACCCGAGCGGGCGGAAGTCAGTCGGAAAATCACCCCTACCTTCATGAATTGATTAATAAAGGTAGCGCTGAGCTGAGGGTTTCCCCTACTGGGTAATCAGACCTGAGTAGTCCAGGGAACAGACGGAAAACTTTCCTTCCATGACCGGCAACATGTACCTTCTTGGCGCCCAAGATGCCGAGAGAGACATTGGGGACAGGTCGGGCAAGCTCCCATTCCATTGCCCGAGGGACAGACTGTAACACCCCGCTCCCGGAATACGTACTTAGTTGCGTATTCAAATTTTTCAATCGTATTTTTTTGATTTACTTCCTATATTTGTTTTGTATTATGAATTATTTATATGATCGTTTTGTCTTGGATCCGGATTCACGGACTCAGAGTCAGCCCTAGTCTGAACCGAGAACCCGATCCTAGTGAATTGCTTGATTTGGTCTTTTTAGTATTTACATTTGACCGATTTAAGTTTTAAACATCATTTTCCAATATTTTAGATTTTCTGTGATTTTTTGGAATTTTCCTGAATTAAAATGAAAATCTTCAAAACCGGTGTCAACCAGTGCCGCTGACCGATTCCTGAATTTTTAATTTACAAATGGAGTCAAATTTTGAGAAACCGCTTTCACAAATTTGCTTAGAATAATATTTACTATCTTAATTCATTTTTTGGGAATTTTCAGAATTTATCAGATTTCTGCGGGATTTGGTGTCGACCAATATTGGCGGCCGATCCAAGATTTTTAATTTAAAAACTATAAAGAATTTCTTGAAAAGAATTTCACCATGATTCTTAGAATAATATTCTTGATTTTTGAGAATTTTTGCGGGTCGTTCCGAGATACTTGATTTTCAGACGATTTCGGTATTTTTCCGAAAGTTTTTCGCATCCATAACTAAATCCCGGGAATCCACTACTCTAATTATTTTCACTTTTTCTTCCAAGAGAATATATTCCTTTTTTTATTTATTTTCCTTTTTTTCCTTTTTCTTTCCTTCCTTTTCCTTCCACCAAATTCTCCATTCTTCCATTACTTTCTACAACTTTCCACCAAAAATATCTCCTCCACCAAAAATATCATCTCCAAAAATATCCCAAAACACTCAAACACCTCTCCCATCACCATGGCCGGCCAAGAGAGCCACCTCACCTCTCCATTTTATAAAAAACCCCCTCCCTAAACATTTTTACATCACCTTCACAATTCCAATTCCTATATAAACTTTCCTTCTTCTTTCCACTTCATTTTTCTCTTCATCAAAACCTTAACCGCCACCAACTCCTCCTTCATCTCCATCACAACCACCACAATCATAACTTCTCCAAACTCCCTACCTTCATCTTCTTCCTCCTCCATCTCCATGTAAACCAACACAAACCCCAAAACTCCACCAAAGCCTCCACCTTCTCCTTTACCTTCTCCAAAACTACCACCACAACAAACCTCTCCACAAAACCACCACCCCATCATCTTCTCTAGGGCCGGCCACCCTCCTTGGATTGGGGCCGAGCTCTTCTTCGTTTGCAACATCTCCGATGATTATTCCGGTAATCGTTCACGATTATTCCGGTAATCATTCCGGTGACAATTGCAAACGACAACACTAACGTCACCACCACCATCTTTTCTTAACCGTTTTCATCACCATCACTTCTACTATTTTCCACCACCATTTTCACTTCCACCATCACTTTCCCCATCACAATACCACCTCCATCTCCACTACTTAAACCTCCAACATCACCTTCATCATCACCTCCTTTTCATTACTCCATTAAAATCCATCTCCTTCACCAAATAACACCACCACCAACGAAATCATCTTTCCCTGTCTCTCTCTTTCTCTCTGTTGACGCGGATCTCACCCCCGCGTCCAGGCAACTCCTTAACGCGGCCTTCGCGTTCTTGTATCGACGCAACGCGAAATCCATGCCCGCGTCTGTATCCCTTTCGTATCTACACGACGCGGAGCTAATGCCCGCGTCTGTGTTCTCCTCGTGCCCTGACTTGAACGCGGGTCTCGAACCCTGCGTTTGTGGCACCTTCGCGACGTGATTCCCGCGTCTGCTATTCTCGCGACGCGACTCCCGCGTCTGCGACCCCCTCGTCTCACTCGCATAACTCGCGTCTCCCTGTGCACTCTCTCTTTCTATATACTTCTCTCTCTAGGTTTCTCTCTCTAACTCTTTCTCTCTCCTCTTCACTTTCTCCCTCTAAATATTTATATATTATTATATTTTATGGCGCGTGCGCGAGTTCCATGGATTTCGGACCTTTCGGCATTTCCGGTGATTTAGGCGAGTGTCCTCGCCTCCATTTGGGTTTCCCCGCTTCGTCGGGTCGACATGTATTATATTCCATGTTTATATGTATTTTACTGCTTTATACTATGCGTGGCCGACCCTTCGTGGTCGTTGAACTCTGGGTTTCTGCCCACTCCTGGGGTGGCTGGTAGCCACCGAGAGTGCGCTTAAACCCCGAGCGTTCTTGATCCCTCAGCCTTCAGCCTCCGGTCTCTCACTATCTCGAAAGGGAAGTGATTGGGACCGTCAGATCTCTCCGTCCTTCAGCCTCCGGTCTCTCACTATCTCGAAAGGGAAGTGATTGGGACCGTCAGGTTCTTCAGCTCCGCCTGGTTATCATGATCAGCGCTCAGCACTTTACCACTAGATTCGTCTAGGCGGGATGCTGCCGGAATTCTTACTCGCACTTTAAGCCGAGTTGTCCCGGTAACCTTGCCAGACGCTCCAGTGTTAAATACTGTTTGCTATCTGTACTTCCAGCTCGCTTAGCTCCGCTTGATTATGCTCAACTATTACTCTAACACTTGCAATATACAAGCTTGTTATGTAAACTCTTGACATATACCTGTCTGTATCATTTAACACTTGATATGTTATCACCTGACACCCGACATGCTACTACTTGACACTGGCTCATGTTATACCACCTGTCTCAGGTTATGGCTTGACTTATCACCTGTCATCTGCATGAACACTTGTCATTGGCATGATAAAACTTGATACCTGTTATGAATAACTCTCTACTCATGATTATCACATTACGGGAATGTAGTACCTGATCTCTTGTTATGAACTCCGTTTATGCCTGTTATGACTCCCGTTATGCCTGTTATGTACTCCTGTTATGACCAGTTATGTTCCTACTCATTCCCGTAATCTAATAATTATGTTTCATAAGCCATAAAAAGGACAATCTACAGGGGAATGGGAGGAAGTGATGGATGCCGGTATGATGCCTTGCTTATAGTAGTAGAATACCAAAACTGACGATTCGTGTTAGGGGGATTTCAGGCCCCCAGAAGATGCGTGTTAGGGGGATTTAAGGCCCCCAATGGCTGTGTCCCGGGCGGACGAGAACTACTATAAGTATGAGCTATCAGTTCTTCATCAGCTTCCAATAACAACCTCGACTTACTTATATATGGATGTATGTGTGTTGAGATGTACACCAGGACACATACCTAGATATATGGGTCGGACGAGTAATAATAATAAAATACCAAGATAATAACTTGTTATGTTGCTCTACAACTTGGTCATACTACTTGTCTCGCCACAATTGCTTTCATCAGGTTTTTACTTCGGATTTTCGGTTTTATGATTATTATATTATACAAGTTCATGTCCTGCCTTTCCACTTATATTCTATTCCACCAGTCTCCTGCTCTTGTGGTATTATACCATGTGCTTATCTTTGCTCGCCACTTGGCATTCGTATCATCACTCGCCTGGGGAGTTCTACTGACTCCCCTGGATCCTCATGTCCAGGTCATGGAGCTTGGAGCGTGTGGATTCCCCCAGTTGCTGATCAAAGTGGCGCAGCTGAAGCATGGATCCCCAGCAGACCGTCTGGAGCCTTATCCTTCTAGGCCCCCTGTGCGCCTCTCGAGTTTTCCTTTTGTAAACTCGTGAGTGCCTTTTATACTGTTCATTCTTGTACATCCCTTTGTATTCTCGCATTTGCGCCTATCGGTGATGTAATATTATTGTAATATTTGTCACATCTGGTGATAACTTTGTAATTGTACTCATATGTTGGAATGTATAATGCACCACTTGCTTCCGTACTCTGATTCTTGCCTGTACTGATGCTTAGCGTATATACGTGAGGGTATTTCTGACCTGCATATATACGTCGCAGTAACGTCTCCGTACCCGCAGGATCGGGGCGTTACAAGATGGTATCAGAGCCTAAGCTCTCGCATCCTCAGTACGTCCAGATGGCAAATTAATGGTAAAGAAATTTGCAACTGGAATTGCTTGAGTCCTGATTATACAGTCCAACTACAAGTACAGAGTTATCTATTCTTTCTTGATCATTCTTCCTTTGATTCCTAATCCCTTCCATCTTTCCCCTATTTTGGTTTTTCGAAGCCTTTATACCAACTTAAGATATGGATATACCAGAGAGGTAGTGGCTAGTTCTGAATAAAGCTATTACATGATCACTTCGGCTGACTCTATGGTACTCGGGTATTCTCAGGATTGATCCTAATTGGATTATCTTTCAGAAGTCAATAGTCGGAATTCTCTACGGATATTCTACATTCTCGGCTATATCTTTCAGAGTGATTGATGCCTGGTATTCAGAATTCTCAATTATCGGTCTTCTTTATTATGCTCAGGACTATCAAGGTTTCCTTTATCTTCAGTATTCTGGCTTATTCTCGGAGGGCTATCAAGTATGCAGTACAACAGGAATTCTATTGCAAAGCAACGACATCAGATCAGTATTATTTGGTACCGTTCAAAAACTTATACAGCCAGAGGTGCATAAGAGATCTAAATTCTGATTACTATTTAGTCAACTTGAGAACCCTACCTATAGTGCTTCATGTCTTAATTGGTATAATTCCCGTCCATGTCCCCTTTGTGTTCATTTTACCCCTTAACGAAATTGCGAGGACGCAATTTTTTGTAAGGTGGATGGAATGTAACACCCCGCTCCCGGAATACGTACTTAGTTGCGTATTCAAATTTTTCGATCATATTTTTTTGATTTACTTCCTGTATTTATTTTGTATTATGAATTATTTATATGATCGTTTTGTCTTGGATCCGGATTCACGGACTCAGAGTCAGCCCTAGTCTGAACCGAGAACCCGATCCTAGTGAATTGCTCGATTTGGTCTTTCTAGTATTTAGATTTGACCGATTTCAGTTTTAAACATCATTTTCTAATATTTTAGATTTTCTGTGATTTTTTGGAATTTTCCTGAATTAAAATGAAAATCTTCAAAACCGGTGTCGACCAGTGCCGCTGACCGATTCCTGGATTTTTAATTTGCAAATGGAGTCAAATTTTGAGAAACTGCTTTCACAAATTTGCTTAGAATAATATTTACTATCTTAATTCATTTTTTTGAGAATTTTCAGAATTTATCAGATTTCTGCGAGATTTGGTGTCGACCGATATTGGCGGTCGATTCCAGGATTTTTAATTTAAAAACTATAAAGAATTTCTTGAAACGAATTTTACCATGATTCTTAGAATAATATTCTTGATTTTTGAGAATTTTTGCGGGTCGTTCCGAGATACTTGATTTTCAGACGATTTCGGTATTTTTCCGAAAGTTTTCCGCATCCGCAACTAAATCCCGGGAATCCGCTACTCTAATTATTTTCACTTTTTCTTCCAAGAGAATATCTTCCTTTTTTTAATTTTTTTCCTTTTTTCTTTTTCTTTCCTTCCTTTTCCTTCCACCAAATTCTCCATTCTTCCATTACTTTCTACAACTTTCCACCAAAAATATCTCCTCCACCAAAAATATCTTCTCCAAAAATATCCCAAAACACTCAAACACCTCTCCCATCACCATGGCCGGCCAAGAGAGCCACCTCACCTCTCCATTTTACAAAAAAACCCCTCCCTAAACATTTTTACATCACCTTCACAATTCCAATTCCTATATAAACTTTCCTTCTTCTTTCCACTTCATTTTTCTCTTCATCAAAACCTTAACCGCCACCAACTCCTCCTTCATCTTCATCACAACCACCACAATCACAACTTCTCCAAACTCCCTACCTTCATCTTCTTCCTCCTCCATCTCCATGTAAACCAACACAAACCCCAAAACTCCACCAAAGCCTCCACCTTCTCCTTTACCTTCTCTAAAACTACCACCACAACAAACCTCTCCACAAAACCACCACCCCATCATCTTCTCTAGGGTCGGCCACCCTCCTTGGATTGGGGCCGAGCTCTTCTTCGTCGGCAACATCTCCGATGATTATTCCGGTAATCGTTCACGATTATTCCAGTAATCATTTCGGTGACAATTGCAAACGACAACACTAACGTCACCACCACCATCTTTTCTTAACCGTTTTCATCACCATCACTTCTACTATTTTCCACCACCATCTTCACTTCCACCATCACTTTCCCCATCACAATACCACCTCCATCTCCACTACTTAAACCTCCAACATCACCTTCATCATCACCTCCTTTTCATTACTCCATTAAAATCCATCTCCTTCACCAAATAACACCACCACCAACGAAATCATCTTTCCCTGTCTCTCTCTTTCTCTCTGTTGACGCGGATCTCACCCCCGCGTCTAGGAAACTCCTTAACGCGGCCTTCGCGTTCTTGTATCGACGCAACGCGAAATCCATGCTCGCGTCTGTATCCCTTTCGTATCTACACGACGCGGAGCTAATGTCCGCGTCTGTGTTCTCCTCGTGCCCTAACTTGAACGCGGGTCTCGAACCCCGCGTTTATGGCACCTTCGCGACGTGATTCCGCGTCTGCTATTCCCGCGACACGACTCCCGTGTCTGCAACCCCCGCGTCTCACTCGCATAACTCGCGTCTCCCTGTGCACTCTCTCTTTCCATATACTTCTCTCTCTAGGTTTCTCTCTCTAACTCTTTCTCTCTCCTCTTCACTTTCTCCCTCTAAAGATTTATATATTGTTATATTTTATGGCGCGTGCGCGAGTTCCATAGATTTCGGACCTTTCGGCATTTCCGGTGATTTAGGCGAGTGTCCTCGCCTCCATTTGGGTTTCCCCGCTTCGTCGGGTCGACATGTATTTTATTCCATATTTATATGTATTTTACTGCTTTATACTATGCGTGGCCGACCCTTCGTGGTCGTTGAACTCTGGGTTTCTGCCCACTCCAGGGATGGCTGGTAGCCACTGAGAGTGCGCTTAAACCCCGAGCGTTCTTCATCCCTCATCCTTCAGCCTCCTGTCTCTCACTATCTCGAAAGGAAAGTGATTGGGACCGTCAGGTCTCTCCGTCCTTCAGCCTCCGGTCTCTCACTATCTCGAAAGGAAAGTGATTGGGACCGTCAGGTTCTTCAGCTCCGCCTGGTTATCATGATCAGCGCTCAGCACTTTACCACTAGATTCGTCTAGGCAGGATGCTGCCGGAATTCTTACTCGCCCTTTAAGCCGAGTTGTCCCGGTAACCTTGCCAGACGCTCCAGTGTTAAATACTGTTTGCTGTCTGTACTTCCAGCTCGCTTAGCTCCGCTTGATTATGCTCAACTATTACTCTAACACTTGCAATATACAAGCTTGTTATGTAAACTCTTGACATATACCTGTCTGTATCATTTAACACTTGATATGTTATCACCTGACACCCGACATGCTACTACTTGACACTGGCTCATGTTATACCACCTGTCTCAGGTTATGGCTTGACTTATCACCTGTCATCTGCATGAACACTTGTCATTGGCATAATAAAACTTGATACCTGTTATGAATAACTCTCTACTCATGATTATCACATTACGGGAATGTAGTACCTGATCTCTTGTTATGAACTCCCGTTATGCCTGTTATGACTCCCGTTATGCCTGTTATGTACTCCTGTTATGACCAGTTATGTTCCTACTCATTCCCGTAATCTGATAATTATGTTTCATAAGCCATAAAAAGGACAACCTACACGGGGAATGGGAGGAAGTGATGGATGCCGGTATGATGCCTTGCTTATAGTAGTGGAATACCAAAACTGACGATTCGTGTTAGGGGGATTTTAGGCCCCCAGAAGATGCGTGTTAGGGGGATTTAAGGCCCCCAATGGCTGTGTCCCGGGCGGACGGGAACTACTATAAGTATGAGCTATCAGTTCTTCATCAGCTTCCAATAACAACCTCGACTTACTTATATATGGATGTATGTGTGTTGAGATGTACACCAGGACACATACCTAGATATATGGGTCGGACGAGTAATAATAATAAAATGCCAAGATAATAACTTGTTATGTTGCTCTACAACTTGGTCATACTACTTGTCTCGCCACAATTGCTTTCATCAGGTTTTTACTTTGGATTTTCAGTTTTATGATTATTATATTATACATGTTCATGTCCTGCCTTTCCACTTATATTCTATTCCACCAGTCTCCTGCTCTTGTGGTATTATACCATGTGCTTATCTTTGCTCGCCACTTGGCATTCGTATCACCACTCGCCTGGGGAGTTCTATCTGACTCCCCTGGATCCTCATGTCCAGGTCATGGAGCTTGGAGCGTGTGGATTCCCCCAGTTGCTGATCAAAGTGGCGCAGCTGAAGTATGGATCCCCAGCAGACCGTCTGGAGCCTTATCCTTCCAGGCCCCCTGTGCGCCTCTCGAGTTTTCCTTTTTGTAAACTCGTGGGTGCCTTTTATACTGTTCATTCTTGTACATCCCTTTGTATTCTCGCATTTGCGCCTATCGGTGATGTAATATTATTGTAATATTTGTCACATCTGGTGATAACTTTGTAATTGTACTCATATGTTGGAATGTATAATGCACCATTTGCTTCCGTACTCTGATTCTTGCCTGTACTGATGCTTAGCGTATATACGTGAGGGTATTCTGACCTGCGTATATACGTCGCAGTAACGTCTCCGTACCCGCAGGATCGAGGCGTTACACAGACATGTGCTGAAGGTAGGATAGGGGATACATTCTCTCCATATTTGAAAGAAAGAATTTCCTATCCCCTATCTGGCGAAGCCACTTGTAGTCGCCATCATGCAAGACGTAACCGCCCTCGCCAATATTGTCGCCAAAGAAGAAGACGGGTTTCTTCAATGGAATGCGCGAATCCGTCTTAAATTCTGCGTCGGTCATAAGTTCCCGGAGTGTCGCCATGTCGACTTTGGAGAGCCTCTCCCTTCGCCCCTTCGGCTTATCAGCAGTCACAGGAGCAGTCCTTTGCAACACGAAAGTTAAGTTGCGGTCAGCACCACCTACGTGCCCGAAGTGACACTTCTTGGAGAGAGGATCAGCGGAATATCGCACTGCAAAAAGGAAACGACATTTGATCAGAAATCTGAAAGGAAATGATTAAGTGTCCACAACTCAAACGCAGAAGTAAACTCAGACGCGGAAAATTATCAAAATCTGCGTCCAGACTCGAAGATCGTGAGGCTAGCATGGGGCCCACGTTTTGAAAATTCAAGACTTATGAAAAATCTCTAAGTACTTGGGCTCAGACGCAAGATTCATGAGGACCAGCGTCTGATTTCACAAGACGCAAGAGTCGTAAGAAATCTGCGTCCGAATCCTTCATACTTAGAAACATTCTAAGTGTTGAATCCGAAACGCAAGGCTTACTGAGGCCTTGTGTTCAACAAGCAGACGCAGATTCAAGCAGATGAAAGCAGCAGGGTCATCAAACCCGCGCCTTGACCGCGTCTAAGAATCAAACACGGTTTCGAATCCGTGTTGGCAGTTCTTCTTCAAAAAAGGGAATTTTTAGAGTTATAAGAACTCCATAAACCCTTTTAATGGTGAAAGTCAAGTCCAATGGCTTTATACCTGAAATAGGGGCTTCCTGCATGGAGGAACCGCCCCTTTGGGTCTCGGCGACAATCGCCTTTGAAGACGAAGCAGTTTGCTTAGCCTTGGGCGCCATTGCGAATCAAAAATCTGATGTTAGATGGAAGAAGAGAGAACAAAGAAGCTCTTTTCTCAAACCTTAGCAAAGACGCTCGTAGACGAAGGAGAGATTAAATGATGACTCTCTTGACGACTGTTGCCATTTATAGTTACGGCGATTCGCAAAGATACGCGGCGCTTGGCTCGACGACGAATTACCGCCTGACACGTGGACAGTGCATTTAATGCAGCATGAAGTTCGCACGCCAAAAAGAAGATGTCCCGTCGGTTCCACAGGACACGTGGCGGTGCACTCATCGCATGGCACGGATTCGCACTCAACAGTCGCGCCTCTTCAAAGGATGCATCCTTTCAGCACGGCCATAGTTGCGTCCAGAAAGTCGCAGCTTCACTCCAAAAAGATGCGTCTCTCCGAAGTTCACATCCTTCCAACCCAGACAAAAATTGCGTCTGCCTTATGGAATAACAGTCGCGTTTTCATCCCAAAAGAAAGTCACGTCTTTAAAAGCAGTACTATCTCTGCGTCCCAAAAGAACTGGCGTTCAGTCCTTACTTCTGCAAATCGGTTCAACAGTACACTGGCACAAGCAGACGACCATCCACTCCTGGCTTAAAGTGCACCCACGACAGACTTAAAGCAATCGGGGAGGTTTAGAATGTGCATCTAGACACTCAACACGATCAACTTTGGTGGCTTCAAAGAGTTCCACAGTACACTCACGAAGACCATACTTGTAACACCCCGTTCCTGGAATACATGCGTAGATACGTATTCTGATTTTTCTAGCATATTTCTTTGATTTATCTTGTATTTGTTTTCGTTTTATGATTATTAGTGTGATTGTTTTCTATTGGATTTGGATTCGCGGACTCGGACTCAGCCCTAACCCGGACCCGGGACCCGATACCAGCCAGTAACCCGATTTGACTTTCTGGTAGTCCGATTTGACCGATTTCAGTTTCAGAGACTGTTTTCTAATATTTTAGATTTTTTGTGATTTTCTAAAATTTTCCAAAATTTTTCTGTAAAATCTCCAAAACCGGTGTCGGTCGGCGTCGCTGACTGATTCCCAGATTTTTAATTTTCAAATGGAATTGAATTTTCAAAAATGGCTTTCACAGTATATCTTAAAATATCATTTTCTATCTAAAAACATTTTTGGGATTTTTCAAAATTTATCAAAATTTCACCGATTCTGGTGTCGGCCGGTATCGCCGGAAGATTCCAGGATTTTTATTTTGAAAACTACATTGTATTTTTCAAATACGATTTCATCAAGCATCTTAGAATAATATTTGCTATTTTTGAGAATTTTTCGGAATGATTCTGAAACAGTCAAATTTTTACCCTATTTAAATAATATTATTTCCCCTCTCCCTATTTTCTTTCTTCATTTCTTTTTCCTTTCCCTTAACAAAAGTCAACCTAACACATCCCACTTCCCTCCCAATCATATCATCTACCAACCCATATCCAATCACATCAAAACCCCCTTTTTTAAATATACTAAACCTTCCCTTTTTCCTTTCTTTTCTTTCTTTTTTTTTTTCTTCTCCTCCACTCTAACTCTTCTCCCACGCCAACGCAGGCAGCAGTAGCGCTGCAAATTCAGCAGCAGCAAGAGGGGCCATGCCTCATCATTTCTCCCTTTCTTTCTCCCTTCTTTACACTACCTTCCTTCCTCCCTTCTCTTTCTCTATTTCAACCTCCAACTCCATCATACACACATCCAACTCACAGACCCAACTCACGCACCCGCACACACCGCCGCCTCCACCATCACCACTGCCACCTCCGGCGCCGCCCTAGCCGCCGCGCCGCACCCCCCATCATCCCACCACCTTCCCACAATTCCATCAACCCCAAATTCCATCTCCTTCCCTCCAATTTCAACCAAACCCATCACATTACAAACTTCATCTTCTCCAAAATTCCCCCTCACCACCACCAAATTCCCCACTCCAACAAACTCATCACCCCCTCCTCCACCTCCTCCAACTCCCCACACCACCAAACACCACCAACCACCACCACAACCACCACCACCATCACCACCTCCACAAAACAACCACAACAACAACCCAACAACCACCTCCCTCTCACTCCCACAGCGCGCGCGGCCCCCCCAGATCCGCCGCCGCCGCCGCCGCCGCCGCCGCCAGGCCGCCGGCGGTGGCCGGCCGCCGGCCGACCACCCCACTCCCCTCCTTCTTCTCTTCCTTTCTTTCTTCTTCTTTCTTTCTTTCTTTCTTTTCATTTCCCTCTCTATATTTCCCTAAAACTTAAAAATTTCCCTCATTCCAAAAATACCCCCCACCATTCCCTAAAACTACTTTCCTATATTTACACCCACTACTCCTCTCCTTTAAATCCTAATTAATTCCAATATACACCATATTTTCTCTCTCTTTTCTTTCTCTCTCTTTCCTACAACTTTCTCTCTCCTCTCTCTCTCCTCTCTCATTCCCTCCCTAATATTTATATAAATATTTATAATTATATATTTTAATATATGTATTGTGGGCTTGAGGTTACTTGAACGGTTCGCTGATTTTCCAGATTTTAACCGGTATTTTACCCGGTTTCAGGCGAGTACAGTTCTTTTTAACATGCATCTATTTTATCATTATGCGAGTACTTTTAATACACCTAAAAATAAACACTCTTATATTTTAAGCATGGAGTTGATATATGGATATGTTAGCATGCTTAGCACTTGTTACTGTAAATTTAATACATAATATCATGTTATGCGAGTTAATATATTATGTTGCACTCGGTATTTACCCGACCCTGGACATGTTATGCTTGACATACGATTTATGACACCGATATACGGTAATTACACCGACACCTGGCATGTTACACTAGATATATGATTTTTGACACCGGCACTTGGTATGTACACCGGCACTCGGTATTTGACACTGATACTTGCCATGCTATATGTGATATGTGATATTTGATATTGATACTTGCCATGCTATATATGACATGTGATACCCGACCCCGGTACTTGTCTTGTTCACTTATCACTAGATATTAGACACTGATTCTTGATATGTCATACTTGACACCTGCTCTTGACACACGGTATATGATATGCTTTCATGTGGTACAAATACCTGGACCTGACATTATGACTCCTGACCGGACACTACCATACTTGATACCTGTGGCATATTCATGGCTACCACTTTTACGGGGACTTGATTATTATTTTATTACCATATATTTGGTACTCCTGGACTCCTGTACTCCTGTATACTTGACCCCCTGAAATAGGGGAGGCTCCTGACATTACTCCTGATATTATACTCCTGTTGATCCCCGTAATAGGATAACCATGAATATGGGTTTACTATGAATACTCTGTGGACATTATCACTGGATAAATTATAATAATTGGACAACTTACACCTGGTTTGGGGGAAACTGATGGGCCCTAATTAATCATGTTTATGGTGGTCTTATCGAGCCGCGCGTGGCCACATACTTGAGGGATCACCTGGCGGCTACCAGGGATTCCGTGGGGTGTGCTGGCACCCCTACTCCTGTTTATTCCTGCCGGGTATGCACACGCCCTAGGCCTATTTCTATGGGATCTGCGATACTCTATTCCTGTTCGGGCGTACAATAAGTCCCGGTACCTAGCGGTACGTTCCGGCTCAGCACCGGATACTCCTTGACCGTTGTCCCGGGCATGCACGGGGCCCATCCGAAACATGATTCATCGATCTTCATCAGTTTCCAATAACTTACTCCTCGGTCTGTATGTTGAGGTATGTGGGATAGGACACATACCGATGTATACAAATCAGATGAGTCTTAATAATTAATAATGACCTGCTCCTGATATATGACCAGCTATACTCTTGACCTATACTGCCCACCACTTATACTTGTGCTTCCATATTGCTTCATTATTATATTGTTGTGAAGGAAAAGTCAGGTTATATAAACTCAGACTACAGTGACGTGAGGTATAGGGTAATATATGAGGGTTTCCTTGTTTGGATTATTCCTTCGACGTACTAATCTCATTGATCGGTAATGTGAGCTTATATAACTGACTTCCTGTAGTTACTTTACTTACTGCCTTATTTCATGTCCATACTTATTTATCGCGTGTTTAGTGTATTTATCACATGTTGCCATAATTGTCGCATGATTATGTATACCTATGCTCTCTATACCGTTTTCCATGCATGTTTTCCGGCTCAGAATTATTGATATACATATATTTACTTGATCTCAGATTTACTGTCATTTTCCTTTATGTTACTTGTCATTTCCTGTACCTGCGTGCCTGGACCACATCACTTGATCATGTACACGTGTGCCTGTTATGCACGCCATCTGGCTTTATTCTTTGTACTCGCTGGGGCTACTAACAACCCTGGATTCTCATGTCCAGATCTTGGAGTCTGGACCTTAGCCTTGCTGTACCTAATCAGAGTGCGCAGCAGGAGCGTGGATTAGCAATAACCTGTCCAGACCCTCCTTCCAGCCTCTTCTTGATCGGCTCGCGAGATTTTCATCTTGCCACTCGTGAGTACTTTCCAGTATTTCATATTGTACATCCTGCTTTTGTGCCTCTTAGTGATCATATACTCTTCAGATATTATATCATGCCTTGTGATAACTATGTACTAGTATTATTATTGCTGGATTATATATCACCACTGTGCTTCCGTACTCTGACCCCTGCCTGTATTGATGCTTAGCGTATATACGTTAGGGTATTTCCGACCTTCGTATATACGTCGCAGTAACGTCTCCGTACCCTCCGGATCGGGGCGTTACAGGGTGGTATCAGAGCCTATGCTCTCACATCCTCGGTACAATGCATGAGTCGTGGTTATACAATCCAACTGCAAGTACAAAGTTATCCATTCCCTCTTGATTGTCCTTTCCTTAATTCTTGGAATCTCTTCCATCCTTTTTCCATTTTCAATTCCTATCGTCCTTGTACCAACTCAAGATATGGATAAACTGGTAGGGTAGCAGCATGACAGATGAGGTTCGTTATCATTATGTTCTGGTACTCTTAACTCTGGTGCATCGCCTTGTCTTATATTGGATGATTCTTCAGCCTTGCATTCTATTCTGGTACTTATGGATATATCACGGGAAATCAGCACAGCAAGTGGGGTAGTCATCACTTATGTAATTAGACAGACTGTATCATTACATGAGGAACATCGGTATGGAACAGTATTTCAGATTTAGAGCTTCTGTCGGACAGGGTTATGGAGACAGCATTCGGGACTCGTTTCGATTATTGTGATTCTTGATCGTGTTCTCAGAGCCACCAACTTCTAGCAGTTTTTATTTGGTGGACTACGGACCCCGCTAGCCTCGCCAAGCGAGGGTTGTGTTCTAGTCACCCATGGACCTAACCAGGTGTGGGCTTCGCTGCACCCTGGTGCTTAGCATTTAGCGTTGTGTTACGCGCTGGCTTCGCTGCGTGAGCTCCGCCAAGTGCGAGCCTCGCAGAGCGTTAGCTCCGCTGCACCCTAATGCTTAACGCCTGAGATGTGTTACGCGATGGCCTTACCTAGGCTTGGTTCCGTCCGTGGCTAGTCCCTTCAGTGCTTTGCACTCTAGCCGTTCCTCGGACTTCTTCTGCCTTGTATGTTTTCATGGATCCGATGTACAGGATTTTCTCGCTGTATCTGAGCTATTGCCGTGATCCGTATGAACGATCCATTCGGCCAACCTTGCAGAGATTGAGTACTCTTTAATGTTTCATGTGCAGTCGGGTTGTCATTCAGAAGTCAGCATTCAGAATTCTTTGTGGTTATTCTATATTCTCGGTTATGCCTTTTAGAGATTGCAATGCCAGTATTCAGGAATTCTTAATTATTGGTCTTCTTGATTCATGCTCAGTATTATCGGGGTTTTCTTTATCTTCGGTATTCTGGAGAAATAGTATCTATGCAGTATCGGTAATTCTACTATGGATTCTTTGTCAAGGACAACTTCATGCCATGCGGGACTTTATATTATATTATGGATTTCTATGGATTTTCAGAGATTTTATATTATGGATTTCAGCACTATGGATTTCTAGGGATTCTATCAGCTTTGCTTCGCAGTCCGAAAGAGCAGACATCAGGTCGGTATTATTATGGCACCGTCAGAGGATATATACGGCAGTAGTGCGGAGATGTCTCAGTCTTGGGTTTATCATTCAACCAATTTGTGGGAATTATCCTCAGTTACTCATATCTTGATTAGTATAAATCCTCATTCCTATTCGTTTCTGTGTTCATCCTCCCCTTATCGAAATTTCGAGGACGAAATTTTTGTAAGGTGGATGGAATGTAACACCCCGTTCCTGGAATACGTGCGTAGATACGTATTCTGATTTTTCTAGCATATTTTTTTGATTTATCTTGTATTTGTTTTCGTTTTATAATTATTAGTGTGATTGTTTTCTATTGGATTTGGATTCGCGGACTCGGAGTCAGCCCTGACCCGGACCCGGGACCCGATACCAGCCAGTAGCCCGATTTGACTTTCTGGTAGTCCGATTTGACCAATTTCAATTTCAGAGACTGTTTTCTAATATTTTAGATTTTTTGTGATTTTCTGAAATTTTCCAAAATTTTTCTGTAAAATCTCCAAAACCGGTGTCGGTCGGCGTCGCTGACTGATTCCCGGATTTTTAATTTTCAAATGGAATTGAATTTTCAAAAATGGCTTTCACAGTATATCTTAGAATATCATTTTCTATCTAAAAACATTTTTTGGGATTTTTCAAAATTTATCAAAATTTCACCGATTCTGGTGTCGGCCGGTATCGCCGGAAGATTTCAGGATTTTTATTTTGAAAACTACATTGTATTTTTCAAATCCGATTTCACCTAGCATCTTAGAATAATATTTGCTATTTTTGAGAATTTTTCGGAATGATTCTGGAACAGTCAAATTTTTACCCTATTTAAATAATATTATTTCCCCTCTCTCCCTATTTTCTTTCTTCATTTCTTTTTCCTTTCCCTTAACAAAAGTCAACCTAACACATCCCACTTCCCTCCCAATCATATCATCTACCAACCCATATCCAATCACATCAAAACCCCCTTTTTAACTATACTAAACCTTCCCTTTTTCCTTTCTTTTCTTTCTTTTTCTTTTTTTCTTTTCTTCTCCTCCACTCTAACTCTTCTCCCACGCCAACGCAGGCAGCAGTAGCGCTGCAAATTCAGCAGCAGCAAGAGGGGCCATGCCTCATCATTTCTCCCTTTCTTTCTCCCTTCTTTACACTACCTTCCTTCCTCCCTTCTCTTTCTCTATTTCAACCTCCAACTCCATCACACACACATCCAACTCACACACCCAACTCACGCACCCGCACACACCGCCGCCTCCACCATCACCACCGCCACCTCCGGCGCCGCCCTAGCCGCCGCGCCGCACCCCCCATCATCCCACCACCCTCCCATAATTCCATCAACCCCAAATTCCATCTCCTTCCCTCCAATTTCAACCAAACCCATCACATTACAAACTTCATCTTCTCCAAAATTCCCCCTCACCACCACCAAATTTCCCACTCCAACAAACTCATCACCACCTCCTCCACCTCCTCCAACTCCCCACACCACCAAACACCACCAACCACCACCACAACCACCACCACCATCACCACCTCCACAAAACAACCACAACAACAACCCAACAACCACCTCCCTCTCACTCCCACAGCGCGCGCGGCCCCCCCAGATCCGCCGCCGCCACCGCCGCTGCCGCCGCCAGGCCGCCGGCGGTGGCGGCGCCGGCCGACCACCCCTACTCCCCTCCTTCTTCTCTTCCTTTCTTTCTTCTTTCTTTCTTTCTTTCTTTCTTTTCATTTCCCTCTCTATATTTCCCTAAAACTTAAAAATTTCCCTCATTCAAAAATACCCCCACCATTCCCTAAAACTACTTTCCTATATTTACACCCACTACCCCTCTCCTTTAAATCCTAATTAATTCCAATATACACCATATTTTCTCTCTCTTTTTCTTTCTCTCTCTCTTTCCTACAACTTTCTCTCTCCTCTCTCTCTCCTCTCTCATTCCCTCCCTAATATTTATATAAATATTTATAATTATATATTTTAATATATGTATTGTGGGCTTGAGGTTACTTGAACGGTTCGCTGATTTTCCAGATTTTAACCGGTATTTTACCCGGTTTCAGGCGAGTACAGTTCTTTTTAACATGCATCTATTTTATCATTATGCGAGTACTTTTAATACACCTAAAAATAAACACTCTTATATTTTAAGCATGGAGTTGATATATGGATATGTTAGTATGCTTAGCACTTGTTACTGTAAATTTAATACATAATATCATGTTATGCGAGTTAATATATTATGTTGCACTCGGTATTTACCCGACCCTGGACATGTTATGCTTGACATACGATTTATGACACCGATATACGGTAATTACACCGACACCTGGCATGTTACACTAGATATATGATTTTTGACACCGGCACTTGGTATGTACACCGGCACTCAGTATTTGACACTGATACTTGCCATGCTATATGTGATATGTGATATTTGATATTGATACTTGCCATTCTATATATGACATGTGATACCCGACCCCGGTACTTGTCTTGTTACACTTATCACTTGATATTAGACACTGATTCTTAATATTGTTTTCCATTATGTTTGCAAAGGGGGAAAACTTACAAAAAAAAAGTTTGAGGAGCTAAATTACAAGTATTCTTAAAAAGATTACAAGTAGATCTCCTCAGAGATTCTGGAGAAGTGTGCCGATAGGAGTCTGGTCAGCGCGCGACCACTTTGTCCCTTTGACGATGCGAGCGATGAGATTCCCTTCTCGCCTGGTTCGGGGAATCAGAGAACAGAAGGTTGGTAGAACCCTCTTGCTGCTTCTCAAAATCGCCTTCAATAAGGAATTCCTTCTCGCCTGGTTCCGGAGATTCCTTGAGAAGAAGGACGATGTTAGGGTATCAACACCCTGATAGAGAAAGCAATTCTCTAAAAGGTCTCTGAATTCGAGAGCGCACGGTGCGTTATGAAGAAGCCTCTGCTTGTGGAGTCCTCCCGTATGCATGTGTCTCTGTCTCCTTGTACCCCTGGCGGGCTATTTATAGGGAGAGCAAGGGTATAATCGTCCCTTGAAGATATGGAAACAGATTGAATCAAATCTGTTTAAATCTGGAAATTAGCCTTGCTGCGAGGCTAGGATAGCTTCTGCGGAGCTAGAATTGGCAGGTCGGTTGATCTGTTTTGATCCTTTCCATATTGTTGGGAGATTCTCCTTGATCCTCTTACTCGTTTCAAGAGAGTCAAGAGATAGCGACAATCACCTGCCATATTTGAATCCTGATTGGATTTGATTTGTTTGAATCCAATCTCATCAGGAGATTTGATTGGTCAAAGGTTGACCGTAGTAGATCAATAGCGGAGCTGCCCGCTTTGAAGCTCATAGCGGAGCTAAGGCAATCCTTGGCGAAATCCGAAAAGAGGCTTTTCGGCGAAGCTGTCAATTAGCTTCCTGGCGAAGTTGGATGATGCTAGCCTCTCAATCGAGGCTATCTCCTTGGGCTAATGTAATGCTAAATGCTAGCATCTTAGACCTGCTGAGGTCTGTTTAGAAACGTCCCGGGCTCACTGTTCTGCTTGCTGGATCAGTGGAGTCCAAGCTGCTTCCTTGTCCCTTGGAGGTGGATGAAAACTGGTCTTCAGCTCGTCTGCCACTTGTCTTTTGTAAATGTCAACAAGTTAGACATTTGTTCAGACCAATAGGAATCTTGTCTTTTTTAAGTGTCAACAAGACCCCCTTTAAAGTTTTCGAAAGTCTGCAATGGCTCAGACTTTGAAATACTTTGAACTGCTTTGATTGGTGGTGGTGTGGAGTATGAACGTCGCCATGATGGTTGAGTTCAGCTTCGCTTTGAATCCTGCTTTGGGATGAATCTGCCGAAGAATTGCACTGGATCGTGACTCTGAGTAGCTTCGCGCACGGGTAGCTCCGCATCTGGGCTTCCGGGAATAAGTTCGCTTTGGAACTCCTGTTGCCTTTTCAAAGCCAACTGTCATGGGCTGATTTACGAGGAGGATCATTTCTCCTTTCGCGCCGTTCGAGGGAGATATTCTCCGGTCGCACCTTACCAAAGGAGGATGTTTTCCTTTTTCAAGGCGCCATAAGTGCCTTTTATGAGGGAGACGTTTTCTCCCTTTGCACGGTTCCAAGGGAAAACCGTCCCTTCCATCAAGGCGCAATAAATGCCTTGAATGCACTCGAGCTTCCACGCTTGAGGTGAGAGTACTCAGGCCATGGGGCCTATAAATAGGACACTTGAGGTCCTCTGAAGAGAAATGGCCTGCTTGTTTTCTCTTCTCTTGGTTGAGAGATATACTCAGATCTCTGAATTAGTGGGAAAGCCCATTCTGGTTCTTATCCGGCCAAGGACCAGTAAGTCTTGATCATTCAGAGACTTCACCGCTTTTAGGGAACTCATCTCCCTTGATTTGCTGCTTTAGGGATTGGCTGGCTTCCCTTGTTCTCCATCTTGCAATTGGCTGCTGCAGAGAAGGATCTCATCATAGCTTTCTGTGAAGCTATCATCTTGATTTGTTCACTACATGTTAAGTCCGCTACGCAGGCAGGACTTGGGACTTGGTTTCTTCAAGAGTTGAGCCGGTCTTGCCATATTGGTGAATGTTGAGACTGTATCTCACAAGATCAGTCTGACTTTGCCATATAGGCGAGGCTAGGACTTGGCGTTTGCTGAGCCGGCCCATTGGTTGTCGTGCAGGCGAGGCTTATCCTCTGCTTTGACTGAAATTGGATTGCTTTGACCCAAAGAACCTGACTTAGCTCTTTTGTAGCTCTTCCTGTGCTTAGTTGCTAATCTGTTCTGATTTGCCTTGCAGTGGGCTATGTTCACCAATCTTGTGACTTGATGGAAGGAACCATAAAATTGCCTTATGCTTCCCCGGTTGAAGCTTTACTTTTAAGCAGGAGGAACAATTCGGGGCAGCGGGTGCGTGTCCCAAAGGCCGTTGGCAGCCTCTTATCCGTGATGATTCGTTCTGAGGTGAGGTTGGCTGCCGCTTTTACCGGAGATGATCCGCTTCAATATAGTGGGCGTCGCCTGTGGGATCGCCGGCACCATTGCCGATTTTCAACTTTGGTGGCCTTTGGGGCGATCCTCTTCGGGAGAGCAGGCATCACACCTGTCGGACCACTGACATCACTGCCATTCCCATTATAGGTGGTCTGACGTGTTGGCGGCGATAGGTTTTTATTGCCAGGCTTCAACAAAAATGGCCTGGCAAGGTTTGCCATTTTGTGGAGAAAAATGACCGTGTCCCTGTGGCACCATCTGTTCATACGCGAAGGGTTACGACTTTTTGCCGGAGGAAGGCCTTTCCTGTCCCGTTGATTTGGTTTGAAAGCAGATAAAACCGCTTGTATGCCTCAAATGATCCTGTTGGGCAACTGGATGTATTGTATAAAACACAACTTTGATGTAATATCAATGTACCCTTCCTGTTAAATCAATGAAAGTTCATCTTCCGATTATCTGATTTTTTGCTTGCTTTCACTGAGAGTCTGGCCATAGCTGGGCTAAACTGTGTGCGGAGCTAAGGACATAGTCCTTTCTTCGAATGATTTTCGCGAGACTGGCATGTCCCGCGAGCAGCACCTTTTTGGAGGGCTAAGGTAAGCCTCTCGGCTAAGCCCTTGAAGGATTGTGCGAAGTCCGCACTTTGCTCCTGTGCGAAGTTAACCCTTAGTGGGGTTGAACCGTCGCCCCTTGGGAAAGCGCCTCGGGCGCTTCGGGCGATGTTTCGAATTAATTCGAAACGGCGGCATGTGCCCTTTTTTCGAGGCCTCAATTTAGGCGCTGATTGGCCTATAAAAGCCCGATCGGGCTGAACAGAAAAAGATCTCCTTTTTTCCAGAGAAGTTTCTGTCTTTCCATCTTCTTCTTCCTCCTTTACTCAGAGTACTTTGAGAACTCTTGCATTTCTTCGATGGCGCCCAAAAGACGAGCGGGAAAAGAAGCAGCGATTTCTGTAGCGGAGGGCCCTCCTCCTCCGGTCATTGAGCGACCGATCGCTGGTAAGGAACTTTCCGATCTGATTAGAGAGTGGTCTCCATCCTTTGGAGCCGATACTCGGCCATTAGGACGATCAGGCATGATCTGTCCTCATTAGAGAATTCGTTCTCCTCCCTATTTTCCTTGTACCAGGGAATTAAGAACTGAACAGTTCTTCTTTGGGCTTCCGCACGAAGCCATAACTCGGGCATCTCCATCCTGTTGAGGAACAGGACTTGAATACGTCCTCTCAGTCATGATGACTTTTGACCATAATGTCCTTTTGATGACATCAGCCCTCAGGGCTATACCACTTCCTGCTTAAGCGAAGTTGGTGCTTCGGATTTCTTCCTACGAAGATGCAGTTTTCATCCACGAGATCAAGCTTCATCGAAGCTATTGCCTTGCTGGCCTTGCTCGCTGAGCGAGGCTATGCCTTAGTGAATTTTTGTATTTTCATATCCACTTGATTGATGAACTAATCATAGCTCATTCATGTCTTTGCAGTGCATTACACCTCCGGTCTCCTGAACAATCTATTCGGGTTATCCAGTAGAGCAGATGGTAGCATCAGCTTGCGATTCCATGGAGAGGCTTCTTTATTCAGCGAGCGGAGCTCTCTTGTCCGGGATACGCTCATCCAAGGCGGTCATCCGCAGACCATGCGGAGTATCTTAACCACTGCTCCGCTTGAGGATGTCGACCGTCAGACTTACAGAAAGCCTGACTTCATATTCGGGGATGCTGCACCTGATCCCGATCGCCAGTTGCAGGCCGGCGAAGGGCAGTGGATTTTTCAGTTGGATGGCGAGAAATCTTATCTTCCGTCCACTAAGCGACACTTCCCTTTGTCCTCCTTCGTGGCTGTGACTCAGGCTCGGAAGATGGCGTGGAGTGTGAGCCGAAGTGCTGAATCTGTCCATGTCGGGAGATTGTCATATCAGTCCGGCTATTCAGGGGCGGGCCCTCCTCGCGGCATAATGGGGCTGTACCCTGGGAAGGTATCGCGAGAACTTCCAGTGGGAGAGAATCCGGCTGTGGCGCAGACTTTTGGCGCCCAATTCTGCGCAGTTGGCGGGAATTACCCCGCTACTGACTTCAGGACCCCTGGTTGGGTTCATCCTCCCAAGACATGGTGGGCGGAGTTGACCAACTATGTCCTTGCTAATTTCGGGAAGGACTTGGAGAAGTTAAACCTCCATGAGGCCGTCAGGGCGACCTGCTACGGCATTGATATGAAGGTGGCGTGCTTCTACGCCATCCTTGAGTTATACTGCCCTGCCTCGGGGACCTTCTTCACCCCAGTTGGTGAGTTGGGCATGGCTCTGCATGAGATGTGGAAAATCTCTGCCTTGCCTTTTGGGTCTCTTCCGTACGAAGAGTACTTTCCCTGTGAAGCGGAGTTGGCTCTGCTGGAGAAGCAGGAGCCTGCTTTGCTTGAGACTTACCGGGAATTGATGTGCCACTTGCACATTTGTTCCAGCATCCACACTGGTGGCAAGAGTAGCTCGAAGAGCTTAAAGAGCTGGGGGAACTATCTGTTCCCGGACATGAAGAGTGCGCCTGAAGCTGCTCATTGCGGAGTTGCTGAAGGGGACATCTTGGCCCGGATGGAGGCGCATGCCGAAAAGGACATCATCGTGACTGAAGATGATGGTCCTTTTGAGGAAGGTGATGTCCTTCGGAGCTTTCACCACCAGGCTCGTCGGCCTATGTCTCGGAAGGCGCTGCTGGCCGGTTTCTTAACCATCTGGTTAAAGAAATGTGTGGTGCCGTCTTCCTCGGGTGACATTGTCCACCCGAATGTCTTGCTGTCGGCTGTGCGCTTGGTCCATGGCCACCGTCTGGGTCTTCTCCCGGCTATGGTGTGCTGTATCCAGAGGGGCCTTCGTGCGCTAACGGAGGCTTTCTGCAGACCATCGGTGTCGAGGAGAGGAAAGGGTGCCGTCCTGCCCTGTGACGGACCCAATCCTAGGGTAGGTTTACCGTATACCTACTTGATGGCGTGGTTCGCCTTGCACTGCCCGGCTTTGATTGGAGCTGGGGCGGATCCTCCGCAGGGTGTTCGAACGGCACTTCTCCGCCGCTTCGAGGGCTGTTCATGGCAGAAGATCTACGTGGCTGAGGCCCGTAAGTTAGTACGCTGATATGACGCTTACAGCCTGTTCCGCTGTTTTCCTCGCATGCGGGATGCGGGGTACAATGAGGAATTCCATGATGCGGAATCGAGTGACTCTCCCATGAGTCGAGGTGTTTTCGAGTGGCTGGTCAGCATCCGGCCCTCGCATTTGCTGTTCAGGAGTGGGGACATCTGCTACCTGGAACCCTACGTTCCGAGCCGGTTTGCCCGCCAATTCGGGTATGACCAGCTGTACGTGGGCAACCCGAATCCGGACTTGGCTTTCATGGGGAGCCTCATTGATGGGGCCCGCGCCTGGCAGTTCTTTACTGCAGATGGCACTGGGGCGCGGCTACGCACGCCGTTGAGAGATCCCGGCCTTCGGACGACCTTGTGCTTCTGCCAATGGTATGCGGCTTCGAATTCCACGCCTCCTGGATTCAATGCCAATAGTTCGGGTGTGAGATTGATTGCTCATCGGATGAGGCAGAAGGCTTCTGAGAAGAAGGAGGGTAAACGAGTCCGTGTCCCTGGCATAGAGGAGTTCATCGCTGTGGATGATAGCGAGGCTTCTGATGCAGGGAGCCCTCGCTTTGAGGTAGGGACAGGAGCTGATGTCCGTGAAGCTGACACCTGTGAAGCCGTCTCCGGCGTGGTGGGGACAGCTTCCCCACGACATGTGGAAGAAGTGGAAGAAGAGGATTCTGATGTCCACTTCAAGAGGAAACGTGGGAGTGGATCCCGTAGGAAGTCGTTGGCGAAGAAGCCCCGTCGCCATGCTCCTACAATTGTGGTAGAGGGCGAACCCTCTACTGCGCTTCCTTCTGCTGCTCCATTAGTGGCTGAGCCGTCGGTTGCTGAACCGACTACTGGTAAGATTGGCCCCATCTAATATGCCTTCAGCGCACTTTAAATAACTCATCATTTGCTTTTTGTTGCAGGAGCTGAGGCAGTTGGAGAGCAAGGGGAACACTACGATCCCCTGTTCACTTATAGGGCTGCAGCCAGCTCTTCCGCTCACTCGCAAGAGTCTGGGAGTGGCGCAGCTGATGTCGGTCCTTCGGGTGTTGGGACCTCCAAAGGAAGTTCTGTGGAATCAAGCTCTGTTGAGTGGTCTGCAGGGGACTCGGCGGGCGAGAGCGGGCCGGCCATTTACGTCGAGTCTGGTAAGAACTTTCCGATGGGACCCTTGGATTCTGATGCGGCTGACGAGGTGACATCAGCCTTCGGTATGACTACGATCTCTTGGTCTTCGCCTGTTTGCTGCGTCTCCTTTTTGACCTTGGTTTTGTTGCAGGTATTCGTCCCCAAGGTGCATCAGCTTCGAAGGAAGCGGAGGGTTCTCCTAAGAGGTTAGAGGGCGAGTCGAGTGCTTCGACCGCGGCGGATGCTGCTGTGTTGGACGCGCTGTACGGCGACCTCCCCTCTTATCAGCCCATGACAACTGAGAGGTCGGGGGTTGTGGAGACGACAGTCCCACAGATGCCTTCACTCCCGAGTGAGATGCCGGCGAGTATGGAGTTGAGGGTGATCACCAGCCCTGCCTCCCCAACTCAGGTGGTTGAGCCCGTTGCTCCAGAGGTAGTTGCCAGCCCTTCCCTCGCGGTGGCTGGTGTATTAATTTCGATGAGGACTCCGCCGAGATCGTCCTTGGCTTGTCCTGCTGCTGTCGATGTTCCCGCTTCTTCTTCTGCGGTGGTGTCGGCCGGGCTGGTAGACTGCTCCGAGGTTGTCCCTCTACCAAAGATTGATGAAGCTGAGAATGACTTCATAGGTAATCTGGTCGATAGCTTCTATAACAATTTGGAGCAGACTATCGGTCTAGTCTTGAAAGGCTCGCCTGTGCCATTTTCGAAGCTGAAGGTGGTCCTCTCCCGAGGTATTGATTGCATTCGAGACTTTGAGGGGTACCATCAAGCTACTGCTCTGGAACTCCTGGTAGATGACCTTGAGAAGGACGTGGAGGAATGGCGCCGTCTCTATCGTTCAGACGCAGCGTCTTTGGCTGATGAACGGCTCACACATCTTGTTGCCCAAAGGCGCGAGGCTCAGCTCGCCGCTCAAGAGGCTGCTGAGGCTATCTCCTCTGACTTGAAGTCCTTGGAGACAGAGCAAGTAGAGGTTGGGAGTGCAATTGACGCTTCCACCAGTGCTCTTCTTGATGCCGAAGATAAGGTTAAGAGGGCCGAAGAGATGATCCGGAAGGCAAATCTCCTCTTATCCAAAGCTACACAGATGCGTCATGAAGAGACTGCGCGGCTTGAGCAGCTCAGGGCTCAGAGTGAGGAACTGGCGCGGCAGGAGTCGTCACAGAGGGCGACTTTGGCGGAGGTCGAGGCTCGTCTGGCTCAGGCGGTGGACTTCGATGAGGCTGAGCTGAGATCACAGGCGCTGGCCCAGGCTGCTGATGACAGGAGAACGAGGCTAGCTTCGCTCGGGGATCGGATTCGATCTTACCATATACGCCTGTAGGCCATTGTATATGCTCCTCCATGTATCCCATCTTTTTGGCTTTAATAGAAAATTTTCCTTTTGACTTCTGCTGTTTGGATAATGAGACATGACTGTCTGTTGGTTCAGAGGTCGCAATGACATAACCAATTGAGATGTTGCCAGTCTCGAGGTTAGCCCATTGCGGGGCTGGAGTGAAGATACTTGCCTTTTGTAAATGTCAGCAAGTATGAGGCCTGTCTTTTGTAAATGTCAACAGGGCTCGAGATTGAGACTTAGCTGTCTGCTGGTTCAGAGGTCGCAATGACATAACCAATTGAGACGCCACCAAGCTCAATGATAGGGGCTTGGCTTTCTGCCAGTTCAGAGGTCGCAATGACGTAACTGGTTGAGAAGCCACCAAGCTCAATGGTAGATGAAACTCGGCTATCTGCCAGTTCAGAGGTCGCGATGACGTAACTGGTTGAGAAGCCACCAAGCTCAAAATAGGTGATACTTGTCTTTTGTAAATGTCAACAAGTATCGAGACCTGTCTTTTGTAAATGTCAACAGGACTCGAGATTGAGACTTAGCTGTCTACTGGTTCAGAGGTCGCAATGACATAACCGTTTAAGAAGCCACTAAGCTCAATGATAGGGGCTTGGCTTTCTGCCAGTTCAGAGGTCGCAATGACGTAACTGGTTGAGAAGCCACCAAGCTCAAAATAGGTAATACTTGTCTTTTGTAAATGTCAACAAGTATCGAGACCTGTCTTTTGTAAATGTCAACAGGACTCGAGATTGAGTAGCTGTCTACTGGTTCAGAGGTCGCAATGACATAACCGATTAAGACGCCACTAAGCTCAATGACAGATGAGACTTGGCTATCTGCCAGTTCAGAGGTCGCGATGACGTAACTGGTTGAGAAGCCACCAAGTTCAAAAGTCGGATTAGATTTGGAAAAGGTCTCGTCTTCTCGGGGAGAAACGAGGAAATCACTGTCATAGGTTTAATGTTAACGTAACAGCGGAATATGTGTGGTCCTACCATTCTATGGATGAGAATTGGTAAGTGACTTTGGAGGTCTCGCTCTCATGAGGAGAAATGAGGGGACTGCTGTCATAGGTTTAATGTTAACGTAACAGCGGAATATGTGGTCTTACCATTCTATGGATGAGAATTGGTAAGTGATTCTGGAGAGGGAATCAAGTGGGAGCAGGTCCCTTGGGATTTTAAGCAAACCCCCAGCTACCAACAGATTTGATATGCTTGGAGAAAGAGAGAGGCTCTCTTTGTGCGCATTCCGGACGCGCGGATCTCGATCAGAGGTGTAATGTTAACTTAATCGAGAGCAAGATCCTTGATTAAGGATAGTACTTCTTTAAGAATTTGCCATTGATTGGCATCATGAGGAGGTCGCCCTCTGCAGTCATAAGGCGGTATGCTCCGTTTGAATAGACTGTCTCTATCACAAACGGTCCTTCCCATTTAGGCTGAAATTTGCCTTTGGTCTTGTGCGTCATAATCATCGGTCGTCTGACGGCTAAGACCAGATCTCCTTTCTGGAAGGTTCTTTGCTTAACCTTCTTATTGAAGGCTTTTGACATCCGAGCCTGATATAGCTCGATGTGTTGCTGAGCTTGCAGCCGCTTCTCGTCCAGGGCTTCGAGCTCTTGAAGACGCAGGCGATCATTGTCTTCTGATGTCATTTTAGTAGTCAGGGCTACTCGCAATGATGGCACCTGGATTTCCAATGGGATGACCGCTTCGCACCCATATACCAGGGAGAAAGGCGTATTGCCTGTCGGTGTCCGAACCGTAGTCCGGTAGGCCCAAAGGCATTCACCGAGCTTTTCGTCCCAATCTCGCTTGTTCGAGGAGACAAACTTCTTGAGCAGCTTGATGATTGTCTTGTTGAATGCTTCTGCTAAACCATTGGCGGCAGGATTGTAAGCTGTTGAAGCCATATTCTGAATTCGGTATTTATCGCAGAACCGATAGAATCCTTGGCTTATGAATTGAGGACCATTGTCGTGGATGATCCGCCTGGGGACACCAAATCGATGGATGACATGGTGTTTGATGAAGCTAACCAGATTGGAGGTTTTGACTTCGGCCAACGGTATGGCCTCTGCCCACTTTGAGAAGTAATCGGTTATTGCTAGGATAAACCGGTGACCTCTTGCCGAAGAGGGGCTGATTGGCCCTACGACATCAATTCCCCACGCTTCAAATGGCCATGAAGCAGCAGTAGGGTGGAGCAACTCCGAAGGCTGGTGTATAAAGTCAGCGTGAATCTGACATGCCTTGCACCTTCGCGCATATTGGATGGCGTCGGTTATCATAGTTGGCCAATAGTACCCAAGCCGATGTAGCCTGTCTTTGAGCTTCGGACCCGGCTGGTGGGCTCCACAAATGCCGTCATGTGCTTCTTTGAGTACTTGTTGTGCCTCAGACTGAGAAAGGCACCGAAGGAGGACACCGTCATATGAACGACGGTAGAGCGTCTTCAGAGTAGGATCGTAATAGAAACGGGGGGACCTTCGCCTGATGGACGCCGCTTCTTTAGGATCGTCAGGGAGCAATCCGTGCAGAGCATAGTCAATGAGAGGGAAGCGCCAATCCCTCGGCTCGAGGTCTGCAGAGACATTATGGACCTCTTGGATTTTCAGCATATGCTTAGAGCATACGAGGTGTCGGGTCGCGACTGTGAGATAGTACTCGGTGTCGGCTGGCAAGGCTAGCGTCGTCGCTAATGCAGCGAGAGCGTCCGCCTTGGTATTTTGAGATCGAGACACATGCCCGATGTAGAAACCTTCAAATAGGTTAGCCAACTCAATGGCCGTATGGTAATAAGGCACCAAGTCCTCATGGCGGACTTCATATTCGCCTTTAACCTGATTGATGATCAGTTTTGAATCGCCATAAGCTTCAAGGTAGCGTACCCCCATTCCATGGGCGAGCTGAAGACCAATGAGCAGAGCATTATATTCTGCTACATTGTTGGAGCATGATTCTGTCAAAGAAAATGCTCTGGGAAGAACATGGTTCTGCGGGGAGATAAACACAACCCCCACTCCGGCAATAATCTTGCCTTTAGGGCCCATTCGCGATGCTCCATCAAAGAACATCTGCCATACTTCCTCTACTGAAGTTGCGTTGGACTCGAAGACTTCATCAGGGATGTCTTCGTGGAGTTTTGAATGCTCCGGAACTGGATGAGCAGCCAAGAATTCTGCAAGGGCTTGGCCTTTGACCGCCTTCTGAGGAATAAAGGTCATGTCGTATTGAGACAGCAGAAGTGCCCATTTAGCCAATCTTGAATTTAGTGACCCTGGCTTCGTCATAAGAAGACGTAAAGGATTCACCCTGGAGATGACATGTATGGTCTGGCCAACCAAATAATGCCGTGTCTTCTGAACGGCAAAGACGAGAGCTAAACACTCTTTCTCAACAGGATTGTAGCGAGATTCCGCTCCTATGAGAGTCCTGCTCAGATAATAAATGGCCTGCTCGTGGCCATTGCCGTCTTTTTGAGCGAGGAGGGCGCCGAGGGAGTAGTCCAGAGCTTTTACATAAAGCAAGAATGGCTTCCCTGATGTAGGGGCCACTAAGACTGGAGGCTTTGTGAGGTACCTCTTGATGTCTTCATAAGCTTCCTGACAAGCTTGATCCCATACGAAGGAAGCGCCCTTTTTCATGAGCCGGGTGAACGGCTGACAGCGGCCTGAGAGATTTGCAATGAATCTTCTGATGTAGGCCAACCTGCCTTGCAAGCCTCTCAGCTCTTTGAGGTTCCTTGGCGGATGCATGCTCTGGATAGCTCTGACTTTGTCTGGGTCAAGGTGAATCCCTTTTGATGTGACGATAAACCCAAGGAACTTGCCACTTGACACTCCCAAGAAGGATTTTGTCGGGTTCATTTTCAGTTGATGAGCCCGCATTATGTCGAACATCTTTCTGAGATCGCGGAGATGCTCATCCTTGTTGCGGCTTTTGACAGCAATGTCGTCAACATAACATTCCACTGTCTTTCGGAGATGATCGCGAAAGATCGTACTCATTGCCCGCTGGTAGGTTGCTCCGGCATTCTTCAGTCCGAAGGGCATTACAGTGTAGCAGTATACCCCCAATGGTGTTCGGAACGAAGTATGCTTCTCATCGTCGGGATACATCTTAATCTGGTTGTACCCTGAAAAGCCGTCCATGAAAGACATCCTTTCGAACCCGCATGTGTTGTCAATCATGACATCAGTGATGGGCAGTGGAAATTCATCTTTGGGACAGGCCGCATTGAGATCACGGTAGTCGATGCAGATCCGTATTTTGCCATTCTTCTTGAGGACGGGGACTATATTAGCCACCCAATCTGGATGTTGCTCCTCCCGAATGAAGCCACTTGCAATGAGTTTGTGAACTTCGGCTTCAATAGCTTCCATAATGTTCGGGCGAAACCGACGTTGTTGCTGCTTGACTGGCTTGACGTCGGGCTTGATATTCAGCCGGTGCATAGCGACCTGTGGGTCGAGTCCGGGCATGTCTTCATAGCTCCACGCGAAGACGTCTATATACTCTTTTACGAGCATTATCAATTCCTCCTTTTCTATAAGTGATAGGCTTTCACTTATAAAGATGGGTTTGGGATGATCTTGATTTCCCAGATTGACCTGCATCACCTTGTCTTCAGTAGGCGGCTCACGCAGTTCGAACCGTTTTTCCCATTGGAGGCTTAACTGCTGGGCCCATGGTTCATCATTGGCAGCTTCCGCAGGTTCCAATTGACTGCTTGAAGTCATATTCGCGGCGAGGCCTTTGAACATTTCTCCTATGCTGATATCGGAGTCCCACTCGGAGGATGAAGCCGACTGTGATGGAATTGGTCCGTCGTCTTTGACCTGAACTGTTACTGATGATGTGGGCGTGACGTAACCCAACCCCCTGCGTGTACTATCATAGTAATTTGCAGGCTTCCCTCTTGGGACGGAGTTACGCATCAAGCTGCGTCTTCCTTTTCCGAAGTTTAGGCCCGCTCCCTGCTTCAGGTTGTAACCCATCTTCTTCATAATGTGGCGGGCTGGCCGCGCATAATGGAAGAACTGTGGAGCATCTGACTCTGAGCTTGAGTCTGCAGTTGTAGGTTTCCGTGGCTGAGCTCTACCGAAGATTATCGGCGACTGACCTTGTTTGGAAGGAGGGATCACCAGCGTAGCCCCTTCTATGACCTCCATAGATGTGCTAGCCGCACTTGGCTTATGTACGGGCATGTGCAGAGAGCCATCCATAATGGATTTGATCGACGGCATACTCACAGGATAATCAAAAGAAATATTGTCATTAATTACCCATTCACCTTCCTCTTCAGGAGGGATCTTACATTTGGGGTCAATGAGACATGCTGTAATTGGTTCGCCAGTCAGAATGGCTGGCATGCCCGTTTCGGATTCCGAATCCGCCTCATTGCCACTTTCATCATCGTCTGGCAATGGTTCTCCCGACGTTCCACTAGCCTCTTGATATAGGAGAGCATCAGTGAAGTAGTTTTTCACCCCCTTGAAGGGTTGCTTCTCAGCGAAGACAGTTCGTACTGTCGCATCATCCTCAACATACTTGAAGCACTGGTGGAGGGTAGAAGGAACGATCCAGTTGGCATGGATCCATGGTCGTCCCAGTAGCAGGTTGTATGATGTGTCCGCATCGATGACATAGCATGTCACCTCTGACTTCAGGCTTCCGATTCTGCAGCGGAGCCGAATCTTCCCAAGTGGATGGCTGCTCCCGGCGTTAAAACCATATATTGTAGTAGTGGTTGCGGACAACCTGTACAGTGGTATGCCGAGGAAATAGAGAAGCCGTTTGGGGATGATGCTGAGTGCCGACCCCGGATCGACTTGTATCCTTTCAATGCAGGTTGAACCGATATATCCGGTGTAGTACAGAGGTCGATCGTGCTTGTTGTCCTTGAGAAGCATATCTTCCGCCGTGAAGGTAATAGCAGGCACCTTTGACTGTGCGTGATGGCACTCTGAGCAGGAAGGCCGCATCTCATCACCAGGAACCTCGGGCATGCATGTCAGAAAGGACTCCGAGTTGGCCAGCGCATCTCTGAGTGCCTCTCTTGTCTCTTTGGAGAGACGAAGAAGCTCGTGTATTGTGATAAGAGCCGGGATATTGGCCAAGTGGGCCAATATATCAAAGCGAAAGGGCGTGTCTAGCCCTTGGCTTGGCGGTTTCTTCAACACATGGTCGAACCGCACCTCCTTAGGCTTTTCCTTTCCCTTGGCTGGAATTGGAGTGGATGCCGGCATTGGTACTGACGTCGTTTGCTGCTGTATCTCGTCAGTAGGCTTTCATACTGCCTTTGATATGACTTTCCAGACCGGGTGCCCGTCTGTTGAGGCGCATCTGCCTGCGCTGTACAGGCATGCTTCTCTTCTTCTGAATCGCTGAGGGAAGCCGAAGTAAGATTACCATCATCTGGTAGGACAGAGATGACATTGCAGGACTTGCCTTTTGAGTTGGGCCGCTTTGAACACCGTTGAATGTCTTGGACGAGATCTGGGTGTATCCACATGACTTCCCCCGTCTCCAATGTCAAAGGGACGAGACCCTTGTTGTATTGAGTCATGGTTGGAGGATGCTTGACTTCCAACCGCGGCATGGGGGCTGGATAAGTCCCATCAGGCACCGTGACCTTTGGATGCTGCCGAACTCGCGAGTCACCATATTGGCAGTGACTTTCTTCTGCTCCGTCTTCAGTGTGAGGACGCCGGCATCAATCAGGGCTTGTATCCTGTCCTTGAGGACATAACACTTGTCAGTAGGATGGTGAATCATCCTATGATAGAGGCAGTATTTGGGGTCGTTTGTGCGCCCTATCTCATCAGGACGTCGAGCATCCGGCAGCTTCAGCTTGTTCCCTTTGTGGAGCAGATGGAATATTGTAACCACCTGATCATCTTTGAAGGAGTACTGTTTTGGAGGGAACTTGGGCTCCTGATTGTTGAAGCCGCTCTTCTTAGCCTTCGACTGCACGTCTCCGGATAACTCTACGGACATAATCTCTTTCCCCTTGGCTTGGGAAGACTGAGGTGGGTCGCCGCGTCCTTTGCTGTTCGTACCCCATTTGCCTCTGGGGGCGGATGGCTCGAACTTTTTAGCCGACTTCTCAGCTATCTCAGCTTGTTCGACTAATTCCTTCCAAGTGTGGGCTTTGACAGCCCCCATGCGAACTTCTACTTGATCCAAGAAGTTGTGCCTGCATGTCTGTAAGAGCATGGGTAACGGCATCCCTGCTGGACACATCAAGGATAAGTTTCTGAACCGCTCAATGTAGTCGCGGACGGGTTCGCCCTTCTTCTGTACGGTAGAGAGGAGCTTGTCCATGGTCA
This sequence comes from Agave tequilana, assembly GCA_038442645.1. Lineage (NCBI taxonomy): Eukaryota > Viridiplantae > Streptophyta > Magnoliopsida > Asparagales > Asparagaceae > Agave > Agave tequilana. Next base: position 67,028 of record JAVJIF010002592.1, on the reverse strand, counting down.
CTTCAGTGTCGTCCTCATAGAAGCGAGAGAGGAACCGAGTTTCCAGGTCGAGCCAGGAATTGATAGAACCTGGAGGGAGGCTTCGGAACCAGTCGAATGCCACGCCCTTTAGAGTGCCAATAAACAGCCTAGCCATGATGGCGTCGTTGCTTATGACATTACCAGTCTGAGACCGGAAATAGTAGATGTGCTGATTGGGCGAGCTCTTACCATCATACGTATGCAACGTTGGTGGTTTGAACTTTGGTGGGTATGGCACCGAATCCCACTCTAGTGGATAAGGACGGACTGTCCCCACCTTCTTTAATTCATCCCTCTGAGCTAGGGATGCAATCTGAGCCTGGAGGCCCTTAAGGACTTCAGCATCTAGGGAAGAACCTCCCTTGGATTTCGGATCATTGCTAAAGTGTTCCTCCTCATCGTGGTGGCTTCCGGTATCATTGCCGCTTCGATTGCTGAGGAGTTGGGCAAGCATCTGTTGAATATTGTCCAGGGCTTCCTGCTGGGTCCTGGAGGTTTGCTCTTGAGCTTCTAAACGCCGACGAAGGTCATCGTTAGCGTTATCGGCCATGTTGACCGATGCTTTATCGGTTCGCACTGAACTGACCGTCGCTGACGAGGCATACCCGCTGTCTTCCTTTTCTTCGTCTGAAGATTGAGGTGACTGCCCGGGTGATGGCGGGATCAGGGCCGTCGAGGAAGAAGGTTGCTCGTAATTGTAAGGTATTGCCACCCTGGATCTGGTGTTTCGGAAAACACCTTCTTCTTGTACCGAGACCTCGCCTAGGCTTGGATTATAATCTGGATCTGGAGAACTGTAAGGGGGACCATCAGATGTCTGACTCCCCTTGCGTCGCTCTCGGCCTCTTCCGGTCATATTGACGGAGGCGGAGATTGGATCTGGTGAGGCGCCCCTTCCGCGATGCCTCGTAGGAACATGTGCGGACAACCGATCAAACACCGATTGCCGGTGCGGAGATACAGCCATGGTTGGATGTAGCCGGCAGCGGGTTGAATGGATTGTCACAAGTCGGCATCCTCTTTGACAACAGGGGAAAGTAGTTCGGAGGGGCTCCGGCTTCCGCTTGCTTACCAGGAATTCTCGTAGGTCAGGCCCAACAGAGCCTGGATAACTTCGCAGAGAAGCTTTTTCGGAGTGTACATGGGACGATACTCCATTCTTCTTATCCCTGCAAAAGGGATTAGCACTGAATAGTGCTTCAGATCTAGATTCGCCAGCAGGTGCGAACTTAGTGCTTGATGAACTAGAGAGCGGAGCACGCCGAGGTGCTTTATCCGCTATTCCGCCGCGAAGGAGATTAGCCTTAGATGACTCTTTGGCCTTAGCCTCGCGGCCATGGATCCAATGAGTATGCTTTGGTATGGTGGCTTCGCTTGTGAAAGCGAGGCTGTCAGAAGGCCTTGCTGCCTTTGATTTGAGCGACGGTATGATCGCCGTCGGGACTTCATGATTGGCAGCATCGTTAGGGTAGATAGGCATCTTACCCTTTTCTTCGCGGGAGAGGCGCAGTTTCGGCGTGACTACACCGGAAACCTCGGTTGGAGACTTCTGCTTGGGCTTCCATATCCGCCTTGACGGAAGATGCTTAGGTTCACGAGGAACCTGAATAGCCACACGCGGGGCTGTGGGGTGTTGGCAGAATTCTGCCTCTGGTTTCTGATTTGAAACCTTGGTCGTGAAGACCTTCCTGTGCTTCCGTGCTCGAAGCGTCAGGTCACCCCCAGAGAGGACTTCTTCAGGTCTTCCTTGGTCGATCTGGATGACCAAGTTCTCAAGAGTGCAAGGCTCGGTCTGTGGGCATGCTTCCTTGTTGCGCCAGAGCACCGCAGCAGGTTTGCAGGGAACCTTTTCAGTCTCCGCAGAGACTTTCCTTGAAGATTTAGCCAGAGAAGCTCTGGCTGCACCGACTTTGTTGAATTCAGAGATAGACCCGAAGGTCTGATCGTCGCATTGCGACACTTGATTCTCAGCAGAGGAGAATATCGTCCCCAGCGGAGTCGCCATCTTGTTTTCCATTATGTTTGCAAAGGGGGAAAACTTACAAAAAAAAGTTTGAGGAGCTAAATTACAAGTATTCTTAAAAAGATTACAAGTAGATCTCCTCAGAGATTCTGGAGAAGTGTGCCGATAGGAGTCTGGTCAGCGCGCGACCACTTTGTCCCTTTGACGATGCGAGCGATGAGATTCCCTTCTCGCCTGGTTCGGGGAATCAGAGAACAGAAGGTTGGTAGAACCCTCTTGCTGCTTCTCAAAATCGCCTTCAATAAGGAATTCCTTCTCGCCTGGTTCCGGAGATTCCTTGAGAAGAAGGACGATGTTAGGGTATCAACACCCTGATAGAGAAAGCAATTCTCTAAAAGGTCTCTGAATTCGAGAGCGCACGGTGCGTTATGAAGAAGCCTCTGCTTGTGGAGTCCTCCCGTATGCATGTGTCTCTGTCTCCTTGTACCCCTGGCGGGCTATTTATAGGGAGAGTAAGGGTATAATCGTCCCTTGAAGATATGGAAACAGATTGAATCAAATCTGTTTAAATCTGGAAATTAGCCTTGCTGCGAGGCTAGGATAGCTTCTGCGGAGCTAGAATTGGCAGGTCGGTTGATCTGTTTTGATCCTTTCCATATTGTTGGGAGATTCTCCTTGATCCTCTTACTCGTTTCAAGAGAGTCAAGAGATAGCGGCAATCACCTGCCATATTTGAATCCTGATTGGATTTGATTTGTTTGAATCCAATCTCATCAGGAGATTTGATTGGTCAAAGGTTGACCGTAGTAGATCAATAGCGGAGCTGCCCGCTTTGAAGCTCATAGCGGAGCTAAGGCAATCCTTGGCGAAATCCGAAAAGAGGCTTTTCGGCGAAGCTGTCAATTAGCTTCCTGGCGAAGTTGGATGATGCTAGCCTCTCAATCGAGGCTATCTCCTTGGGCTAATGTAATGCTAAATGCTAGCATCTTAGACCTGCTGAGGTCTGTTTAGAAACGTCCCGGGCTCACTGTTCTGCTTGCTGGATCAGTGGAGTCCAAGCTGCTTCCTTGTCCCTTGGAGGTGGATGAAAACTGGTCTTCAGCTCGTCTGCCACTTGTCTTTTGTAAATGTCAACAAGTTAGACATTTGTTCAGACCAATAGGAATCTTGTCTTTTTTAAGTGTCAACAGATATGTCATACTTGACACCTGCTCTTGACACACGGTATATGATATGCTTTCATGTGGTACAAATACCTGACCTGACATTATGACTCCTGACCGGACACTACCATACCTGATACCTGTGGCATATTCATGGCTACCACTTTTACGGGGACTTGATTATTATTTTATTACCATATATTTGGTACTCCTGGACTCCTGTACTCCTGTATACTTGACCCCCTGAAATAGGGGAGGCTCCTGACATTACTCCTGATATTATACTCTTGTTGATCCCCGTAATAGGATAACCATGAATATGGTTTACTATGAATACTCTGTGGACATTATCACTGGATAAATTATAATAATTGGACAACTTACACCTGGTTTGGGGGAAACTGATGGGCCCTGATTAATCATGTTTATGGTGGTCTTATCGAGCCGCGCGTGGCCACATACTTGAGGATCACCTGGCGGCCACCAGGGATTCCGTGGGGTGTGCTGGCACCCTACTCCTGTTTATTCCTGCCGGGTATGCACACGCCCTAGGCCTATTTCTATGGGATTTGCGATACTCTATTCCTGTTCGGGCGTACAATAAGTCCCGGTACCTAGCGGTACGTTCCGGCTCAGCACCGGATACTCCTTGACCGTTGTCCCGGGCATGCACGGGGCCCATCCGAAACATGATTCATCGATCTTCATCAGTTTCCAATTACTTACTCCTCGGTCTGTATTTGAGGTATGTGGGATAGGACACATACCGATGTATATAAATCAGATGAGTCTTAATAATTAATAATGACCTGCTCCTGATATATGACCAGCTATACTCTTGACCTATACTGCCCACCACTTATACTTGTGCTTCCATATTGCTTCATTATTATATTGTTGTGAAGGAAAAGTCAGGTTATATAAACTCAGACTACAGTGACGTGAGGTATAGGGTATATATATGAGGGTTTCCTTGTTTGGATTATTCCTTCGACGTACTAATCTCACTGATCGGTAATGTGAGCTTATATAACTGACTTCCTGTAGTTACTTTACTTACTGCCTTATTTCATGTCCATACTTATTTATCGCGTGTTTAGTGTATTTATCACATGTTGCCATAATTGTCGCATGATTATGTATACCTATGCTCTCTATACCGTTTTCCATGCATGTTTTCTGGCTCAGAATTATTGATATACATATATTTACTTGATCTCAGATTTACTGTCATTTTCCTTTATGTTACTTGTCATTTCCTGTACCTGCGTGCCTGGACCACATCACTTGATCATGTACACGTGTGCCTGTTATGCACGCCATCTGGCTTTATTCTTTGTACTCGCTGGGGTTGCTAACAACCCTGGATTCTCATGTCCAGATCTTGGAGTCTAGACCTTAGCCTTGCTGTACCTGATCAGAGTGCGCAGCAGGAGCGTGGATTAGCAATAACCTGTCCAGACCCTCCTTCCAGCCTCTTCTTGATCGGCTCGCGAGATTTTCATCTTGCCACTCGTGAGTACTTTCCAGTATTTCATATTGTACATCATGCTTTTGTGCCTCTTAGTGATCATATACTCTTCAGATATTATATCATGCCTTGTGATAACTATGTACTGGTGTTATTATTGCTGGATTGTATATCACCACTGTGCTTCCGTACTCTGACCCCTGCCTGTATTGATGCTTAGCGTATATACGTTAGGGTATTTCCGACCTTCGTATATACGTCGCAGTAACGTCTCCGTACCCTCCGGATCGGGGCGTTACAATACTCCAGATAAGATCAAACCCGGAGTATTGACAGTCCAGTCATAAGGGTGAGCTCAGCTAGAGTCCAAAGTATTTCGAAATCCGTCCCACTTAACTGCGGAATGTCGAAAACTTTGGAGGGGGTTCTGTAGGCTGTCTAAAATTCACTAAAAGACAAGCCATTGAAAAGCAGAATTCCAAGTTCTAGACGCAAAGCTAATTTTGGCCGCGTCTCAGCAGCATCAAGGCGCGAGGCTCGACGGCCGCGTCTCAGCATCAAGGCGCGAGGCTCGACGGCCGCGTCTCAGCATCAAAGCGCGAGGCACGACAGCCGCGTCTCAGCCGCACCAAGGCGCGTGGGTCGAAACCCGCGTCTCAGCAGCATCAAGGCGCGAGGCTCGACGGCTGCGTCTCAGCATCAAGGCACGAGGCTCGACAGCCGCGTCTCAACACCAAGGTGCGAGGGTCGAAACCCGCGTCTCAGCAGTACCAAGGCGCGAGGGTCGAAACTCGCGTCCCAGTTGTAACCGTCCCGGATATAGGGTCAATCACGGCCCACATAACGGGGAAAGTTAGCCCCATTATGGAGTGTTTTTAGGAGGCACGTACGCCCTTGAAACCTCTATAAATAGCCCCGTTGCTATGAAGAAGGGGTCGGATTTTTTTTGGAGAAAAGAGCTCTGAGAGAAAAGAGAGAGAGTTCAACCCTTCAGAGAACTTGTTGTGTTCAAGTTAGCCTTTGCCGACAATCTCTTTGAGAGTTTTGGTCGACAGAGCTGTGTTACTCCGTCAACCACCCGAAGAGAAGAGCCCAAGATCTCAACGTTCACTTCAACCGTCAACGGAGAACAAGATTCACTCTCCACCGCCACTTGAAGAACCCAGCCTTAAACAAAGGGAGGATTCAAGACTCAACATCCTCCCTCCCTTGTAATCGGAATACTGATCTGTTGTAATCTTCTATCCAATCAAAAGAATTTTGCAATCGAATCCTCCTTTTCCGACGCGTACAATTGACTGTAGGCAGAGCAGCTTTGCTCTGTCAATCGACCGAGCGACATGCATCAAAGTGCATTGTGTGGACTTCGGTCGACCGACTGTAAGAGCTTTACTCTCGGTTGGGTCCGGTCGACCGCCCCGGTCGACCAACAGAGAGCTTTGCTCTTTGGTTGGGAAAAATGGTCGACAGACCGGTTGACCGCTATCCCCAATGGTCAGAAATCCGACCGTTGTCAGTCGACCGGCCGGTCGACCCACAAAAGGATATCCTTCTGATTTTTTCCCAACGGTTATATAATGTTTTGTCTTTTTTTAGGTCTTTTTCCAATAACTCTTTTTGGTTTTCTCTTCATATTTTCATCCCCTATAAATAGTGGGACTCTAGAAAAGCCCAAGAATAAGATTTAAGAAATTAGAAAAAGATTTTACAAGTTTAGAAGAAGATTTAGTCGAGTTTTAGCCTTTTCTTAAAATATTTTCCTTTGAGTCAAAATTCTACATTCTTGATTTTAGCTTGAACCTTTTCTCTACATCTTTGTAAGTTATTTCCACTATACAATCCCAAAAAGTTTTACCTCCTCATCTTGATTATAGAATTGTACTTGTGAGCCATTTGTGATCAAGTGAAGATCACTGATTTCCCTCTATTGTGAAGTTATAGAAGTTTCGGCCTCAAGTGAACTAGTGAGCTCCGTGTTGGTGTTGCAGCACTGCGAGAGACGACTTGTGAGTCTATTGAGTTCTAGTGAGAACTTGTAACGGTTGACGATCTAGTGAGATCGGTCATAGTGAAATTCTTCATAGTGTTGAAAGTGGGGACGTAGAGCAGTGGTTCGAACCTCGGAATATCATCGTGTTTGCGATTGCTTACTCTTTCTCTCTCACTCTACTCTCTCTTTACTTACTTGCACACTTATATTGTTTCCTTATTTGTAAGTATTTATTGTGTTGTGATTGGTATTTGCTAAGTTACTAGCAAGTTAATTTTATTCTGCATTATTTGCCATTTAGTATACTCATCATCTATTTACCCCTCTCTAAGTGATTTACAACGAGAAAAGAAAATATTTTTACCACTTACATCATGTTCACGGCGGTTGAGAAAACCACGTGCGGGGGGTGGGGGAAAACAATGGATCCGATCTGACTAATTCCTACACCAGCTAAATCCACTAATGAGTCGGATCTGACTCTCAGATAACAGACCCGACCCAGCCCGACCAACGAACAGATAGTAATTCTTTTAAAGTACAGAGGTGTTTCTGTAATTTGACTCGTGCCCTATAAAGACCATTTTTCCTGTTTGTCACGGTTTTCATCCAGGCCGCTTCGAACTCGACCTCCACAAGCCGCCCATTTTCTAGGGTTTAGCGTTCCCAGGGCTAGGGTTTTCAGTTCCAGTCATGGCGAAGTCCGGTCGAGGCCGGAGCCCGTCCGTCTCGGGATCCGCTTCCTCTTCCCCGTCTCGGTCCTCCTCTGGCTCGGATTCGCGCTCTCGGTCCCGCTCGCGATCCAAGTCCTTCACCTCGTCCTCGTCGCCTTCTCGAAGTGGCAGCTCCAGGAGCCGAACGCCTCCTCCTCAGAGAAAAAGGTACCATGATTTCTATGGATATCGTTGCTTGTAGTTTTATGAGAAAATTTTGGGTTATGTTTGGATTCTCTCGAATAAAAGAAGGATCTTTTAAGCAAGAACACTACAATAGTTTGGATGTTTTTGAAGTAGAAATTAACCCGGGCCCTAAAGCAATTGACTTTTAAAAAAAATTAATTCGAAGATGGTACTAGGTTTGTTATGCATGTCGTAGAAAGGATTTTATTTTGCCGTCATTGGAATTCTAGCCAAGGTTAGTGGTGTCTCTCTTAGGTTTGACATAGAATTGGGAGACTTTAAGAAGATTAGAGTTGGGGTCGGACCTTTTGAAGCAGCAGTCAATTAGATTAGATGAGTTTGTGAGTTTGTTGTTAGACTGAGAAGCAGAATTGGAAAGAGAGTAAACTGGTCAAGTTTTAGGTCCACAATTCTGAACCTAAAATCCCCGCATTTATGTGCTTCCGTGTATGCAGGCTCACTAATGAATATACATCCATATATGCAGGTTCCTAAATGAATATGTGTCCACATTAAAAAAAAAATGCAGACACTAAGCGCTTTGGGTAGCATAATAGCTTAATGCCTTGGAACTTATGCACCAGGCTGACGCATACGCATATGCGTTCGCATATACCATGTTTTAAAACATTAACACATCAAAAATGTAAGGTTGTGATATTGGTATTCATGCATCCCTATATTGCAGAGCTTAAAGACTAAAGTTATATTGAGAGTTGATCTTATATTTCATCCAGGCACTACGTAAAAATAATAGTTGTGACAGTTATCTTCTTTTCATTGTAGAGTTCATGTCACTGAGTTGAATTTTAATAGTAATATTTTTAATTATTAACTGAACTCTATGTTATCAAAGCATGAACTGTGAATGCTGTCCGCTTGAGATGAACAAAGTAATAAAAAATTCTAATCTGAAATAGGTGTTGCATGTAACATTTTGGTGCTGAAGTTGGGATAATGTTTCATACCTATATTTGGATGTGCATGGTAGTATTACGTAATTCTGGAGTCTACCAGATAACAAGTAGCTGATGGTCTAACATCACTAATGTTTCATAGTATGACATGCCATGTGTGCCTTTTATGTTTTATCTGGTATGATGCATAATGCTTTGATCAGTTTTTTTAATCATTGTATGCATTCACTTTCTCATTCACCTGAGCTTATGCAAGTTATATGAATCTTAATCCTGCATGACCCCATTCCTTGACCTTATTCTTAAATTGTCTTCTCCATGCTAGACAGTACCTATATGCTTTGCAGGCATATTATCAAGCAAGTGTTTTTTCTCCCCTTTTCCTTCCTCATCCTATATAAAGCTAAAATTGGTTTTTAAAGCTTTGCTTCATTGAGATTGAGAGAAGAAAGAATTTGCAAACCGGATTGTTTTAAATACGCCTAGTGTACCGGCATCATGCTATTAACCATACTTGGATCTGTAATGCTGTACTTAATATAAATCAGATGCAGGACTTGCCACTCATGTTTCAATGCAAAGCTAGCAGCCAGCTCTCCATCCACTTGTTTTCTGATGTTTCCGTTGCATTTAAATCCTCCTTTTACACTCTTCATGCATACTTTTGTTTTCCCCTTCTTGGCATAGCATATTTAATTAGTTCATTTTTTCAATTCATTTTGGGGATACTCTTCTGCATACAGAATTTCTAAATCCTGCACCATTTCAACATCTTCTGTATAAGTTGGAATTTCTTTACTTGCTAATCTTTTAATGATCAATGTCTAAATTGTCTACAATGCTAAATTCTTCCAGCCCAACTGGAGCTGCTGGCAGGAGAGGTCGCTCCCCATCACCACCACCCAAAAGGGCTTCACCTCCAAGGTGGGTACTATTTGTTGTGTTTTTCTGATTTTTTACTTCATAAATCCATATTTTCTTTTAGTCCACCTACTTACATCTCCAAGCACTCATTTACCCCTCTATTAATTTCTTTTCTCTCTCAGGAAAGCATCTCCAGTTATCGAGCCTGTGGTTCTTCATATTGACCACCTGTCTAGGAATGTCAATGAAGGACATTTGAAAGAAATATTTAGTAAGTTCTGTTCTTTCTTACAGATAAGACATTGATTACTTTGCATTATTTGTAGTAGCTGGTGATGTAGATTATCTTTTATTGCTCGTTGTCAACATATATTTTTTAATCTTTTCTTTTTCTTGCATATAAATGACTTGGTATTATAATTATGTACATTGATCTTGTGTGGGTGACAACATATTTTTTTAACTTTATTGGTTTCAAGCATTCTTCACGCTAATATTGGTTTTTTTATGTTTTTTTGTGCATTTATTCTGTTATGGAAACTTACATTTTTGTTATCCAATATGCAATGGAATATATTTTAATAATAAAACATGAGACATTTTGGATTATGATTCAGTGGGCGGTAATTGTGCAATTATGCTGAATGTCTCATATTTAATGAACTTTTCATACTTTTTGTACCCATCTTCAGAAGAAAGTTCAGGAGGGGGTATTGAGAAAACTCAATCTGACATTGTGATAATGCTAAAGTTTAATATCAACATAAGGAGAAACATTTGCAAAAGAACACTGATACTCTTTAGTTGAATTGTTGAATAACTTGGATGTTCATTGCTAGGAATATATTGTTCTTTGGAAATTTCGGAATAATGTAATATATTCACTAGTTAGGTAAAGGCTTCTTTTGATAATACTTTTAATATTTGAACCTATTACTCATGCACAAACTACAGGCGGAGGCTCATTTCTGAAAAAAATCTCATAGATGTTTGATAGTTCAAGTTCAATCTACACACCTAAATTAATCTTAAGAATGAGAAATCAAGTGCTTTCAAAACCTTTTATCTGTGCTTTGAGTGGTTTAAAGAATACATTATCTTATATGGAAAAGTTATAGCATTTGTTGCACGAGTTGGAAGTTTTTGAAGCCACTTGCCATCTCATTTTTGGGCTAATATAAGTATGAGGACTTCAGTTGAACCATCCATGTAACAGCCTACAACGACCAGAGAGCTCCTAGAAGCTTACTTATGACAACCAATTGTAGGACCATTTAATTTATAGTTGTTCCTAAATTGGAAGGCATCTGATTTCTTACATATATCATGCGATGAATTGACTGAAATGATGCAGAAGAGACAGCAGGTACTGTTACTGTAGTTTATACAATAAATTAAAATGTTATTCCAAATATCTTGAGTTGACAATTAATAAACTAAAACAACTGAACACATTTATATAGATGCCACCTCTCCTTTATTCTTTCTTTCCACTCCAAAACAATTATAAACATGTTCAAAATGCTGTGCTGGGTGATTGTAGAGTGAGATGCCGAGTCAAAGCTAACAAGTCGCCAACATTGAAAAAAAAACATGCTCTACAAACGGCGTCTCACTTTGTTTGATGGTGCCCAATGCTCAAAAAAATGAGATGTGGGAAGATGTTTAGAACAGTGGCTAAATGAAACACAGTACATTTTAAAGTGTCAGTAGCTTAAATTGTAAATTATTTATAAGCATCCATGTAAACAAAAACCAAAAAGAGTTAATCAAAGGTTGTGAATAGAGATTTTTATTTCTTATAGCATATGTATTTGGGGTTTCAGTTATGTTCAGAAAAAGTTTACGTAAAATGAATACACTTGGCATAAATAATAGATAGACTTGTGTTCTTCCAAAAGGATTTGAGGCCGAATCCTTGCCACTCAAATACCAACATCTGACATTCGAATACAAGATCCACTCCGTTGATGTTGATCTATATTATTTCAAGTATCTATAAATCAAAAATCAAGTGTTTTGAATACTTTTTGCCCATGCATCAAGTTGGGAAAAAATGGACGACCTAAATAGTGAGTTGGTTAGTTTAACGGTGTAGAACATTTGAAACCTAATAAAAATTAGTTTGTAGGGGTTTTTAAATGTTTAAATCATAATCAAATGGCCGGATCGAGAATTTGTATGTCTAAAGACATAGATCTAACCAACTCACTACCTTTGGCGGTCCATTTTGCGCCGCTTGATGGATGGGCAAAAAGTATTCAAAACACTTAATTTTTAGTTTATAGATACTTGAAATAATATAGATCAGCTTCAACGGAGTGGATCTTGTATTCGAATGTCGGAGGGTTGTATTTGAGCTGGAAGGATTCGGGCTTAAATCCTTTTGGAAGGACACAAGTCTATCTCCATAAATAATTAAAATTTCAGTCATACAATGTAATTTTAGATCACACAAATTGCTATTCTTGATCTCTATTCATATTGTGTATTGGGATGTTATGAATGGGGGGCTCTATATATTAATGTACTGATGATTTGGAAGCAGTCAAGCAATGAGAATGGGCATATAAGTTTGAAGGCTGTATAGATGGGCGCATGTGGTATGTTCCTGACCCATCCTTGGTTCTACTTCGCTGCCCTTGCATGCTGTGGCATTGGGCAGTAGACAAATGTGTAGAACACTAGTTTCTCATGTATCTACTTTTGTTGCCTGTGGTTGTCAGTCTTCGCTATTTTATTTTAAAGTGCTATTTAACGTCAGAACTAGAAATATCAGAAGCATTGTAGTCTTCCTTTGACCATGGATTCAACATCATTGTTATTTTTTCTCTACATGCTGAACATTATTAATTTTAAGTACTTTCTCTTGATTTTAGTACAAATTGTTATCATTTTAACAGTATCTTCCCTTTTATAGGTAACTTTGGTGAAGTTGTTAATGTGGAGTTGTCAATGGACCGAAATGTAAGCTTACACAAATCTGTTTCATTGTGCAATACACATGAACAACAAACTCATTTTTGTTTGGCATGTGGCAGGTTAATCTTCCTCGGGGGTATGGATATGTTGAGTTCAAGAAGAGAGCTGATGCTGAGAAGGCGCGTCTTTACATGGATGGTGTATGTGCTGATCTCATGGAAAAATATATATTTCATCGTCACTTCATATTTATTTTTCTGGAAGTTCATTCATGTGTTTCTCATGATAGGGTCAAATTGATGGAAATGTGGTCCGAGTAAAATTTACATTAACACAGCGACAAAGGGTCTCTCCCCCGCCAAAGGCAGTTCCTGCTGCTCCAAAAGAGAAGCCCCTCCAAGAGATAAAGTTGGTACTGATGCTGAAAAGGATTCTCAGCAGCGGCCTAGGGATCGTATGTTTTACATCCCTCAATTGATTATTTTTATCTTACAGTGCTATAGCTGCTATCATTTTTTTTATTTTTAATGTATAGTGCCTTAGCTTATTGTTAAAACCCTATCCCTCTGTTCAATATGTTGAGATGCGCTGTTTAGCTTCCTAATCTATTTAAAGTTAGATTATAAATTTAGAATTCAGTTTCTCTTTCTTTGCACAATTCTTGTGATTTTTCTGTTCCGCTTATCTATTAAACACATGTATCTTTTTTGAATTCTCAACACATTAAATAGTCTTTTTAAGCCTAATCTCATTTATATTACAGCATCACCATGACGTAAGCCACTATGACCTTTAACATCATCACGTTTATTTAACAGCATCACCACGCCGTAAGCCACCATCACCTTCACGGAGGCGATCTCCTGTAAGGAGGGCTGACTCACCAAGGCGACGGCCTGATTCTTCTCCCCCTCGACGTGCGATTTCCCCCCTTCGTCGCCGGGCAGCTTCTCCACCTCATCGTCGTGGTGAAACACCACCTCGCAGGAGGGGATCATCACCTGCTAGAAGACGATCACCATCACCTGCTCCACGAAGGCATAGGTCACCAGCGCGGTTTGTTACACTCCTGCCTTTCCATTTCCAGTCTTGTCAATCACAATGGCCACAAATGATTGATAATATCCTTGCTATTGCAGGGTTTCACCGCGAAGGATGCGTGGCAGCCCAATACGCAAGCGTTCTCCAATTCCTCCTAGGCGACGGTACGCTATTTTTTCAATAACAACTCTCTTATGGCACAGTTTCTTTGCTGTGTTTGGTCTCTGCCCCCTTGTGAGGATAACCATTGTGCACTATATTTTCTTGAATAATAGATGTTTGGACATGCACAAATTTTGAAGTAAACAGATATCTGAGGTTTGATATCTTTTCTCTGCCAAATGATTGTCTCAAGCACATTTAACCATGTTAATTGATTAGGTAACCACTCGTAGGTTTTTAAGTTAATGCTACTAGGAGTGTGTTCATATTTTGTATATCTTTCTTCTTTATATTTTGTCTGTTTATTTATGACTTAGTTTGTGTGCCTTCTCTTAAGAATGTGTTTTTCTAATACTCCTTGCTCCTGTTGTTATCTTCTATTTTTTGAACTGACCAAAGTTCCTGGATTTTTTTGGGTTAAACCCGTCAATTGTAGATGTTCTAAAAAATAATTTTTATTCGAAATTCTTGCTCTCGTCATGGTGTTTATATTGACGATTCAACAACGCAAACAACTGTTTGTGTTATCAAGCTTGGGGTGCGATTGGGTCGGGTTAACCCGAAGCCAACCCGCGATCAACCCAAAATTCAGGGTGGGTTGGGTTGAGTGTTCTCACGTTGTGTTTTTCGGGTTGGGATTTCCCAACCCGAAATAAGTTCGGGTTGAGTTCAGGTTGACCCGTCGGGCAACCCGATCCAACCCGAAGTCTTTTCATGTGGCTCAGCGCCTTCCTCTTCTTTTCCTTCTCATGTCATCTCAAAAGAACCAACCCAATAAAAAAGCTATTCTTCTTCTCTCTTCTTCCCTTTCTTTTCTTCTTTCAAATAGAACCCAACCCAATCCAATTTCTTAGACCTTTCTCTTCTTCTCTCCTCTTCCCTCTCTTTTTTTCTTTCACCATGGAATCCAATCTCAGATCTGATCTGTTTGACCCCCCAACCAAAAAAAATAAATAAAATTAAAATTAAATAAAGAAAGAAAATTCCAACTACCGCCCGGCCCAAACCCGAACTGCTCAGGTTGGGATGTTCAGGTTGAAGACGGGTTGGGTTCAGGTTCAGGCAATGATTACAGGTTTGGGTTTGGTCTCGGGTTGGCCTTCAACCCAACCCAACCCAACCCAATTGCACCCCTAAACCAAACATATATATGACTTTCTGTATGATAGAAACTTAGAGTGCTATTACAGAATCTTAAACGACTGGAATTTACAAGTGAACATCATCTCATAATCTATAGTTGGAGATGCGCCAGTTGGTTAATGGATAGGTTTAACGGGAGGAGTGAATTCTTTAAAGAAAGAACATGGTTTTAACTGTTTTCTAATTATTTTCTACGTTCTGCAGAAGTATTGGGAAATTTCAATTGTCATATTTATATTATCTAATGATTGAACTTTAGAATCTGCATGACAAGTTTTGTTGATTAGAAATAAATAACAATTGGTTTAGGTGTTTTTTATTGAAAAAGTTCAGGAGGGTAATTTTACTTTTTTTTTTGGTCAGAAGTCATATTTGAGGTTATGGAAGTGTATTGCACCTGATGCACTGGCTTTTCTTTTCAGGTCACCACTGAGACGAGCTAGAAGCCCACCAAGGCGGTCACCGCCACCTCGTCGCCGCAGTCGCTCACCTATTCGGAGGCCTGCTCGTTCCCGATCTAGATCAGTGTCACCTCGCAGGTAACATTTAAACTGCATTGTCCAATCATTCCTTTCTAGTAATTTAGTATGTCACTAATATAAACTAGGGTACTGTACACTTGTTCTCAGATTCAGATTCTAACTATAACACTCCTTTTACCTCCTATCCATTTCTAATATTTCTAACTATAATATTTGTTATTGTGTGCTAGTCAGTTTGGATGTTTGTTTTACTACTACAAACTTTCCATTAAACATAAAAGGTAGATTTTAGCACTTATCCACCCTTCTTTGCCCTCTGGGGTATGGGGCCAGTCAAAATTTCAAACAGAGTTGTAAGTAACTATAGAATAAAGCAATGACAGATCATTGGTGAATGCGTTTGTCCTACTTTTCCATTCTAGAGAGTACTAGTCTAAATATTTACTCTAACCCTGTGTGTGCCTGTGTTTACGTGTGTGCAAGCATGCACACGCCCACTCTGTTCAAGGGTTGGAGCCATATTTGCTGCAAAACTTTGACTCTCTCTCTCTCTCTCTCTCTCTCTCTCTCGCGCGTATGGAAATGAAACACTAAGAACATTGAAAAGGGTCACTTGCCTATAGTCCTTCTCATTCCTGGCTTATGGGATCTGTTCATTATGCGCCATGGCATTTAATTTGATCACTTCATCAATACACTATCAATATATTAAAAGGTCTTTGATTGTCCCTTGTCAAAAGCATGCATCTATAGTTGGTGCTTTTATTTCCATGTTTCTTTTATCTCATCAAATTTGGTATAATGATTAACATTTTGCAAGGTAGGCCTGTTTGTTTCCATAAATTGCAATTCCATGCCACTGTTGCATCCTCCTGTTGTGGGGCCATGTGCAGTGGAGAGCAAATATGTTCTATGTAATTGGATGAAATGAAATAGTTCCCGGATGAAAGGCAAGAAAGCCCTTTGTTTAATAATTTTACTTTGACTAAAAACCATGTGTATTGGGAGATGTTCTGAGGCCAATTTTTGTAATGGTTTGCATTAGTGTTCCGATTCCCATCCTCAAAGATCTGATTTGCATTCCAATCATAAAAAATTTGGTATTTTGATGAAGTTGATGACAAATGTTTTCCTCATTAACCATGCTCAAATAAACAAAGAAACAAGAAAGTTGAATGAACAGGAAAATTGGGCCCACTTTTCCTTCCAACTCTATCTTTCCTTAGGAAACAAACAGGATTGTAGAGTGGGTATTTTGCCAATTTGGTGTCAGAGTCCTAGATTCGTAGAGGTGGTTCCAAGTCTTGTTAGTGTACCATATTGTAATGGTCAAGATCTTGTTAACCCTAGGGATTGCGACATGTGTCCCCACCGCACCATAGGTACCTCAAGCAGACAACACGCCCAAGATGCCAAGCGGCTCACATGCAATGAACCCTGAGGAGAGAGTCTCAGGCCCAACCTCAAGACGCATCGGAACTCCGAGAGGACCCCGAGTCCGTTCTTACCCCAACATCTGTGACTACCAGCCTTCACCCCGACTCTTATTCGGCACATCTCAACAGTAAGGTTTCCTAATCGCAAGGACGGTTACGCCTGCCACGAAATCCCTATGTTCTAAATCTCCCCTATTCCAGCGGGGACAATTATGGGTTGTGGCGGATATCTCGATAAAGCACGACAAATGGATATGGAAGGATCTTAATTGCGGATCATGAATCATTGAGAAATATCCACACCATTAGTTACACCAAATAACTTATAGACCAACACTCCTCCGCAAGGAGAGGACGACGAAAGAAAAAAGATGGACACTTGTACTGAGAAAACCCACTTGTAACACACAGAAAAAGATAGTGAATTCTTCTTCTATTCTCGTTGTTTTCCCATTCTGGGTTTCCACGTAAAAATCGTTGTGTACGTTTGTTGCTGATTAGATCTTTACATTCTGTATCATTCTAGATAAATCCCCTTTTGCTTATGGTGTGAGATTGACCGTTGGATGAATCACATAGGTAAATTTACACCACAAACTGGTGCTTTCCATTGAGATCTTAGTCCTAACGCTCAGATCTCTCCTATACTAAACCCTATCGAACATTGACGATGGCCCGAGAAGACAAGTCACCAGAGGCACATCATCCAAAGGTAAAGCAATCGAAGCCGCTGTGGGCACGATCCCTCGCCAATCGCCGATCAACCGTGCACCACGAAGACTCAGGCTCCTTATCGCAACAGGAGCCCATCACCGGCGTCCAGTCCCCGCAACAACGCGAAGATCAGTTCTTCCAGATGCTCTACGAGATGAAGGAACAGGCGCAATCGGACCGCAAACAAGAACGGATGGCTCTCGACCGCGAGAACATTCTTCAGGAGCAAGAAAGGTCAAGATCGCTCAACCAACAACTCTTGGCTCAAGTCGTAGCCCTTCAGAACAATCCAGTGCAACCAGAGGGCGACCCTGAGGACAAGTCTTCCAACCTCTGCACCCTCGACGAACTGATCAAAAGCGGATCAGAGAGGTCAGACTGCTGGGTCACCTTACCCCAACCGCCAAGATCCACGAGTTTTCCTCTCCAAGGAGATTCAAGAGTGCGAGTTCTCGAAGTTATCCACCCCAGCATTCGACTGCTACTCTAGAGTAATTGACCCGGTATAACACATTCGCTATTTTCAGGACAAGATGGTGGGCCATTCCTGCAACGATCCCGTTTTGTGCCTCACCTTTCTTACCAGCCTGAAAGCTTGACCTCGGACTGGTTCTACTCGATGCCACCCCATTCACTCCACAACTTCGCTGAGGTGATTGATACGTTCCTCATCTAATATGCTTCTCGCCAAGAGGTTAAGAGAAGAAACCACTACCTTTCTGTCAGAATAAGGCAAGGAGCAGCCTCAAGTCGTATCTCAATTTCTTTCAGAATCAACTTACCAAAGTCTTCAACTGTGGGGAGGAAGTTGCTGCTCTCGCATTCATCAGTGGGTTGCAAGTTGTTCACCCCCTGTACAACATCTCTTGAAGCACGTCGCCAAGATGAGCGAGATTCTTACTCGTGCTCATCCCTACATCCAACCCCAAGAGGCGATGAATGCTTCCTCCGACCATCCCGCAAAGCCAAGCGATGGCGGAGGAAAGTCGAAGTCTCCTCGTGAAGCTCTCGACCACCCTCCAGATCGGCACTCGGGGCAGCCTGCTCACAAGAGGCAAGTACTCTCGATCCCCCCCCCCCCGAGTTCACTCCGAGATGACAGATTGAGCGAACGCTTTACTCCGTTGAAGCTCCCGATCGATGAAGTTTATAACACAATCAAAGATTAACCATGGGTCAGACGCCCAAGACTACTCCAACACAACCCTACGCTCCCTGGGTCGGAGGAGTACTGCTCCTGTCACGAAGACAAGGGACACTAGGTCATCCACTACTGGGCCCTCCGGAAGTATCTGGAGTTCACAAAACAGGGCTTCGTAAAAGAGTACGTTCTCACTCCAGAAGTCGCGTCAGGACATCCGAACATTCAATCTCCAAGGAACAGCACATGATCACGCAACAAGGTGATCGACTGATTCCCCAAACCACTTACACGGGATGTACCTCCTACCAATTTTAATTCATGTACTGCATTTCTAAATAAAGTATTGTATTATTTTATTCTCCTAACCATACATCCCTCCATTGCAGTACTCACATTCGTAAAATACTACCGTCCTTTTGTCCCGAGGATGGAAACAACCCATTTGGAGGCAACAATGAGATTGTTCCAGAACTTACAATCGTCATCTCGCCCTGAAGATGGAGACAACCCACTCAGAGCAGCAATACATCCATCCATGCACCCTGCAGATGGGATTTCCCCTATTCGGAGGTGGCAACAAGACTTCTCTGTTGCTAGGATTTTCCCACTCGGAGAAGTGTCTGTACGTTCTATTGCTGGGATTTTCCCCACTCGAGATGGCAACGCAGACATGCCCACGGGCTTTTCTCGATTGTCCTATGGGAGTCGAAATCCTTCGCTGTGGGAATTCCTTATCTCGGAGTCCCTACTTCACTGCAAGGATTTCCACTCTCAGAGCCCCTGTTTAATGTTTTGCTGCTGGGATTTCCCCCTTGGAACACGAACACTAGCCTAGCCTCGTCTGAACCTACGGGCAGATGAATACATCTATTCATCCATATCCGTAGTAAGATTTTTCCCACTCGGGAGACAACTCCGATGTGGGATGCCCCCCACACGAAGGATAACTCTGCTGTTGGGCTTGCTTTCACGTTGGAGGTACCGGATTGTTACTCTGGGTAGGGGGCCCTATCCAGAAGACGCGTCCAATCTTACGCAGGTACCGACGAGGATGCGACCGCATGTGTTTAAGGTATATCATGAAGGATTCCTTAATCTGATTATCCCCTCAACATACAAACCCCGTGTGGACGTACTCCAATTATTCTCTGGAGGAAAGCGGCGACAGGTATGATGTTTTAAATTCTTCAATGCTTGAAATTTATGCTGCATCTATCATTTTTTATCTATGTATCATCGTATGCTTGCATGCACATTTTAATTGCTACACCAATACCCCGATCTACATGCCTCGAGATGGATAACCCTGCTCGAAGGCGACTACAGATCATCCTACTAAACACTTCAATCACTCGGGATCTGAGCTCTGCTGCAGGGATTTCTTCCTCTTAGAGCCCCGATAACACAACTCCATAGCTGGGATATCCCCTACTCAGAAGCGACATTGAGCCAAACTCCGTTGCAGGGATTTTCCCCTCTCGGAGGCTCAACTCTGTAGCTAGGATTTTCCCCTCTTAGAGGTTCAACTCCGTAGCTGGGATTTTCCCCACTCGAAGGCAAAACTTGCAGGTGCCGCCGTGGGACAAACATCACTCAGAAAC
Source organism: Agave tequilana (assembly GCA_038442645.1). Classification (NCBI taxonomy): domain Eukaryota; kingdom Viridiplantae; phylum Streptophyta; class Magnoliopsida; order Asparagales; family Asparagaceae; genus Agave; species Agave tequilana. Next base: position 47,095 of record JAVJIF010002592.1, on the reverse strand, counting down.
CACACGCCAAACAAAACAACATTTTAAACATCTTGGAGTCAAAGCAATTCTATGAGCAGACATTCAATTCCAAACAAAACAGTCACTGGAAAATCCAGGCAAGATCCAAAACAATACTTCCATTTCAATTTACTGCTTATTATAAAGTTTTTTGATTACATCCATCCAAATACAAGCTTGGTGTTATTTAACCAGTGTAATACAAGATTTATTACATGTTTGTCTTTCTTTGAAAGTAAAAATAGTTACGCATTTTGCCACAACGTCCACAACAACGTTCGAGGGATGAATCCTAAACAAACAATCCACCGCTTCCGGGAGGGCAATGATACCGAGAACTCTCAGGAAATGCTAATACTGAAGATTGTGTTTCGGACTACAGACTGAAGCGTGTAAGACAGTGATGATACCAACGCCAAGCCTCGTAACTCCGAAGATGAATTCAGGGCGGAGGCAGACAAAGCAACTCTTCAGCAGAGATCCCGGGAATACCCCCATACCTCCCTCCAGTTGCATGTCGGCGAAGCAACAACATTCAACAGTAGTGCAGACGGCTAGATCAAGAGATTAGAACCATCATGAAGCATGCCCTGCGCTCCCCCTCATACACGTTATAAGTAAAGCGAGGTGCTAAGCCCTGACTCCAGCCACCCTGACTCCAGCCTGTCCCGATCTGTTTTAAGACTAGACTGACAGACCAGGCAAAAGCAAGAGCCCTACCTGTCTTTCCTGACAGTCGGGCCTCATCGCGAAAACTGATTCTCGATAACTGAACTCTTGAACATTAGGGGTGCAACAACCGTCTCCAGCCTCTCCCTCTCTTTCCTCCATCGAACGAAGAAGGAAGATATCACACCCACCAGAATGAGAAATTTGAAAGAAATTTTCAGAAGATGAGCAGATCTCCCCTCACGGATCCGCCCTATTTATAAATGGGAGGAAAACCCAAGCGTCTCCCATTCAAAACTTTTAAATTCCCAAGAAACTGGTCCACGTCTCAAGGTTTTCGGTACGAAGGATCTTCAAGATACCAAGCGCCGCTGTCGCACGATCTCACCCATTAAATGACTGTGAGATTCGAAAAGACGCCAGCTTGGAGGCCAGCTATAGACGCACAGTAAGGAGCCTGATCCAAACTTGAAGCTTCCAGAAGAGTTCAGTGCACTTAAACTTTGCCACAGACTTCGCTCTTCCGATTCTCCTCCCACAACTTCGGCAATCACAAGGGCGGAGAGCATCTGTAGTGGTCAAGATTTGTTAATCTCAGGGATCATGACATGTGTTCCACCGCACCAGCGGTAACCTCAAGCAGACAACACGCCCAAGATGTCAAGCGGTTCACATGCAATGCAACCCTGAGGGAGAGAGTCTCGGTCCCAACTTCGAGACGCATCCCAACTCCGAGGAGAGGACCCCGAATCCCTTCTCACCCCGACATCTGTGACTACTAGACTTCACCCCGACTCCTACTGGACACAACTCAACAAGGTTTTTGGATCATAAGAACGGTTACGCTTGCCATGAAATCTCAACGTTCTAAATCCCTATATTCCAGCGGGACTATTATGGATAGTGACAGATATCTCGATATGTCAATCTCAACAATAAAGCATGTTAATCTAAACAGATATGAAAGGATCTTAACCGCGGATCCGGAATCACGAAGAAAAATTTGCTCAATCAGTTACACCAAACAACTTGCTTACAGACTAATACTCCACAAGGAGATGGGACGAAGAAAAAGAAGTGACGAACATTTGTACCGAGAAAATTCTCTTGTAACACACAAAAAAGATACTGTATCTTCCTCTCACCTCCCTTGATTTTTCCCATTCTGGGTTTTAGTAAAAATTTCTATGTCTGCTTGCTGTTTTTCATTCTGTATCATTCTAGGCAGACCCCTCTTTTTGCTTGTCGTGTGAGATCGACCGTTCAATTAGTCGCATAGGAAAATCTCCACCACAGACATACACAATACTTCTTGAAAGTAAATGCCGATTACAGTGTGACAGTTTGGCCCATGTATGTATAATAAGTTATACAGCTGTTCCTCAAAGCAGGCAGTAATCCAAATTTCAGTTTAATAATCCTTCCAATAATAACAAATGCTGAACCTTGGCATTGTTTTTGTTTATTGTTAGAACTATTGAGTTCTATTTGATTGCTTGTGATTGTGGTCTGAAATCCCAATAGTCCAAACTCTAGTTTGCTAATCCTTTGGTGGTAACATTAGCTAAACTTTGGCATGAGACTTTTTTCAGTGTTAAATGTACTATTAGTGGTTGAGAATTTAGTTCTTCCTGTGATCTGAATGCTACCCAGAGCCCCTGTAGTTTAACAGTACTAAATTGGAGTTGTGAATTCTTCCATTAGCATTCTAATGTTTTGTTTTAACCAGGGGACGAGCACGACCTCAGCGTGGGAGGTCGAATTCATCTTCTTATTCTGAATCACCTAGTCGTCCACGCAAGGTATCTTCGTATATTACCATTCATTTTCCCTTTTTTCTTCTGAATTGTTGCCGTAAAAGTCTGAGAGCGGCTTTTGATGTTACTTTTGTGTCTCAGGGAGGCCGGAGGGTGTCAAAAAGTCGAAGTCCTAAGAGGTAGTTTTTTTCCCCTGCTTCTGACATTTCTTTCTTCACTTTTTTGTGAGCAGTTGCAAATTTCCACTGGTTCCATAAAGGAGCTGGTTTGTAAAGTTAATTAAATTTTGAACTCTTAAACAATAGGAGCTTTTTATTAACTCCATTCTGCTTTCTGTATGTCAAAAGACATGAGAGGCTGGTCCTGCATGAAACTCCATATCTTTGATAGACTTTGCTTCTTGAATTGAATGAAAAATGGAGCTTGCCTACGAACTTTTTGTCGTATAGTTATTGATAGGCATCCATAACTTGGGTTATTTAAAGATTTAATGATAAGTGCGCTTAAAGTCTATGGGATGAGTTTCTTGTGTGCTTTAGTAATTTGTTTGGTGCAAAACCACTTTCTTTTAATGCAGAAACAATTATCTCAACCTACATGATAACTGACAGTCATCAATGGGGTGATAAACATGTCGACTACTGTTCCTAAGAATCAATGAACTATGGCGTGCAACCCTCTTCGTGTATATGAACACAGTTCTTATCTGTTATATTGTTATGCTCATCTTTCCTTTTGTACTCATGAACAGGGCTAGGGAAGAAGCAGCAGTCTCAGTGGCAGCAGCAGCAGCCCTCCTCCTAAACCTTGATCAATTATTGATGGTTTGCACTTGTCGACAGGTTGCAGGTAACTCTTTTTCACTCTCTCTCTCTCTCTTCACCCCTCCCTCCTTTTCTTCTCTCCCCCTCCCTCTTCTCTGTGGCCTACTGCAAGCGTGCTCTTGACAAGAATGCCAAACGGTGCGAAAATGATGGATTATGTGGTTGTAGCATTGGGGAATGGTTCATCATGATCACATCTTTTCTGGAGACTATAAAGGGTGACTTGAGTTCTACTTCTAGGTTGTAGTGGAAGCTTTTTTCTATTTGCTGTGAAATTATGCTGGTGTAGTTTTCTTCTGGTGGTCTGTAATGCAGAGAGATCTACCCGTGCTGGGAATATTTGACTTGTGCACACTGTAACTTATGTTTTTTGTCACTATTATCTGTGTCTTGACTGTTTCCTGTCGTTGAAACTCCTTGAGCCATGAAACTTGTTTCCGTGGTATTATTTTTCCAGTGACGCGATTATGTTGCTTTGTGATCTTCATTATCGTGCTTTGCAGCGGAATTGCTGCCAGCGCATTGTTGGATTGCCAATGAAGTTTCGGCGATGAGTAAATTTGCGTCTTTTCTGGGCGTGGTATTTTGATGTTGAGAGAAGATTAGTTTCTTGTTCTTGTTACCAGGGAGTTCGACTTAAATGGTGACCAGAAATTCGGATGAACAGCCAAACCATTCTGTGTATGTTATTGGATGCAAATGCGAATGGCGTTTCCAAATCTGTCTGAATAAAACTGGAAGCTAATGAAAATGTCTGAATTACTTGTCTTAATGTTTGTGAATTAAATCATGTTTTAATGTTGTTTTATGAACTTAGTTTAATAGTCACGGAAGAGTTTCCTGAATTTGAGACGAAATTGATCTGCTCCCCAACTATTTCTTCAGCTCCATAAATTTCTCTAGTGTTTGCATCTCTAGTGTGATTGATTATTGAGTTCAGACAGTATTCATTTTGCTAGCAATGTTAGCTAATTGTTAAGTCAACTGAAACAAAGCGAGTTCTAGTGATTTATAGGCTCTCTTTGCTGATTCTGCTAATGGATTTTGCCACATCATCTGAAATGAGTATTTGGTTTAGATTCTTCATGTGGAATTCTAGTTTTGCTAATGGATTTGATCCCCAAATAAATTTATAATAGATCCACAAAAGGATGTTGTGCTCATTTTGGGTGGAAATGAGCGAGTACTTGTCAAGTAGTTCGTTAAATATTAGATCAATTATTAATCGTGGTGAGCCTAAACGATTACTTTTTAATATCTGCATGTTAAACGAATCGAGTTTAAAATTTTAGTATTCAATTCATTTGTTCAATAACTATTCCTTAAATAAATTATAATATTATGTATACATTTATAATTTTTTTTTTATTTTTCTCACTGATTTTTGTTTCTATTAAATTTCAGGGAAATGTAATTAAATAAAAATGTCCCATATTCTAAAATGTGAAGCAGCCGGCCCCAACCCGAAATCGATCGCTCCCCCCTCCCTCTCGACTTCCGTTCCAAGAAGCAAAAATCTGCCGCTGCCCTGGCACCTCTGACCTCGATCTCGACGCCGACGAGTTCCGCGGCATCTGTAAGGGATCGAGGCCGCGGTCTCCACCCAGTATTCGCGAAGACCTTTAGAACTTTTGATATTCGGATCGAACCGAATACAGATGCTAAATACTATTCGATCGAATTCGAAACCGAATACAAATAGTGCTAAGGGCACCTCCAATGCAACCCTCTAAAAATAGAGGGTTGCCCGCTCTCAATATATAGAGGGCTCCCTATTTTAACCAAATTATTTTTAAATATTAGTTTACATATTAATAAATTATTTAAGAGTAAATTATTATTTAACAAAAATTATACCGTCAGAATCGTCTCGCCGAGCCCTTTTAAATGAGACTAATATTGAATTTTTTTGGAGTTAATTTTAAATTAATTTATTTTTAATATAATATAATAATATTAAAATTTAGGAAGCATTATTTTCAATGTATTTTTTTTTTGGAAACACGTGTTTTTTTTAAGTTCAGTGTATTTCAATTTCGATGTATTTTCAATGTTTGATATCAAGAAATTTAAATTTAATATTAAATATATTCAATATTGGCATCATTATGAAGGTATCAATGAGACATTTCCAAAAGTAAATTTAAAGGTATATTGATTTTAAATAATTAGTAGAACTATATTAAAGAATATATTTGATATTCTTAAAAAGTTTAATAAGACTTTAGGGCAAAATTGAAAATTTAAATTGTGAATAGTGATATAGAGGGAGGGAGCCTTTTATTTCTCCCTCAACCATCTAAATTTAGAGAGAGAGAGAAGGGCTTTCTCTGTAGTTAGAGGGCAATATAGAGGGCTATTGGAATGTATCTCTCTCTTAGTAAAAAAAAAGTGGGATGCTGTATTATAAGATGCAGAGGGGTGTTGGTAGGGGTGAGCAGAGTTCGGTTATAACCGAAATAACCGACCAAAAACCGAAACCCGAACCCGAACCGAACTGAACCGCTCTAGTTCGGTTCGGTTTCGGTTTTGTGTTTCAAAAACCGAACTCGACCGAACCGAACCGAATCTCTTACCCTACATATCACCCCACCCAAATTCAATTTAGTGAATCATATAATTCATAATAAAAACTGGTGAAAATTTATCTCATTTCTTCTAGCAATACCATCTTTTTTATGTTGAATATGTGAAAGTTATGTTAAGTACAGTATCACAATTTAGAATAATATTTATATTAATATGGTTCTTTTTTTTTTCATTCTTGCCATTAAAAGTTAGTAATAATTGTGTGAGTTTTGATATAAAAGCCTAAATATAGCGTAAAAGTTTTAGAATATGAAATTTTTAATTCACATTAAGGTTAGGGTCTTTTTCTTATTTTTAATTTGGGTATTGAATATTTGGGATTAGAATATTAAAGGATGATAATATAATGGTGATTAAAAATGTAAGAAATGATGAAAAAATATTGGCCTAACCGAAAAAACTGAAAAACTGAACCGAACTTAGTCGGTCGGTTCGGTTCGGTTACTAAGTCTAATCGGTTCTGTTCGGTTTTGCAAAAATTAGCAAAACCGAACCGAACCGACCGATGCTCACCCCTAGGTGTGGAGATGGTCTAAAGGTTTCAAATTCGAAAAGTGGAGTATTCGATTTGATTCTGTACCCGCCCGACCCGAACCCAATTGTTTAACGACCCTAAACCCCAAATTCGAAGCTCCACCTAGGGTTTTTCTGTTCCCTCCTCTCCTCGACGAAGTTCCGTCGGGAAAGAAACCCCGGCGATAAAGGCGGCGATCCCTTTAGGTATTTTCTTCTTCTTCTTATTCTTTTTATTCCATCAGTTAGCAAGTTTCAACGAACGCATAAAAAATACGCTTTTTTAGAACATTAGAACTACATACGCTAACTGATTGATTCCGTGATTTATGTATTTTTTTTTTTCCTGGATGTGCAGTTTGAAATGGAGCACGGATCTTTGACCGATTGACTTCGTCGACGTTTTCGCTGATGGACGAGGATCACACGATGGCGAATTCTGTCAGATACACGCTGAACAAAGAGTTAGTACAGGCCTACATTCAAATCGGGTTCATTATTTTGAAGGTTGCAATCCTCAAGGCTTGTTACTTTAAAATAAAAATGAATCTAGTTAATTTGCCGTTTATTGTTTGCATATTGTAAGGTCTGGTAATTTGCAACTTGGGGGGGGGGGGGGGGGGGGGGGGGGGGGTGTGGGGGGTGTTGATTAAGTTATTGAATTGTTTTATTGGTCCAATCATGTCTACTAGTTCATTATTCATGAGAGGAGTGCAATAATTGTATCGTCTTTTTTTTTTATAAGATAACAATGAATTTCAAGTGTTAGTAGATTTATTACGGTTTTATGTGGCATTCTTCTTCCTTGCAGAACAATTGAGCATATTTTGTTTTGTGGACGATTGCTCATTTCAGACCTAGGAGTGCTAGTCACTTCGAACCTCACATAGTGGTCTTCTTGACATGTTATTATTTTCTATGAACACTTTGTTTCACAGATTATAAAAGAGATGTAACTGTATCCGATATGTAGGATATTTTGTGACGCTTGTTGGATACTCCTTTGGCATAGTATTCTAAAGTTTATAATGTATTTTATGTATCGATGACTAGGATGTTACTAATGTAATAGATGAATGATGTGGTTCACAATTTAATTTTGACTTATAGATACATTAATTTTATTTATTTTCTTTTTTTTATAATGATGGATATAAAGGATAATGATTTTCCATATAACTTGAAAGTTTGAAGTTTATTTTGTAATATCTACTATAGTGGTTGTTTAACTATTTTTAGTATTACTAATTTATTATATGTATCTGGTTTGTATATATTTACCATCTCCATAATTTGTCCATAATCTTGAATTTTCAGGCTATAATGCACATAAACTCTTATGGTGTCTTTTTACGGAGAAGTAGCCTTTTAGTTGATAGTGGGATTGGAGTCATTAAGACGTTCCGCAGATAGATGAAAGAGGGGTATGTTGGGTTGTATCTTGTATCGGTTTATGCATCCATGTTGGCTTTGTGTTGGTTACGGTCGTGTTAGACCGTGGGAGTCCATATTGGACTTGGGTAATGACCGATGGATCACTTTAGTTCTGTGGGCTACCATTAGGTGATGAATAGTGCTAATGTTTGTTAGCACTATATAAGAACCTCTTAAGATATAAGAGGTGGCTTAGCTTGGTAGTTCCTCTCATTGTGTGAGAATGAGAGGGGTGTGGAGAGGGGGAGAGAAAGATTAGAGAGATGAGTGTTCTCTATTGTAAACCTTGTAATATCTTTTATAGTGAATCTCTGCATCGGTGCCTCGTGGAGTAGGCCGGAATTGGCTGATTCATATAAAAATCAGTTCTATTCTTCTTGTGTGTTGTTTTCTCTCTCTCTCGTGTGCTCGGGTTGATCTCGCAGTGTATCGAGATCGGGATCGGGGAGGCTTCATTCCCCAACAAGTGGTATCAGAGCCACGACGATGAATTTGTGGGGGAGTACACAAGTAGGTGGTGATGTCGAGTCGACGGTGGTGATCAGAGGAGGCTTCAAGGCTAAGAAGAGGAAAAAGAAATGAATTTGATCAAGTTAGGCCAGATTGGGGTTGCCGAGAGTGATTCATTCAAGGTTTTTTGCGCTGGTGGTCGCGGTAAGGCGGCGGTAACACAGCAGGCTATGATCGGGTAGTTGCCAGAGGCTTGCGACATGCAAGCGGGTACTGGAGGCACCGTTAATGGCTGGCGGTGATGCTAGCGCAGGCTCGGGCATGTGGAGATGCGCAAGCAGCTCTCGGATGTTCGCCATGGTGTTGAGTTTAAGAGCTGCAAACGGTGGACAATGCAGTGAGGTGGCACATGGGCGGGCCGCTAAGGCAGCGAGTGGTGACCGATGGGGGACATGGCGGCTTGTGATGGAAGTGCGGAGGCGCATGGGTGGTCGCAAGTGTGGCGGCGGCAATGGCATAGCGGCGACTATGATTGAGGCACGTGCAGCGGCGGCGATGAGCTGTCGGCGCTGGTGGCCGGCGACTTGCTGGCTGCAGTGGAGCAGTGCTACAGTGAGCACGATTGACGGGTCGTAGGCCGGTGAGAGGCGAAAGTCGAGGTGATGACAGGTGATTGTCGGAGTTGAGTTGTGGGAGCTCGAGGCACTCGGAGATAAGTCAGCGTTGAAGTCCGATGAGGGGCGACGCCGAAGAGGGAGAAGATCGACGCTTGGGTTCTCGACGTTTCAACTTCTCATGTCGCAAGGAGGAAGAGTAAACATCAGTTGGAGAAAAATTAAAATTGTGGGGTCCGTACTTAATGAGATATTAAGGTATAATTAAGGGAGAAATTAGTGAATTTTGCACGTTTAAATGTGGGTGTGCGCTTTGATTCTTGACAGCTGGCAGATCAAGAAAAGAGAGGTGAATTTGTTTTTGATGAAATTTGGTGTGGGGATAAAACACCAAACATCAAAAGGAGCTCTCCTTGATTCATGTGATGGGTGATCACATGGGGTGTTGTTGGGTTTGGTGCGGACTCCAAGCACCAAACACTTAGGTGGAGCCAATGGAAGCATGATAAGCGGTAAAGTTCAGATCAATGGCTTAGATTAATCAGAAGCTGGATCAGAGGATCGGTGTCAGATTCGGGTGATTCAGGAGTAGAACCCTATGTTTTTTGAGGCTCCAGTTGCAGTGGTAGATGTAGATCAAGCTAGTTCTTCTGTTTGGAGAAGGTTTGCACAGATCAATGAGGAATCGACAGGTGATCAAGGAGATCGGGTACAGGTCAGGTTGATCGGGAGGTCATGGCGTTGCTAATTATACGGGTGAGGTGCAGTGTTGTATCTCATGATTTATTGGATGCGGGTTACTTCAAAACATGGTGTCACATGCGATTGTGCAATCAGGTTTTGTCTTGGAGGGTCATGGTGTTTTAATCGGAGCATGGTATAGTGATCACGATTGTCCGGTGTGAGACAGGTGTAGTGATCATGAGTGCTCAGCTGGAGAAGGTGATGATTGTAGATGTTCCCGAGAGGTGGAGCAGGGGCATGTGCATGTTTTGTTTGTGAAGTAGATGACGAGAACAACAGAGTTTCTCCAGGTTATGTGGCTCAACAGATTCGAGCCAAGGTGGAGATTGTTGGGGTTGTCTCCCCTATTCGGTTTATGCATCCATGTTGGCTTTGTGCCGGTTACAGTCGTGTTAAACCGTGGGAGTCAATATTGAACTTGGCTCTTCGGGCCGGATCTCTTTAGTGGAGTGGGCTACCATTAGGTGATGAATAATGTTAGGATTTGTTAGCACTATATAAGAACCTCTTGAGATGTAAGAGGTGGCTTGGCTTAGTAGTTCCTCATTGTGTGAGAATGAGAGGATGTGAGAGAGTGCTATGAGAGGGAAAGGGAAAGGTTAGAGAGAAGAGTGTTCTCTCTTGTAAACCTTGTAATATCTCTTATAGTGAATCTCTTGCATCGGTGCCCCGTGGAGCAGGCCGGTTGCGTGTTGCTTTCTTTATCTTGTGTGCTCGGGTTGATCTCGCGGTTTTTTTGAGATTGGAATCGGGAAGGCCCCATTCCCCAGAGGGTATGCATGTTCATGGGATAGGAAAGAGTATTTGCCGGGAAGGACTGAAAAATATGACCTGTCGGTTATGACTGTAGGAATGTTGGACTGAACTAATTGAGCCAGTTTCATGTTGATAAGTTTTAGCAACAAGTACAGCAGGGTAATTATCGTAAATTGTGCTTTAGGGTGACTGTGAGAAAGCTTAATCTTCCTAAATTTCCTCTTTTGTTTCATAAAATCAACTTGGGAGTGAGTTCCATCAAAAGTAGTGTTCAGGTCATCAAGCAATGACATTGCACATAATTTACAAGTAAGAAGCTGGTTGTTTTCCTGGATGTTACTGTTGCTGGTCAGTTCTGAAAGAAACCGGGTTATCTTTTTCCTAGTACTGATTCTTTTCTCTTCCTTTTTTCCTTTAGTTAGATCAACCTGATTCATTATATTGGGTAACCTACTGTTGGAAGTGGTTTGTCCTAAAGGCTGAACCATTTATTTTATGCAAATGCTAAACAAGTTATTGCTGTTATTTATTGATAATTTTGATGTAAGATGATTTCACCATGACTTGTAAAATGTTGTATCATCTCAATATGCCTGACTTTGACAAAAGTTGAAATATATCAAGTTTCCTCATGGATGTTAGGCAAATCATTTTAAGATAATTTTTTTCATCACAACATGTGGTGTCAAAAGCGATCTGACTTTGTCTTAATTGGCGTCATGAGGCTTCTATTCTATTATCACGTAGCCCTATTATCACGTAGTTCTGTTTTAAGATCTTGACCCCGAAGTCCATACCATATTCCAGGGCAGATAAAATTTGACTACCGTATGATTTTTTTGGCCCATGATGGTCATTTTTTTTTTGAGAACTTAGGATGGAGCTAATGCTCCACCCATAAACTCTCTCTCTCTCTACACACACACACAGAGAGAGAGAGAGAGGGGGGGAGAGAGAGAGAGACTTGGGTCTTTGGCAAGGGTATGAAATGAATCATTCCCATTTAAATTCAATGTTAGGCCATTCAATTGAAGATCCACTCCGTTGGAGTTGATCTACATTGTGAAGAGTGCTTAAAAAAAAAAATTAAGTGTTTGAATATTTTTTTCTTATTCATCAAGTAGGTGCAAAATGAACGACCGAAACAAGGAGCTAGTTAGTTTAATGGTGTAGAATATTTTAAACGTAACAAAAGTTTGTGCGTGAGAGTTTTTAGATGTTTTGATTATGACCAATTGGTTGGATAGAGAATTTGCATGTCTAAAGTCATAGATCTAAGTAATATGTTACTTTCAATTGTCTATTTTATGCTCACTTGATGCATAGATAAGAAAACTACAAAACACTTGATTTTTGATTTTTAGTTATTTAAATAATATAGATCAACTTCAGTGGAGTAGATCTTGTATTTGAATGTCGTAGCATTGGATTTGGGTGGGAATTCATACTCAAATCCTTCCGGAGGTAGCCAAATCTCTCTCTCTCTCTCTCTCTATATATATATATATATATATATATATATATATATATATATATAGAAAATGTATATCAGCCCGCGGGCTGAGAGTACTCTCTCAGCCTGCGGTGACGTGGCTCGATTTGTCACCTCACTGACTTGCGGCCCGCTTTTAGGGAGAAGTTAAATTACAAATACCCCTTATGATAACTTTTCCTTATTATTTATTATTATTTTTCCCCCCTTTTATTTTGCCGCTCTTTATAGGATATAAATTACTTTTCGCCCTATTTTTTACCTCCTTTTCAGCCTGCGATAAAATTTTTTTTTGAAAATATAAAATCTTTTCAGATCAATTTTTCAGCCTGCGATAAAATTCTACTTTATAGTTTAATTTTTTTGTATATAATGTAGTCAGAGTCTTTGGTCGCATTGTACATTTAAACTGCGACCTTAGTCAAGTCTTTGGTCGCAGTGTACATGGTGAAATGCGACCAAGGTCGCAGTGTTGTTATTGTTAAAGATGGCCAGCAACTGCAATCTAGGGTTGCATTACATGGACTGCGACTTTGGTCGCAGTACGTTAAGTAAGTGTTGTTTTATTAAGTGTTGTTTTTTTGGATTAAGTCATTTTTTGAATCTAAATGAAAAATGAAAAGTTGTCTGTTGTCTGATGCGACTTGGAGTCAGTCCGTGAGACGCGACCTGTCATAAAGATTTTATGAGATCTTTTAACGTCAAGTCTATGTTGACGAACCCCGCACCATTCGTTGTTTCCCGAAGCGGTTGTCTACGCGTCGGTTCTTCATTGGGTTTAGGCGTTAATGTCTTTTAATGCCAAACCGGCGCTGGCGGTTGGAGACCATTATGCCGACGATTCTGATTAATGAACCATTAATTATGGTTATTATGGGCTGCCTATAAATAGGGCTCACCCTCTCCCTTTAACAGTCCATAATTAGACTGTTTTCTTTCGAGAGCAATTGCTCTGAGAATTTCCGTCTTCTTCAGAGTCTCTAACAGGGGCCTGCCTCCATGGATGAAGATGACCCTATTGACGAACTTGATCGATGTTCGTCCACAAGGGAAGAAGTCATAGTCCTCATCGTCCACAAGGGAAGAAGTCATGGTCCTCGTCGTTCACAAGGGAAGAAGTCATGATCCCTGACGAGGACTTAATCCTCACCGATATCTGCTCTGACTTGATGCACCAGTCAAGCTTGCTGATAACGGATGGTCAGAGTGGGTATGGCGGCGGGGGATGTGGTGGATATAGTGGTGGGTAGCATACCTTGTGAGGTCTCACTCTCCCTCTCTTACCCCAGAAGTGACATCGAGGAAACTCCATGCTCACTGGATAACCTTCTGGTGAAGAGATGTTCATAAACGAAAGATCGTATCCCGGCACTTTGGAGGGTCAGTTGAATCGGAGGATTCTGCTGCCACCAGACCTCCAGGAGAAGATTGCTCTTAGTAGTCAACAAGGGCTCTTCTTGGCTCTTTTGATGTTTTGTCTTCTTGGCTACTTTGATGTTTAGTCTTCTTTGTAACACTCAATCTTATTGATTCTGCTGCCACCAGACCTCAAGAAGAAGATTGCTCTTAGTCAACAAGGGATTTTTGATGTTTAGTCTTCTGGCTACTTTGATGTTTAGTCTTCTTTGTAACACTCAATCTTATTGATTCTGCTGCCACCAGACCTCAAGAAGAAGATTGCTCTTAGTCAACAAGGATTTTTTTGATGTTTAGTCTTCTTTTGTACTGATGTATTTGTAACACTCAATCTTATTGTATAAGAGATCGTTTTGTATCATTTGCACATGCCTGGAGATAAATGCCTGGACATAAATAAAAAGCATATTTGTTTTTTAATAAACTACGAACTTTTTCGCAGTCATGCATTGCAAACAAAACAACTATGACCATAGATGACACTGCGACTAAGGTCGCATAAGATACATTGCAAACAGTAACTACTGCGACCAGGGTCGACGCTGTGACCAAAGTCTGCGACTAAGCAATGCTGCGGTGACGTGTCACCTCGTCGCAGTGTTGTTGTTGATTAAGACTAAAGACCAGCAATAGCGACCAAGATTGCAGATTATTTTTTTAAGACTGCGGCCATCAACTGCGACCAATGTCGCAGTGTTGTTGTTGATTATTATTATAAAGACCACCAACTGCGACCAAGGTGTGATGTTGTTGATTAAGAGTAAAGACCAGCAACTGCGACCAAGGTCGCTGTGTATTTTATTAAGACTAAACACCAACAACTGCGATCAAGGTCGCAGTTTATTTTATTAAGACTACGGTCGTTTATTTTATTAAGACTACGGTCAGAAACTGCGACCAAGGTAGCAGTGTTGTTGTTGATTAAGACTAAAGTCCAGCAACTGCGACCAAGGTCGCAGTGTATTTATTAAGTCTGCGTCCAGCAACTGCAACCAATGTCGCAACCTTTCATTTTAAAATTTATAAGGGTGAAGTAATATAATTATTAACTGCGACCAAGGTCGCAGTATATTCGTTTAGCGTAAAATATTTAAAATGAAGGTTTGTAACAATTGTACAGCATTTTCAACCAAGACATAGTAGTAAAAAATGTAATTCACACAATTAACTTTAGAAAACAGATTTATATATATTTAAAAAAAAATAAAATACAATTTTTTTAAACTTCTAATCCTCGTCATCACCATCGTAATGAGAAAGAAGTTTGCGACTTTGGTCGCAGTACTGAAGGAGGTCGCATTGCTATACGATAGCATGTTTCCTCCGGTATTCTTTATTCTGTATTAAGTATGCGACCATGGAATATTTTTTTACTTTTCAATGCTAGAAGTCGCTGTCGTCATATAAAGGGGTATTTTGTCAATTTGTTTCACGATTGTTTAGGCGGGGTTTTTTTGATTTTTTTGGCGCCCACACTCTGCGACCGATGTGTGGCATATATTCAGCCACGTCCCGCAGGCTGAGAAACTCTCTCAGCCCGCAGGCTGAGGTACAGTAAGCCCATATATATATATATATATATATATATATATATATATATATATATATATATATATATATATATATATATAAACACGATAGTCAAATTTTATATGCCAGGAAGTATGATATGGACTTCGAGGGTTGAGATCTTAAAGCTCAAGCATAAGCATTCTGCAACGACAATATGTTAGCTATTTGCTTTTGCATTTTGTATATCACCACACTGGCATTTGAATTTTGGCTACTTAATTATAAATTTGTTAAAATCTTTTGTTTCTTGTTGCAGTCCAAGGGTGTCATTTTGTGGGTATAGTATACCTCATCCGTCATCTAACCGGGTCAACATAAGAGTTCAAACAACAGGTACTATACATTTTGTTTCATTTTTTATTGTTTATCAAATTTGATGGATTGTCAAATTTGAGTATAACTAGGGATGAGCTGAAATTCCAACAAGAAAGCCTAATGCGTGTATCTCTTAGATATATGACCTATGGATTCATCTTGCATATAGAAGAATCTAATATGAGTTAGACACCTAATCAGGACTTGCCTATCTTCATGAGTATATATATTCAACGGTGTTACACACTTCCAAACTAAATTTTAAATCAAGGAACTACGTGTTATTACTTTTAGCATTTTGTGTTCATCATAATGTAAGCAACAATGGTGCAATAATAAGTTTACTTTTGGCTGCAGTTCACTAAAGAAAGAAATAGAGGTAATCACTATATGGTGGACTTATCTTCCTAATAAGGTTAAAACCTTGTAACTCCATAGTTTCCCTAGATTTAATAGTATGTCCTTAATATAGCATTTTTATAAAAATAATTTGTTGAACAAAAAAAAAATGTATTGATGAGAATTTTATTTAAACAAGAGTTACCTTCAGACAACTATTTCTCTATAATACTTTTTTCTGGCATTTAAATTTTGAAGTTGCTTGAAGAGCTTGCTATAATTTTAATTTGAAGTATATAAAACTGAAAATATTGCACAAGAAATGTACACAAACACACAGTCACTCAGCCAAAGCAGAAATATCCCATGTTCTTTTCCCTTTTTTTGGGATCATAAATATACACATATATCCCATTTTTTGGGACTCTGTATCCTGTGTCCATTTCCATTATTGTATCCTGCTTTCTTGTCCATCCTGGTTACATATTATACACTTCTTTTCATTCCATTAAATTCAAATTTTTAGATATTTTATGTATGCGGTGATTAAGAATATGTAATGTACCCCATGGTTATTGTTGTTGTGTGTGTCGTGTGTGTGTGTGTGTGTGTGTGTGTGTGTGTGTGTGTTGAAGTTGCAGAGTTCAATCTTAATTTAGCCAATTTTTTTCCAGACTTGGTTGCATCTTGGCTAGCATGTGAACAGAGAAAATACCAGCTTTTACTATTCTTATTTTGGAATTTCGGCCCAGAAGTAGTTATAGACAGTTGACTTTTCTCCCAAACCGAGCAAATATTAGTTTCAGATGACGTTTCCCCTCTAATATACTACATGCTCTCCTATATGATATTTCTTGCAGGTGATCCAGCTAAACATGTATTTAAGGATTCACTCCAGGATCTGGCGTTTATTTGCCAGCATGTGAGGACTACTTTTGACAAGGCCGTGGGTGATTCCAAAGTGAGCCAACCTTTGGAGAGAATGAACATCGATAAGAAGTGAAACTATCTACTTTTGACTCTTACGCTAACTGAAAGAATGAGCAGTAGCTGGCATCTTCCATACCTGATGGAGGTTTAGAGTGAGGTTCTGCTTATAGTGAGCCCTCTTCATTGTGACTGTCTATATTTTTTACTCCTCCCTTGAACTTCTTGTAATTGGCTGTATCTATAGTAAATGGTCTAGTGAGTAGACGCTGGGTATATCTGATGGGCATTCCATGCCATATGTTATTGATAACTGGAGAAAAATCTTTCTGCCAAAATTTTCTATCATATGATCACATTTCTGATTTTTTATGAAGAGCATCTTGTTGGTCCAAGGTTACAATCACCCGGTTGTTGAGTTTTGATGATTACAAAACATATATAGTTATTTGTACTAATCATATTTTAGTGTTTAAGTGTGTTTCAGGGTTTTAAGGATTCAAGATTTCTTCTTCCCTAAAGGAAGGTATTTTTACTCAAGTTGATTCATTTCGGGTTCAAAGATTCAAGCTATTCAACATCACATATGGAGAAGCCCATTTGAAGACCTTGTAGTCACCTAGAACTAGGGGTGCCACCGGATACGGATTATCCGCGGATATCCGTATCCGAATCCGCCTCCAACCCGGATACGGATATCATTTTTTCACATCCGCCAATATCCGTATCCGAAAGTTAGGTGAGGATACGGATATGGTAAAAGCAATATCCTATCCGTATCCGATCCGATATCCGAAAGTTAGGTGCTTGACAATGATATTCGTATGAAAGAGACTATTCTTCAATGGAATGAGGCAATAAATTTTGATATATTGAGTTGGTGAAAAAGTGATAGTGAAAAGTATTCGATTCTTGTAAGAGTAGCATGAGATATTTTGAATATTTCGACATCAATCATGCCATCCGAATCGATATATAGCACCGCGCTCGTGTAATATATTGCTATAGAAGTCGAATGACAATGGATACGGTGGAAGCATTGATATGTCTACAATAATATCATAATATGTATCACATTTAATATTGTTGTAAACGAGATAAAAAGTAATATAAGTATATCTATTTAGTTGTTCCTTAAGCGTATCCATTTTTATATATCCGATTAGTATCCGTATCCGATCCGCTAATATCGGATCTATATCCGATATCCGATTTTAGCGGATACGGATATCATTTTTTCACATCCGTCATATCCGTATCCGTATCCGTATCCGAAGGTTGGGTGCGGATATGAATATGGTAAAGACAATATCCGATCCGTATCCGATCCGATGGCACCCCTACCTAGAACTATTGTAAGAATTAGTTTGGTAAAGAATGAGGCTATGATAAGTTGGTTCAAGAAAACACACACACTCTTTCATTTTTCAAAATACGGTTTTTGTTTTGGTTAATTGATTTAGGTACATGTCTTGTTTGATATACATGACTCAAAATATCTTATATTTTTACATCTTATTTATATCATGTAAACCAACCCTTATAGCATGCTACTTAATCATATAGCCTTTCAAAATTATTTTAAAAATTCTTCTAAGTTCAAATTTTTTCCTATAAAAATACTGTTTTAGGCCCTACGGTCTGTTGGCCCAAGGTTACAATCACCCTTGCTTAGTGTGTTTTGATGATTACAAAACATATTAGTTATTTGTACTAATATTGTTTATTGGTTAAGTGTGTTTCTGGGATCTAACTCATCTAGAAGGTTTATTCCCTATTAGCAAATGTTTTGGACTCAAGTCAACTCAAATTGGGCTCAAGGATCAAGTGTTGAAGACCTTATGATGAAAAGCCCTCTTGAAGCACTTGTAGTACCTAGAACAAATGTAAGAATAGAATGTTAAAGTTTGAGTGTTGGATATTGGCTCTAGGATACACATACACAATTTGGTTTGTTAAAATGTGAGTCTTGTATTTAAGTTTTCATGTTTTAAATTTGGTTTCATGCCTTAGTAGATATTTACATGACCCTAAGTTTTACAAAATAAATATCATGTTTAGATCATATTTATATACTCCTACTAGCATGTTACTTAAGTTTGTTCAAACCCAAAACTATTTTACAAATTTTTTCTAAGTCAAGAAAATACTGTTTTTCCTGTTTCAGGCTGACCGGCCGACCGGCCCAGTCGACCGGCGCCAGTGCCAGGACGTGCACATTTGTGCACGTCTGTCGGTCGACCGCCCCGGTCGACCGACTGTGAGCAGTTGCTCTCGGGTTTTCTGGGTCGACCGGGCCGGTCGACCGCCAGAAGATCCGAGCCAACGGCTCTTTTGCCAGCTGAGCTGGCGGTCGACCGGCCCGGTCGACCGCCAAGCCTGCAACAGCCCAACGGCTCTTTCTTCTTTTGTGCAATTCTGAAATCTGTTTTCCAGATTGCTTTTTGGCAGACTTTTTCAGGGTTTCCAGTTCTTTTTCAGAGCAAATAAGGACTAAATAAAATGTTTTAAACCTATTTCTCTCCCTATAAATAGTGGAGAAGAGTTACTTGCAAAACACCAAGAAAAATCCCCAAGTTTTCATAGTTTTTCAAAAGAGAAGAAAAGTGTTTTAAGCCCTTCATTTCCAACTCTTTCTTGAGCTTGTTTTCAGTTGTGTTTTCCAGCAAAAATCCTCTCTACAACTGAGTTTTCTCACTACACTCCTTAGAGCCAAAATTCCCTTACTCATTCTATAAGGAAGTTGTAAAAGAGTGAGAGTTTGTAAAAGAGTTTAGTGATCTTGTTGTAATCACTCTTGTTACTCGTTCCTCTTCTTGTTCTTGTGGAGACACCTCTTCGGTAGAGGTTATTGTACTTGGTGGAGCTCGGTGCTCGGGTCTTCGGTAGACCGTTGTAATCGTCCTCGGTGGATAGTGGAAACCCTTCACGGAGGTGAAGGCGGGGAGTAGAGCGGTGGCTCGAACCTCGAAACAAATACTTGTGTTTGCGATTGCCTTTTGCTCTTGCTCTCTATTTTGCTTTTAATTAATATTGCACTCTATTGCTTTTAATTACTTGCTTGTGATCTTGTTTCTTTTCTTGTGCTATTACTTCAAGTTTGTAATACTTGTGATATCTTGTGTGCATCTCACCATTGCATATTATTCATCCTTTGTTCGATCAATTCTCATACAACAAGATTGCATTGCGCACCTCTAACCCATTCAAGGGGAATTGGGAGGAAGGAGTTCAGAACCTCTCACGGGGTATTCGGCTCTTAGTCTTGTTTTGAGAGATCGTTGCATCATTCATCCATCTTAGTTTTAAAAAGATTGTTAGATTAGCAATAACACCTATTCACCCCCCCCTCTAGGTGTTTTTCAATTGGTATCAGAGCTTGGTTACTTGGCTCTTGGCTTAACAACCCTAGAAAGATCCTAATATTGCTAATCATTTCATTCATTCTCACTTAGTAAAGATGGCCGATGGTATAAGACACCCCCTAAGTTTGATGGACTTAACTTTCCCATATGGAAGGTTAAGATGACCGTTTTCTTGCAATCTCTAGGTAGTCGAGTTGCAAAGGCCGTGACCAAACCCTTTAGTGCACCCCCCGGTGATGAATCCACTTGGTCCGAAATAGAGACTAAAGAATTTGATGCCAATGCTAGGGCTCACTATGCACTCCTTCAAGCCCTTAATGATGATGACATAGCTAGAGTAATTCATTGCAAGTCCGCATATGAAATTTGGACACATTTGCTAGTTACACATGAAGGGACCTCACAAGTGAAGAGGGCTAAGATTGACCTTCTTCGGTCCCAATATGAGAACTTTTGCATGCAAGAAAATGAAACCATAGATGATATGGTTACAAGATTTACAAAGATCACTAATGGACTTTCTTCTCTAGGTGATGCTATCGACAACGATCAAAGAGTAAGAAAGATCATCCGGGCTCTTCCTCCTTCATGGGAAGTAAAAGCAACCACCTTGAAGGAACTCAATGACAAGGAGGAGATGGAGCTAATTGGTCTCATTGGGAACCTCAAAACCCATGAGATGGAGAGAAAGGTAAGAGAAGAAATGGCTCCTTCCAAGAAGAAGACAATAGCCTTCAAAAGCCAATCCACACACTCCGACGAGGACGATGAAGAAGAAGAAGATGACGAAGAGCTCTCACTTCTTGTGAAGAACGTCCGGAGGATGTACAACAAGGCTAAATTTCAAGGAAGAAGGAGATGGCAAGGAGGTAAAGAAGAAAGAAAGATTATTTGCTTCAATTGTCAAAGGCCGGGACACATAGTGGCGGAGTGTCCGGATAAAGTAAGCCTTCCACCTCCAAGAAGCCCTACAAGAAGAAGGCAATGAAAGCTACATGGGATTCCGAGAGCGAATCCGAGGAGGAAATCGACACCGCCAACATGTGCTTCATGGCCAATGAAAGCACAAGCAAGGTAACCCCTTCCACTTCTCCTAATGATGAACTTTCCATGGATGAACTAGGAGAAGCTTTTGTAGAATTATCACATAACTATGATTTTCTTAAGAAAAAGTATTTAAAAATGAAAAAGGGAATGATTCTCTTAATCAACAAGTTTTTACTCTTACTAAAGAAAAAGATGAATTACTTTCCACTCTTGTTTCCACCCAAAAAGATTTTGACAAGTATAAGATTTCTTGTAAAGGCAAGTCCCCACAAATTGATTCTAATGAGATTACTATGCTTAAAGAAAGAATAGACTCATTGGGAATTGTTTTAAAAAATTGTGAGTTTGATAAGAAAAAGGTAGAGGCCATGTTTCCTAAGAAACAAGCCCCTAAGAAAATGTTCACCATGCTCATGTTCATACCGCACAACCTTTACATCGTGGCAAACCCCCAAAGCATGCTCACACTTCACACACACATCATGCATTCATGTATGGAAGAGTGTTCTCATGTTCACATTGTGGGCGGAAAGGGCACTTAGCCAATTTTTGCTATGATAGACTAAGTGCATCTTTTCATAATGTTTGGGTTCGAAACACTAACTTTCAAGGACCCAAGAAAATTTGGGTACCAAAGTCAACAACTTTGTTAAATGATGTAGGTACCTTCCAAGGCCCAACGACGTAGAGGATTATGGTATCTTGATAGTGGTTGCTCAAGGCACATGACTTGGGACATCAACAACTTTGCAACCCTATCAAGATATCATGAAGGTGGCACCGTCACCTTCGGAGATGATGCCAAGGGTAAAATCATCGGTATTGGTAATATAAAACTCGGCACATCCCCTTTAATTGAGAATGTTGTTTTAGTTGATGGCCTCAAGCATAACCTCTTGAGTGTTAGTCAACTTTGTGATAAAGGTTTTGATGTAGTTTTTGATAATGTAGCTTGTAAAGTAATTAATAGAATTTCTAATACTTGTGTGTTTTCCGGTTTTCGTGAAAGTAGTGTTTATATGATTGATATGTCTAATATGTCTTGTAATATTACTTGTTTAAAACCCCTCGATGATGACTCTTGGTTGTGGCATAGGAGATTAGGGCATATTTCTTTTGACCATATTTCTAAGTTAAACACAAAGGAAATGGTGAAAGGTATTCCTTGTTTGAGTTTTGAAAAGGACCGAGTTTGTGACGCATGTCAATTTGGGAAACAAACTAAGTCTTCTTTCAAGTCAATTAAGGATATCATGACATCACGTCCTTTGGAGCTAATTCATATGGATCTATTTGGCCCTACACAAACCAAAAGTCTAAGTGGGAATAGATTTGCATTTGTTTTGGTTGATGACTTTTCACGATTTACTTGGGTTTTCTTTCTTGAACACAAAAATCAAGCACTTTCATATTTCCAAACTTTTAAGAAAAGAGTTGAAAAAGAAAAAGATGTTTCAATTTTAAGAATAAGAAGTGATAGAGGAGGTGAATTTATTAACCTACCCTTTACCACTTTTTGTGAAGAACATGGAATTAAGTATGAAGTTTCTTGTCCTAGAACTCCACAACAAATGGAGTAGTTGAAAGGAAAAATCGAACTTTACAAGAGATGGCTAGGACAATGCTAAGTGAATATGGTCTACCACATTATTTGTGGGCCGAGGCCGTAAATACATCATGCTATATATCAAATCGTGTTTTCTTGTGTAAAAATACTTCAAAGACTTCTTTTGAAATGTACTTTTCTAGAAAACCAAATGTTTCATATTTCAAGGTTTTTGGATGCAAATGTTTTGTTTAAATACAAAAGATAATTTAGGAAAATTTGATGCTAAAGCTTATGAGGCAATTTTTGTGGGTTATTCTAATACTAGTAAAACTTATAGAATCTTCAATAAATCATCTTTGACTATTGAGGAATCTATACATGTTAAGTTTGAAGAATCTAACTTGTTTGTTAAGAATGTTGTAGAAATAGATGCTTTGGATGAAGGCTTGGAGAAAGTGACCTTGGAGGATACACCTACTATGGGAGACAAGCCAAAGGATGATGAAGGAAGTGAAGCTAAAGTAGAAGAGGCTCAAGGACATGAAATTCAATCAATTGAAGTGGAGCCTACTCAACAACTTCCAAAGGATTGGAGATACAATCCTCATCATCCCAAGGACCTCGTCATAGGTGAAGTATCAAAAGGGGTAACCACTCGCTCTAAACTTCATGATTTTTGTGGACATTATGCATTTATTTCTCATGTTGAACCAAGAACGTCCTCGAAGCCGAGGCCGATTCATATTGGTTGCTAGCCATGCAAGAGGAACTCAATCAATTTGAGCGCAACCAAGTTTGGCACCTTGTTCCTAGGCCCCTCGATAGACCAACAATTGGTACTAAGTGGATCTTTAAGAACAAGTTGGATGAATCGGGTAACGTTGTTAGGAATAAAGCTAGGTTAGTTGCCCAAGGTTACACTCAAATCGAAGGAATCGATTTTGAAGAAACCTTTGCACCTGTAGCACGGCTTGAAGCCATACGGATGACACTAGCATTTGCCTCATATAAAGATTTTAAATTGTTTCAAATGGATGTTAAAAGTGCTTTTCTAAATGGTTTTATTGAAGAAGAGGTGTATGTTGAACAACCCCCCTGGTTTGTTGATCCTACACATCCGGATTTTGTGTTTAAATTAGATAAAACTCTTTATGGTTTAAAACAAGCCCCTAGGGCTTGGTATGAAAGACTTTCTTCATTTTTGATTTCAAATGGTTTTAAGAAAGGTAAAATTGACACCACTTTGTTTACAAAACATGTAGAAAATGACATTCTTATTGTGCAAATATATGTAGATGATATTATTTTTGGTTCTACTAATGAATCTCTTTGTCAAGCTTTTGAATCATGCATGAAGGATGAATTTGAAATGTCTATGATGGGGAAGCTCAACTATTTCCTTGGACTCCAAATCAAGCAAAGGAAGGATGGGATCTTCATCAATCAAGCCAAGTACACAAAGGAACTCATCAAGAGATTCGACTTGAAGGCGCTAAAATGAGCAAAACTCCCATGGCAACAACTACCAAGCTTGATAAGGATGAACAAGGTAAAAGTGTAGACATTAAAGTTTATCGTAGCATGATAGGTAGTTTATTGTATTTGACGGCTAGTAGGCCGGATATCATGTTTTCCGTTTGTCTTTGTGCTCGTTTTCAATCATGTCCTAAGGAATCTCATTTAGTAGCGGTAAAACGCATTATTAATACCTTAAGGGCACTATTGAAATGGGTTTGTGGTATCCGAAAACCGGACTATTTGATATGAAGAGTTTTTCGGATGCCGACTATGCGGGGTGTAGGGTAGATAGGAAGAGCACAAGTGGAACATGTCAATTCCTAGGTAATTGTCTTGTATCTTGGTCTTCCAAAAAACAAAATTCGGTAGCCCTTTCAACCGCCGAGGCGGAGTATGTTGCGGCCGGAGCTTGTTGTGCACAAGTTCTTTGGATGAAACATACTCTCCTCGACTATGATTTACACTTTGATCATGTTAAAATATTTTGTGATAATACTAGTACAATTCACATGACAAAGAATGCAAATTAACATAGTAAAACCAAACACATTGACATTAGATATCACTTTCTTAGAGATCATTATGAGAAAGGTGATATTGATATTGATTATGTTTCTACCGATTTTCAACTTGCCGATATTTTTACTAAACCATTGGATTATGCTAGATTTTCTTTTATTTGTGGTGAGTTGAATGTTTGCATTTTGGATTCTTAAAGAAAAATTTCTTTTGTTTTGTTTGTTTAACCCTTTTTGATGTATGACAAAAAGGGGGAGAAAAAGAAAAAGAGTTTTGTGTTTATTATGTTTTGTTGTGTATTTTGAGTTTTTAACAAAACATGTGTTTTCAATTCAATGCCTTATGTATTTAGCTTTTCATAGCATTATTGATACATAGCATTATTTGAGGGGGAGCTTTCCAAGCTCTTCTTCCATTTTTGTTTAAAATAACGTATATGTTTTGTCATCATCAAAAAGGGGGAGATTGTTGGCCCAAGGTTACAATCACCCTTGTTTAGTGTGTTTTGATGATTACAAAACATATTAGTTATTTGTACTAATACTGTTTATTGGTTAAGTGTGTTTCAGGGATCTAACTCATCTAGAAGGTTTATTCCCTATTAGCAAATGTTTTGGACTCAAGTCAACTCAAATTGAGCTCAAGGATCAAGTGTTAAAGACCTTATGATGAAAAGCCCTCTTGAAGCACTTGTAGTACCTAGAACAAATGTAAGAATAGAATGTTAAAGTTTGAGTGTTGGATATTGGCTCTAGGACACACATACACAATTTGGTTTTGTTAAAATGTGAGTCTTGTATTTAAGTTTTCATGTTTTAAATTTGGTTTCATGCCTAGTAGATATTTACATGACCCTAAGTTTTACAAAATAAATATCATGTTTAGATCATATTTATATACTCCTACTAGCATGTTACTTAAGTTTGTTCAAACCCAAAACTATTTTACAAATTTTTTCTAAGTCAAGAAAATACTGTTTTTCCTGTTTCAGGCTGACCGGCCGACCGCCCGGTCGACCGGCGCCAGTGCCAGGACGTGCACATTTGTGCACGTCTGTCGGTCGACCGCCCCGGTCGACCGACTGTGAGCAGTTGCTCTCGGGTTTTCTGGGTCGACCGGGCCGGTCGACCGCCAGAAGATCTGAGCCAACGGCTCTTTTGCCAGCTGAGCTGGCGGTCGACCGGCCCGGTCGACCGCCAAGCCTGCAACAGCCCAACGGCTCTTTCCTCTTTTGTGCAATTCTGAAATCTATTTTCCAGATTGCTTTTTGGCAGACTTTTTCAGGGTTTTCCAGTTCTTTTTCAGAGCAAATAAGGACTAAATAAAATGTTTTAAACCTATTTCTCTCCCTATAAATAGTGGAGAAGAGTTACTTACAAAACACCAAGAAAAATCCTCAAGTTTTCATAGTTTTTCAAAAGAGAAGAAAAGTGTTTTAAGCGCTTCATTTCCAACTCTTTCTTGAGCTTGTTTTCAGTTGTGTTTTCCAGCAAAAATCCTCTCTACAACTGAGTTTTCTCACTACACTCCTTAGAGCCAAAATTTCCTTACTCATTCTATAAGGAAGTTGTAAAAGAGTGAGAGTTTGTAAAAGAGTTTAGTGATCTTGTTGTGATCACTCTTGTTACTCGTTCCTCTTCTTATTCTTGTGGAGACACCTCTTCGGTAGAGGTTATTGTACTTGGTGGAGCTCGGTGCTCAGATCTTTGGTAGACCGTTGTAATCATCCTCGGTGGATAGTGGAAACCCTTCACGGAGGTGAAGGCGGGGAGTAGAGCGGTGGCTCGAACCTCGAAACAAATACTTGTGTTTGTGATTGCCTTTTGCTCTTGCTCTCTATTTTACTTTTAATTTCTATTGCACTCTATTGCTTTTAATTACTTGCTTGTGATCTTGTTTCTTTCCTTGTGCTATTACTTCAAGTTTGTAATACTTGTGATATCTTGTGTGCATCTCACCATTGCATATTATTCATCCTTTGTTCGATCAATTCTCATACAATAAGGTTGCATTGCGCACCTCTAACCCATTCAAGGGGAATTGGGAGGAAGGAGTTCAGAACCTCTCACGGGGTATTCGGCTCTTAGTCTTGTTTTGAGAGATCGTTGCATCATTCATCCATCTTAGTTTTAAAAAGATTGTTAGATTAGCAATAACACCTATTCACCCCCCTCTAGGTGTTTTTCACGGTCGACCGGGCGATCGACTGTAACTATTTCATGCCTGATCGGTCGACGGGCCTTGTGTCTTTGGCGTGCACGTTTGTGCACGTCTGCCGGTCGACCGGACCGGTCGACCGACCGACTGACCCTTGCTCTCGGGTTTTGTCGGTTGACCGGGCCAGTCGACCGATAGAACAAATATCTGTTTTTGTTTAGACTCCGGTCGACTGACCGGTCGACCGTGTCCAACGGCTAGTTTGCCAGATGGACTGTCGATCGACCGGGCCGGTCGATTGACAGCCGCCAACAGCCCCAACGACTAGTTTTTGAAAACTGGTTTTCTGGATTTGATGTTGATAGATCATTCAACTATTCCTGAATTTCCTGAGGCTAATTCCTGACCTATTAACTTAGTTTAAATGATGATTTGCTCATAGCAAATCCCTATAAATAGATGGCATTGGTCCCTTGTTAAATTCAAGAAAAATTCCTATTATTTTCAAGTTTCCAAAAGAAAGAAAAGTTTTCAAAGCTCTCTCTTTCTAAGTGCATTCTTGGTTAAAGTTTTTCAGTGGTTTTTCAAGCTTTTCTTACTTCTTTACAACTGAATTTTCTCACTTCACTTCTTGAGCCAAAAATCTTTCCCATTTTATAAGGAGTTGTAAGAGAGAAGTTTGTGGTCTTTTTGATCACCTTGTTACTTATATTTTCTTTGTGTTGAGATCCCTCTTGTGTAGAGGTTGGATTGGTGGAAGTTCGGTACTCCGATCTTGTGTAGACCTCTTGTAATTCCCTTTACGGATTTAGTGAAAATCCTTCACGGTGGTGGAGGCGGGGACGTAGAGCGGTGGCTCAAACCTCGAAACAAATTACTTGTGTTTGCAATTGGTTTCCTTATTGTTTTTCATTGCTTTACATTTTTATCTTGTGATATTTTTTGCTTGCACTTCATTGCTTCCATTTCATTCACTTGCATTTTCGGTCTTTACTCATCTCAACAAGAAAGCAATTACGCGCCTCAACTCATAATCTAGAGGAATTAAAGAGGAGAAGTTCTAGAGCCCTTCACAGGGAATTCGGCTTCAATTTCTTGTTTTGAGTGACCGGTTGCATCATACATACATACTTGTTTTAAAAGGATCAATAGATTAGCATTAACACCTATTCACCCCCTCTAGGTATTTTTCAATTGGTATCAGAGCTTTGGTCTCTAGGCTCTTGGCTTAACAACCTTAGAGAGATCCTATATTGCTAATCACTATATTCATTTTTTCATCCTCATACACTTAGTAAAAATGGCTGAAGGAATTAAGACCCCACTCAAGTTTGATGGCCTTAACTTTCCCATATGGAAGGTTAAGATGACTGTGTTTTTGCAATCCTTAGAGAGCCGGGTTGCAAAGGCGGTGACCAAACCTTTTAGTGCACCCCTTGGTGATGAGGACACTTGGTCCGATATTGCCATGAAAGAGTTTGATGCTAATGCTAGGGCACACTATGCCTTACTTCAAGCCCTTAATGACGATGATATTTCTAGAGTCATTCATTGCAAATCCGCACATGAGATTTGAACTCACTTACTTGTCACTCATGAGGGAACTTCACAAGTAAAGAAGGTAAAAATCGACCTTCTTCGTTCCAATATGAAAATTTTTCTATGCAAGTGAATGAAACCATAGATGATATGGTTACTAAGTTTACAAAGATTACTAATGGAGTTTCTTCTTTAGGTGACGGTATTGACAACGACCAAAAAGTGAGGAAGATCATCCGTGCACTCCCTCCATCTTGGGAAGTCAAAGCCACAACTTTGAAGGAACTCAATGACACGGAAGAAATGGAGCTTATCGGTCTCATTGGGAATCTCAAGACCCATGAGATGAAAGGAAAGCAAGAGAAGAGATGGCTCCTCCCAAGAAGAAAGCTATTGCATTCAAGAGTTCTTCCACCTACTCCGACGAGGATGATGAAGAGAAAACGTTCGGAGAATGTACAACAAGGCAAAGTTTCAAAATAGAAGGAGATGGCAAGGTAAAGAATAAAAGAAAATCATTTGCTTCAATTACCGGAAGCCGGGTCACATTGCTGCGGAATGTCCGGAAAATAAAGGCAAACCCTCCACCTCCAAGAAGCCATACAAAAAGAAAGCTTTAAAGGCTACTTGGGATTCAGAGAGTGAATCCGATGAGGAAGTCGATACCGCCAACATGTGCTTCATGGCAAAGCACAAGCAAGGTAACTCCCGATACTTCTATTGATTGTGAACTATCTATAGTTGAACTAGGAGAAGCTTTTGAAGAACTATCTCATAACTATGATTTTCTTAAAAAGAAATACTTGAAAATGAAAAAGGAAAATGAATCACTCAATCACAAAGTTTTCATTCTAACAAAAGAAAAAGATGAATTGTTTTCAACTCTCTCTTCTACTCAAAAGGATTTTGATGACTATAAGATTTCTTACAAAGGTAAATTTTCACAAATTGATGAAAATGAGATTTCTTTGCTAAAGAAAAAATTGATTCATTAGGTGTAGTTTTGAAGAAATGTGAATTTGATAAAACTAGAGTAGAGGCTATGTTTCCTAAGGAATATGTCCCAAAGAAACATTCACATGCTATTCATGCTCATGTTCATAAATCACAACCTTTACATCATGCTAAGCACCCTAAACATGCCCACACTCCACACACTTATCATGCATTCATGTATGGTAAAGTTTATGCACGCACATATTGTGACCGTAAAGGTCATTGGTTAAATTTTGCTATGATAGGATTAATGCATCGCATAATAATGTTTGGGTTCGGATACTAACATTCAAGGACCCAAGAAAGTTTGGGTACCAAAGTCAACAAATTTGTTAAATGATGTACGTACATTCTAAAGCCCAACGACGTAAGGAGTTGTGATATCTTGATAGTGGTTGCTCAAGGCACATGACTTGGGATATCAACAACTTCGCAACCCTATCAAGATACCATGAAGGTGGTACCGTCACCTTCGGAGATGACGCCAAAGGAAAAATCATTGGTATTGGTAATGTTAAACTTGGTACATCTCCTTTAATAGAAAATGTTGTTTTGGTTGATGGCCTCAAGCATAATCTCTTGAGTGTTAGTCAACTTTGTGATAAAGATTTTAATGTTGTTTTGATAACCTATCATGTAGTGTTATTGATAGACAATCCAATGCATATATATTTTTCAGATTTCGTGAAAACAATGTATACATGATTGACATGTCTAATATGCTATGCAATGCTACTTGTTTGAAAGCCCTCGATGATGACTCTTGGTTGTAGAATAGGAGATTAGGCCACATTTCTTTTGACCATCTATTTAGATTAAACAACAAGGAAATGGTGAAAGGTATTCCTTACTTGAACTTTGAAAAGGACCGCATTTGTTTGCGATGCGTGCCAACTTAGGAAACAAACCAAGTTCTCTTTCAAGTCAATCAAGGATATCATGACATCACGACCCTTGGAGTTGATCCATATGGATTTGTTTGGTCCTACTCAAACCAAAAGTCAAAGTGAGAATCGTTTTGCATTCGTTTTAGTTGATGATTTCTCTCGTTTTACTTGGGTTTTCTTTTTTGAACACAAAAATCAAGCCTTTTCATATTTTCAAGTCTTTAAGAAAAGAGTTGAAAAGGAAAAAAGATTCTTCTATTTTAAGAATAAGAAGTGATAGAGGTGGTGAATTCAATAACGAACTTTTTACCACTTTTTGTGAAGAACATGGAATTAAGCATGAACTATCTTGTCCTAAAACTCCACAACAAAATGGAATCGTTGAGAGAAAAAATCGTACACTACAAGAGATAGGTAGGACAATGATAAATGAATACGGTCTCCCTCATTATCTATGGGCCGAGGCTGTTAACACATTTTGCTACATATCAAATAGTGTTTTCTTATGCAAAAACGCTTCTAAAACATCTTTTGAGATTTATTTTTCTAGAAAGCCAAATGTTTCATACTTTAAAGTTTTTGGTTGTAAATGTTTTGTTTTGAATACTAAAGATAATTTAGGTAAATTTGATGTAAAGTCTTATGAAGCAATTTTTGTTGGTTACTCTAACACTAGTAAAGCTTATAGAGTTTTTAATAAGTCATCCTTGACTATTGAATAATCTATACATGTAAAGTTTGAGGAATCTAATGTGTTTGTTGAGAATGTTATAGAAATAGATTCCCTAAATGAAGACATGGAAAAAATTCTTTGAAGGACTCACTTACTCTTGAAGACATGCCAAAAGGTGGTGAAGAAAATGAAGTTCAAGAAGTTGAAGTGGAGATTACTCAACCACTTCCAAAAGATTGGAGATTCAATCCACATCATCCCAATGATCTTATTATAGCTTTTGAATCATGCATGAAGGAGGAATTTGAGATGTCTATGATGGGCGAGCTTAACTACTTTCTTGGTCTCCAAATCAAGCAAAGGAAGGATGAGATTTTCATCAATCAAGCCAAGTACACGAAGGAACTTATCAAGAGATTTGGGCTTGAAGGGGCTAAGACAAGCAAAACTCACATGGCTACCACCACAAAGCTTGACAAGGATGAACAATGTACAAGTGTAGACATTAAGTTTTATCGTAGCATGATTGGTAGCTTGTTGTATTTAACGGCTAGTAGGCTGGACATTATGTTTTGTGTATGTCTTTGTGCTCGATTTCAATCGTGTCCTAAAGAGTCCCATTTGATTGCGGTAAAACGCATTATTAGATACCTTAAGGGCACAATTGAAATGGGTTTGTGGTATCTGAAGACCGGACAATTTTCCATGACGAGTTTTCGAATGCCGACTATGCGGGTTGTAGAGTGGATAGGAAGAGTACAAGTAGAACATGTCAATTTTTTGGTAATTATCTTGTTTCATGGTCTTCCAAGAAACAAAATTCGGTAGCCCTCTCAACCGACGAGGCGGAGTATGTTGCGGCCGGGGCTTGTTGTGCACAAGTCCTTTGGATAAAACATACTCTCCTTGACTATGATTTGCATTTTGACCATATTAAGATATTTTGTGATAATACTAGTACTATTCATATGACTAAAATGCAAATCAACATAGTAAGACTAAGCACATTAACATTCGGTATCACTTTCTTAGAGATCATTATGAGAAAGGTGATATTGACATTGATTATTTTTCTACCGATTTTTCAACTTGCCGATATTTTTACAAAACCACTAGACTATACTAGATTTTCTTTTATTTGTAGAGAATTGAATGTTTGTGTTATGGAATTATGAAAATTTTTTTTTTTAATAATGTTTACCCTTTTTAATGTATGACAAAAAGGGGGAGACAAAGTTAGTTTATGAGTTATGAGTTTTGAGGTATGAGTTTTTGAATTTTTTGTTTTATGTTTTGAGTTATTGTTTGTTGAAGATATATGTTTGAATTCTTATGTCTTTTTATTTATGCCAAGTTCTTGTTTTTACTATTCATTCATGTATATAGCCATTCATATATAGCATGTTTTGAGGGGAAGCTTCCTAACCCTTTCTCATTTTCCCCATTTTTTAGCCATTCATATATAGCATGTTTGAGGGGGAGCTTCCAAACTCCTTTCTCATTTTTCCCATTTTTAAAAATAACTCATATGTTTTGTCATCATCAAAAAGGGGGAGATTGTTGGCCCAAGGTTACAATCACCCGGTTGTTGAGTTTTGATGATTACAAAACAATATAGTTATTTGTACTAATCATATTTTAGTGTTTAAGTGTGTGTTTCAGGGTTCTAAGAATTCAAGATTTCTTCTTCCCTAAAGGAAGGTATTTTTGACTCAAGTTGATTCATTTCAAGTTCAAGGATTCAAGCTATTCAACATCACATATGGAGAAGCTCATTTGAAGATCTTGTAGTCACCTAGAACCATTGTAAGAATTAGTTTGTTAAAGAATGAGGTTATGATAAGTTGGCTCAAGAAAACACACACACTCTCTCATTTTTCAAAATACGGTTTTTGTTTTGGTTAATTGATTTAGGTGCATGTCTTGTTTGATATACATGACTCAAAATATTTTATATTTTTACATCTTATTTATATCATGTATACCAACCCTTATAGCATGCTACTTAATCATATAGCCTTTCAAATTATTTAAAAAAATCTTCTAAGTTCAAATTTTTTCCTATAAAAATACTGTTTCAGGCCCTACGGTCGACCGGACGGTCGACCGCAACTATTTCAGGCCTGATCGGTCGACCGCACGGTCGACCGGGCCTTGTGTCTTTGGCGTGCACGTTTGTGCACGTCTGCCGGTCAACCGGACCGGTCAACCGACTGATTGACCCTTGCTCTCGGGTTTTGTCGGTCGACCTGGCCAGTCGACCGACAAAACAAATATCTGTTTTTGTTTAGACTCCGGTCGACCGTGTCCAACGGCTAGTTTGCTAGATGGACTGCCGGTCGACCGACAGCCGCCAACAGCCTCAACGGCTAGTTTTTGAAAACTGGTTTTCTGGATTTGATGTTGATAGATCATTCAGCTATTCCTGAATTTCCTGAGGCTAATTTCTGACCTATTAACCTAGTTTAAATGATGATTTGCTCATAGCAAATCCCTATAAATAGATGGCATTGGTCCCTTGTTAAATTCAAGAAAAATTCCTATTATTTTCAAGTTTCTAAAAGAAAGAAAAGTTTTCAAAGCTCTCTCTTCTTAAGAGCATTCTTGGTTAAAGTTTTTCAGTGGTTTTTCAAGCTTTTTCTTACTTCTTTACAACTGAATTTTCTCACATCACTTCTTGAGCCAAAAATCTTTCCCATTCTATAAGGAATTGTAAGAAAGAAGTTTGTGGTCTTTTTGATCACCTTGTTACTTGTATTTTTCTTTGTGTTGAGATCCCTCTTGTGTAGAGGTTGGATTGGTGGGAGTTCGGTACTCCGGTCTTGTGTAGACCTCTTGTAATTCCCTTTGCGGATTTAGTGGAAATCCTTCACGGTGGTGGAGGCGGAGACGTAGAGCGGTGGCTCAAACCTCGAAACAAATTACTTGTGTTTGCGATTGGTTTCCTTATTATTTTTCATTGCTTTACATTTTTATCTTGTGATATCTTTTGCTTGCACTTCATTGCTTCCATTTCATTCACTTGCATTTTTCGGTCTTTACTCATCTCAACAAGAAAGCAATTACGCGCCTCAACTCATAATTTAGAGGAATCAAAGAGGAGAAGTCATAGAGCCCTTCACAGGAAATTCGGTTTCAATTTCTTATTTGAGTGACCGGTTGCATCATACATAGATACTTGTTTTAAAAGGATCATTAGATTAGCATTAACACCTATTCACCCCCTCTCTAGGTGTTTTTCACATCTAGTGTCATGCTTTCTTTTTGTTCTTTTTGTCTAACTGAGGACTTTTAAGTGGCATTTATGTTGATTGCCTTGCTAGAATGTGACTATTGTTGGAATGAATATACTTTTAGAATTATGCATCCTTGTGTTGAGTTAGAAAATTGTATGTCTGCTGTTGATGGACCTTTTCACTCGAGTTGCTTCGGTATTTATGTGACTGTTTATGTAACACCCCATCCTCAGTATACGTACACAGCTATGTGTCCTGATTTTTGGAGCGTATTTTTTTATTTTCTTTTCTGTTATTTAAATTCTTACTCATATAGCAGTACTGCATGATTTGACCTTTTTTGTATTTAGATTTGACCGATTTTAGTTTCAAATATTATTTTTATATTCTAAATTTTTCATGATTTTCTGAAATTTTTCGGAATTAAATTGTAAATCTTCAAAACCGGTGTCGACCAGTGTCACTGACCGACCTTCAGATTTTTAATTTACAAACGGAGTTGAAATTCTAGAAACAGCTTTTACATTATTTCTTAAAATCATATTTTCTATCTAAATGAATTTTTGGAGAATTTTCAGAATTTATCAAAAATCCGGCCGACCCGGTGTAGGCCAGTATCAACGGTTGACTTCAGGATTTTTATCTTGAAAATGAGATTGAATTTTTAAAAACTGATTTCACTAAAAATCTTTAAATAATATTTATTATTTTTGGGAATTTTTGGGAAACTTTTCGAGATACTTTATTTTTCGGGCTTTTCCTGAGTTCCGGTGTTTTCCCAGATACCGAAATTCTATCCGGATATTTTACTTTTTCTCTCTCCTTACCTGACGCGAGATCCACCAACTCTGGGTTCAACAATTAATGTGGAGACTCTCTCCATTCCGCATTTAATGCTTTGTTCTTCAGAGAAATCAACTCAGATCAAATCACCCATGCCTTTTTGTCTTTCCTGTAAACGCGACTTTGTATTTTCCTTTTTGGACGCAGCAACAATCTCCGCGTCCAGCTCTAATAGCCCAGATGCGGGCTTCAATTGAATGGAGACGCAAGTCTCCATTCTTGCGTTTCTTTTGATTTGAATGGAGGGCAAAATGGTAATAACAAACTTTACCTTTATATATATATGCACATGCACTCCCACCTTCTCTCTCTTTCATTATTCCCTTTCCTTCTTCATTTTCCAGCAAGCTCCAACAGCAAACGCAGCCACCCAACTCCCCTTTGGCCGGCCATCACCACCACCCACCATCTCCATTTCCTCCACCAACTTCACCACCATTCTCCCCTCCATTCCTCCTCCATTCCAACAACAACAACAATCATAATATCATCTCCATCACCATCTTCTTCCTCTTCTTTTCCACCAAACAACCCATCATCTCCACCAACTTCACCACCATTTCCACCACCACCTACACCACCTTAACCACCACCAAGCATACCATCTTCTTCTCCTCGTCATTCTCATTCCAACGAACTATAGGTTCGTCCTCCGAAACACCATTTACAAAACTTCAAAAAATCAATTTGAACTACACTTGCACCACCATCAACCCTCTCTTTTGGGGCCTTGTCCACCCAACTCAGGCCAACTCCGGCCAACTCCGGTCGCCGCCGGCGAACACGGGCCAAGTCACGGTCGGCCTACCTCCCTTCTCTTCTTTCTTTCTTTCCTTCTTTCCTTTGCATTTCTTTCTTTCCATCCTTCTTTCTTTTCCTTCCATTTTCTTTTCTTTTCTTTTCTTTTCTAAACCTGCGTCTCCCCTCTCTCTTTCCTGCGTCTCTCTCTCTGCGTCTCCCTCATTTCTCTGTCTCTCTCTTTCTCTCCTGTTTTAAACGCGGAGATCTTTAACGCAATCTACGCGTTCATGTGTTAACGCGAACGCGGAGCACGCGCTCGCGTCTACGTTCTCCTCGTGTCCTTACTGAAACGCGGGTCTCGAACAGTGCGTTTGTGACATCTACGCAACGCGACTCCCGCGTATGCGATTTTCGCGTCTTCATTCTCTCTCCTCCTCCATAAATATTTAAACGCATTGATTCCCTGGATTTCAGAGCTTAGGATTTCCCGGTATTTCTTGAAGTTTTAGGCGAGTGTTCTCGCTCTCCTTCTGATCTTTCTGCTTCGTCATGTTGACTAATATTATATTATTTTACTTGCACACTTGCATGTATCATGCTATCACTTGACGCCTGCTTGACATCACCTCTCAGGCATACATCTCATGGCACCTGTTATGCAACTACTTGATACTCGCTCCGCAATAACATATTGATACCTGACATTAGATTGTCACATTTACGGGAATCTTGTACTTGCTATCCTGTATCATATACAATGACTTGAAATGACAATACTCATGTACTCTTAAACTCCTGATCTAGTTATGCGCCTGCTTTCCCGTAAATTGATAATCACATAATAAATCATAAAAAGAAACCACTTGAATCGGGTCGGGGGAAACTTACGGCTATCAATATATGTTCGTGTTTACAGTGGCACTAGGCATGTTGTGCAACTAAAATTTCCGGTCTGACCTGTGGGCCTCCAGGCGACTGAGGGGAGTGCTGGCTCCCTCCTTCTTGGTACCATCTTGATAAGGGCATTCTATAAGACCCTCCTGTAGGCCTTGCGGCCGGTTCCATACACCAGCAATGGAACGTCCTGGACCGTGGTCCCGGGCATGTACGGGACCCACTGTAAACATTGTTCGTTGATACCCCCGTTGGTTTCCAATAACAGCCTCGATTTACTCATATGTGGATGTATGTGTACTGGGACGCTATTACACATACCTAGACATACGGTAGAACGAGTAATAAGTATAAATAATGAAAATGGCAGCAATAGATTTATTCAGGCCTTATCACTTCATTTTATACCTCATTTTCTTGCTTACTGTACATGTACTCTTGACACAGTTCTTGATACTTAATATTGTTTTGATCATATCAACACACATATACCTATCTCTACACGACACTTGGCATTCACCTGTCTATTTGTTAGGGAGTTTCTGACTCCCCTAAACTTGCATGTTCAGGTTCTGAAGCTTGGATTGAAGCAGAGCATCCACCGAAGACCAAGCTTATCTCTCGGGGCAGGCTGACTTGTCCTAGCTCCTTCTGTTCCTGAACCTTCCTGCTAGCTCGGGGATCTTCTTCTCAGCCCGTGAGCACCTTTTCCTGTACAAATTGTAAATTTCACTTTTGTACCTGGCTGTGATATAATGTACATGTACCAATATATCACGCTATGTAATAACTTTGTAATCCTTATGTTGCAATGTATATTGTCACGTGCTTCCGTACTCTGATTCTTGTTTGTACTGATGCTTAGCGTATATACGTGAGGGTATTTCTGACCTGCGTATATACGTCGCAGTAACGTCTCTGTACCCGCCGGATCGGGGCGTTACAGGTTGGTATCAGAGCCCAGGCTCTCACACCTACAGTACAACCAAATTGCAAATTGATGGGATCTTAATTTGCGGTTGGGATACATGAGCTTCGGTTATACATTCTAACTACAATGTACAAAGTTATCCATTCCTTCCTTATATTCCTTCCCCTGATTCCTAAAGTCCATCTATCTTTTGCCTTCACTCCTCTTTTCAGACACTTTTACCAACATAGATATGGATAGAAGGTCAGGACGTAACAACTCTGGGCAGCCACAGGACGGGCCCGCAGAGGGAAATGCTGATATTCTGAGAGTTATCCAAAATATGATGGAGAATCAACAAAGGCAGACTGAACTTCTTCGGCAAGGATTGATAGCAGCTCCTCAAGAACGGAGGCCAGGCAACGTGTCAGACATCAGGCGGTTGCAGCCGGCGATATTTACAGGGGGAGAAAGACCGCTAGATGCCGAGCAATGGCTATTGACACAACAGATCTCTTGAAGGCAGCAAGGGTTCCAGAGGAAGATCAGGTGGAGGTCGCCAAGATACAGCTAAAGGATGTGGCTAGAAACTGGTGGCTAGCTGAAGAAGCGAGACTGGAAAAACCCATCACTTGGGACCAGTTCTCTAAGAGCTTTTATGATAGATTCTTCCCTACTATAGCTCAGAAGGAGATGGAAGAACAATTCATCTGACTTCAATAATAGAATCGATCTGTTGATGAATATGCTGCTGAGTTCTTAAGGCTGAGCCGTTTTGCTCCATATATGATAGCCGACGAAGAGAAACGGGCAAGCAGATTTCAGCAGGGCTTACAAATGGATATTCAAGTCCTTTTGATTCCCCAACAGCTGAAAATATATTCCCAGGTCCTCACTGTAGCTTGAGAGGTGGAGCGAGGATTAGATAAAAAGAATCTTGATCAGAGGAGGAGACAGGCCATGAAGAGGCCATTTCAGCAACTGGGCAGAGGAGGTCCAGCCAGAGCTGTAAAGGCCCCAATGATTAGAAGACCATTTCGACCAGCCCCTCTTCAGATAACTCAACCACTTCCTATATGTGCTTATTGCCAGAGGACAGGCCATACTCAGCAGGAGTGTCGTAGGGCCAACGGATTATGCCTGGCATGTGGATCTGGTGATCACACAATAGAAGGCTGTCCCCATAAGAGAACTGGGATGGTGAACCGACCCCCACCGACACTTCCTGCACCTGTTGGTCAGAGGAACCCAGGGCCGATGGTCGGAAGGGCCCCTCTCCCTCCACAACAACGGGTTTTTCGCCCAGCTCTAAGGGGAGGAAGAACAACAGCAGGTCGTGGAAGAGGACGGGCTTACAACTTGACAGCAGAAGAGGCCCAAACTTCTGGAGAGGTGGTAACAGGTAAGAATATGGTCCACTCTAAACCTGTTTTAGCCCTCTTTGATTCTGGCGCTTCTCATTGTTACATATCAGATAGTTTCACTGCCTTGCACTCTGTACCTATTGAATATTTAGACCACCAGTGGGAGATTAGTACCGGTAATGGGGTAGTCATCTCCAATAGAATTTGTATAGATTGTCCGGTGGAACTGTGTAACAGGACATTAGCAGTGGATATGCTCGTGCTGGATACTAAAGGGTACGACGTAATCTTAGGCATGACTTGGCTCAGCAAATACCATGCGGTTATTGATTGTCGAAACAAGAAAGTTATTTTCAGAATACCGCTTCAGCCTGAGTTCCAATTTGAAGGAGAACATAAACCTGCCAAGGGAAAAACACAGATGACTGCTGCTGAGATCCAGAAAAAGAGAGTACCAGTTTGGAATGAGTTTTCAGAAGTATTTAAGGAGATCTCAGGACTTCCACCTGACAGAGTAATTGAGTTCTCCATTGATATCATCCCGGGCACAGTCCCAATATCTAAAGCTCCATACAGAATGGCACCCACTGAATTAGAAGTTCTAAAGAAGCAGTTATAGGAATATTCTGACAAGGGATTGATTAGATCAAGTACTTCACCATGGGGAGCTCCAGTGCTATTGGCCAACAAGAAAGATGGTGGTAAGCGGTTGTGTATAGACTACAGAGAATTAAACAAAGTTACCATCAAGAATAAGTATCCCTTACCACGAATTGATGATCTTTTTGATCAACTTCATGGGGCCCGGGTGTTTTCAAAATTAGATTTACAATCAGGTTATCACCAACTAAAAGTGAAGAAAGAAGATATTCTGAAAACAGCATTCCGAACTCGCTATGGTCATTATGAATTTCTAGTCATGCCCTTCGGAGTAACCAATGCCCCAGCTGTCTTTATAGATTTGATGAACCGAGTTTTCTCGCCATATTTGGACCTGTTTGTCGTGGTGTTCATCGACGATATTTTGATATATTCAAAAAACGACAGAGAGCATGCAGAACACTTGAGAATAGTGCTACAGACTCTCTGGCAGGAACAACTTTATGCTAAGAAAAGCAAGTGTGAGTTCTGGTTAGACCGTATAGCTTTCTTGGGTCATGTAGTTTCAGAAGAAGGAATTTCAGTCGATCCTAATAAGATCCAGGCAGTCAAAGATTGGCCAATCCCAAGGACAGTAACAAAAATTAAAAGTTTTATTGGATTAGCCGGTATTACAGGAGATTTGTCCAAGACTTTTCCAAAATCGCAGCCCCATTAACAAAGCTCACCAGAAAAGGGGAAAGGTATCAATGGTCAGAGGAATGTACTGCAGCATTTGAACAATTGAAGGAAAGACTAATTTCAGCTCCAATATTGAAGACTCCCTCGGGAATAGGAGGGATGGTTATATATAGTGATGCATCCGGAAAAGGCCTAGGATGTGTATTAATGCAGCATGGTCATGTCATAGCTTATGCATCTAGGCAATTGAAATCACATGAGAGAAATTACCCAACCCATGACTTAGAACTGGCGGCGGTAATATTTGCATTGAAGATCTGGGGACACTACCTTCTGGGGGACAAAGTATTGATCTATACTGATCATAAGAGTCTTAAGTATATCTTCACACAGAAAGAATTAAACATGAGGCAAAGGCGGTGGCTTGAATTGATGGCCGACTATGACATAGACTTACAGTACAATCCTGGTAAGGACAATACAGTCCCAGATGCATTAAGCAGAAGACCAGAGAATAAAGTATTATTACAACTTACTCAACAGAAGGAATTGCTTCGGGAAATCATAAAGTTGGACGTGATGCTAATACAAGGAGCTGATGAGTCAGGTCAACTAATGACCTTCCAGATTCAACCGACCCTGATAAGTGAAATTAAGGAAGCCCAAAAGGGAGACCCCAGACTACAGAAATTCAGGGCTCAAGTAGAAGCTGGATTAAGGACAGATATCTGTATTCATTCAGATGGCGCACTTTATTTTGGTAACAAAATCTGTGTACCACAAGGGGAAATTTGGCAAAAAGTTTTGGCAGAGGCACATAGTTCGGCTTATTCATACACCCAGGAGGAAATAAGATGTATCAAGACTTGAAGCAGAAGTTTTGGTGGAACGCCATGAAGAGAGGAGATAGCCCAGTATGTGGCAAAGTGCTTGATTTGTCAGCAAATAAAAGTAGAACATCAGAGAACAGCTGGACTTCTACAACCATTACCGATACCCGAATGGAAGTGGGAACATATCACCATGGATTTTGTTACAGCTCTACCCCGCAGTCCTAAGGGTAACAATGCAGTATGGGTAATCGTGATCGCCTCACAAAAGCAGCTCACTTTCTACCTTTCAGAGTAGGTCAATCGACAGAAGTTCTTACAGATAAATATATGAAAGAAATTGTTCGACTGCATGGAATTCCAGTTAGCATCGTGTCAGACAGAGACACGAGATTCCGATCACATTTCTGGGAAAGTCTCCAAGAAAATTTAGGAACTCGTCTGAAATTTAGTACCTCATATCATCCCCAGACAGATGGACAATCTGAACGAACTATCCAAATCCTTGAAGACATGTTACGAGCCTGCATGGTAGAATTTAAAGGGTCATGGGAAGACTATATTCATTTGGTAGAATTCTCTTATAATAACAGCTATCAGGCCAGTATCAAGATGGCTCCATTTGAAGCATTATATGGCAGAAAATGCAGGTTGCCAATATGTTGGGATGAAGTCGGCGAAAGAAGACTTATGGGACCAGATATTCTAGTTCAGACAACAGATAAAGTCAGAATTATCAGAGATCATCTCCGGGCAGCACAGAGCCGACAGAAGAGTTGGGCAGATACTAATAGAAGACCGTTGGAATTCAAAACAGGTGATCATGTATTTTTAAGGATATCACCAACCAAAGGGGTAATCCGATTCGGTACTCGCGGAAAACTTAGTCCAAGATACATCGGCCCATTTGAAATTTAGATCGTGTGGGAGATGTGGCTTACCGATTGGCATTGCCACCATCTTTAGAAGGAGTACATAATGTATTCCATATATCACAGTTGAGGAAGTATGTCAAGGATGAAAGTCACATTCTAGATCACTCAGAATTAGAACTACAACCAGATTTATCCTACAAGGAGCAGCCGATGGCTATTCTGGATAGAAGTGTCAAAATATTAAAAAATCAGGCAATACCATTGGTACTAGTTTCTTGGAATAGGCATGCCCCAGGAGAAGCTACATGGGAACGAGAGGATATTATTCGTGAACGTTACCCCCAACTCTTTCCATCTTAGTTGGTAAAATTCCTTATCCCTATTCTTTCTGCCTCAACATCCCCATTATCGAAATTTCGAGGACGAAATTTTTGATAAGGTGGATGGATTGTAACACCCCATCCTCAGTATACGTACACAGCTATGTGTCCTGATTTTTGGAGTGTATTTTTTATTTTCTTTTCTGTTATTTAAATTCTTACTCATATAGCAGTACTGCATGATTGACCTTTTTTATTTAGATTTGACCGATTTTAATTTCAAATATTATTTTTTTATATTCTAAATTTTTCATGATTTTCTGGAATTTTTCGGAATTAAATTGTAAATATTCAAACCGGTGTCGACCAGTGTCACTGACCGACCTTCGGATTTTTA
Source organism: Agave tequilana (assembly GCA_038442645.1). Classification (NCBI taxonomy): domain Eukaryota; kingdom Viridiplantae; phylum Streptophyta; class Magnoliopsida; order Asparagales; family Asparagaceae; genus Agave; species Agave tequilana. The sequence continues at coordinate 4,743 of JAVJIF010002592.1, read as the reverse complement.
ATTTACAAACGGAGTTGAAATTCTAGAAATGGCTTTTACATTATTTCTTAAAATCATATTTTCTATCTAAATGAATTTTGGAGAATTTTCAGAATTTATCAAAAATCCGGCCGACCCGGTGTAGGCCAGTATCAACGGTTGACTTCAGGATTTTTATCTTGAAAATGAGATTGAATTTTTGAAAACTGATTTCACTAAAAATCTTTAAATAATATTTATTATGTTTAGAAATTTTTGGGAAACTTTTCGAGATACTTTATTTTTCGGGCTTTTCCTGAGTTCCGGTGTTTTCCCAGATACCAGAATTCTATCCGGATATTTTACTTTTTCTCTCTCCTTACCTGACGCGAGATCCACCAACTCTGGGTTCAACAATTAATGCGGAGACTCTCTCCATTCCACATTTAATGCTTTGTTCTTCAGAGAAATCAACTCACATCAAATCACCCATGCCTTTTTGTCTTTCCTGTAAACGCGACTTTGTATTTTCCTTTTTGGACGCAGCAACAATCTCCGCGTCCAGCTCTAATAGCTCAGACGCGGGCTTCAATTGAATGGAGACGCAAGTCTCCATTCTTGCGTTTCTTTTGATTTGAATGGAGGGCAAAATGGTAATAACAAACTTTACCTTTATATATATATGCACATGCACTCCCACCTTCTCTCTCTTTCATTATTCCCTTCCCTTCTTATTTTCCAGCAAGCTCCAACAGCAAACGCAGCCACCCAACTCCCTTTGGCCGGCCATCACCACCACCCACCATCTCCATTTCCTCCACCAACTTCACCACCATTCTCCCTCCATTTCCTCCTCCATTCCAACAACAACAACAATCATAATATCATCTCCATCACCATCTTCTTCCTCTTCTTTTCACCAAACAACCCATCATCTCCACCAACTTCACCACCATTTCCACCACCACCTACACCACCTTAACCACACCAAGCATACCATCTTTTCTCCTCGTTATTCTCATTCCAACGAACTATAGGTTCGTCCTCCGAAACACCATTTACAAAACTTAAAAAAATCAATTTGAACTACACTTGCACCACCATCAACCCTCTCTTTTGGGGCCTTGTCCACCCAACTCAGGCCAACTCCGGCCAACTCCGGTCGCCGCCGGCGAATACGGGCCAAGCCACGGTCAGCCTACCTCCCTTCTCTTCTTCTTCTTTCCTTCTTTCCTTTGCATTTCTTTCTTTCCATCCTTCTTTCTTTTCCTTCCATTTTCTTTTCTTTTCTTTTCTTTTCTAAACCTGCGTCTCCCCCTCTCTTTTTCCTGCGTCTCTCTCTCTGCGTCTCCTCATTTCTCTGTCTCTCTCTTTCTCTCCTGTTTTAAACGCGGAGATCTTTAACGCAATCTACGCGTTCATGTGTTAACGCGAACGCGGAGCACGCGCTCGCGTCTACGTTCTCCTCGTGTCCTTACTGAAACGCGGGTCTCGAACCGTGCGTTTGTGACATCTACGCAACGCGACTCCTGCATATGCGATTTTCGCGTCTTCATTCTTTCTCCTCCTCCATAAATATTTAAACGCATTGATTCCCTGGATTTCAGAGCTTGGGATTTCCCGGTATTTCTTGAAGTTTTAGGCGAGTGTTCTCGCTCTCCTTCTGATCTTTCTGCTTCGTCATGTTAACTAATATTATATTATTTTACTTGCACACTTGCATGTATCATGCTATCACTTGACGCCTGCTTGACATCACCTCTCAGGCATACATCTCATGGCACCTGTTATGCAACTACTTGATACTCGCCCCGCAATAACATATTGATACCTGACATTAGATTGTCACATTTACGGGAATCTTGTACTTGCTATCCTGTATCATATACAGTGACTTGAAATGACAATACTCGTGTACTCTTGAACTCCTGATCTAGTTATGCGCCTGCTTTCCCGTAAATTGATAATCACATAATAAATCATAAAAAGAAACCACTTGAATCAGGTCGGGGGAAACTTACGGCTATCAATATATGTTCGTGTTTACAGTGGCACTAGGCATGTTGTGCAACTAAAATTTCCGGTCTGACCTGTGGGCCTCCAGGCGACTGAGGGGAGTGCTGGCTCCCTCCTTCTTGGTACCATCTTGATAAGGGCATTCTATAAGACCCTCCTGTAGGCCTTGCGGCCGGTTCCATACACCAGCAATGGAACGTCCTAGACCATGGTCCCGGGCATGTACGGGACCCACTGTAAACATTGTTCGTTGATGACCCCCATTGGTTTCCAATAACAGCCTCGATTTACTCATATGTGGATGTATGTGTACTGGGACGCTATTACACATACCTAGACATACGGGTAGAACGAGTAATAAGTATAAATAATGAAAATGGCAGCAATAGATTTATTCAGGCCTTATCACTTTCATTTTATACCTCATTTTCTTGCTTACTGTACATGTACTCTTGACACAGTTCTTGATGCTTAATATTGTTTTGATCATATCAACACACATATACCTATCTTAACACGACACTTGGCATTCACCTGTCTATTTGTTAGGGAGTTTCTGACTCCCTGAACTTGCATGTTCAGGTTCTGAAGTTTGGATTGAAGCAGAGCCATCCACCAAAGATCAAGCTTATCTCTCGGGGCAGGCTGACTTGTCCTAGCTCCTTCTGTTCCTGAACCTTCCTGCTAGCTCGGGGATCTTCTTCTCAGCCCGTGAGCACCTTTTCCTGTACAAATTGTAAATTTCACTTTTGTACCTGGCTGTAATATAATGTACATGTACCAATATATCACGCTATGTAATAACTTTGTAATCCTTATGTTGCAATGTATATTGCCACGTGCTTCCGTACTCTGATTCTTGTTTGTACTGATGCTTAGCGTATATACGTGAGGGTATTTCTGATCTGCGTATATACGTCGCAGTAACGTCTCCGTACCGCCGGATCGGGGCGTTACAGTTTACCTCTGTGAATGTGGTTAAAGATCATCCTTCTATTTTCTCCTTTTTCCTTTTCTTTTCATGAAATGAATTAAATCCACCAAGGAACCCAAAAAACCTTAATTTCTGTTATGGGTAACAAATTCTCTATGGCAGGTTCGAATCTTCGCTTACAGGCAAGAAATTTTTGAATGAAAATGCAAGGATTACTATGAGATAGACTTGTGTAGTTTCGGAAGCATTCGAGTCCGAATTTTTTCTGCTAAAATACCAACCTTCGCCATTCAAATACTAGATTCACTCTGTTGAAGTTGATTTATATTATATAAAGTAAGTAAAAAATTAAGTATTTTAAATATTTTTGTCCATCCATCAAGTGACGTAAAATGAACGGCCGAAAGTAGTGAGTTGGTTAGCTCTATGTCTTTAGATATATAAATTCTCGTTTCGGCCATTTGATCATGTCTAAACAAAAAAAATCCTATCAACTAATTTTGTTAGGTTTCAAATGTTCTATACTGTTAAACTAAACAACTTATTATTTAAGCCATCTGTTTTTCTTCTATTTGATAAGCAAAAAGTATTTAAAATACTTGATTTTTGATTTATAAATACTTAGAAAATATAAATTAATTTCAACAGAATGGATCTGGTATTCGGATGATGTGTGATTATATTTGAGCGGAAAAGATTTGGGCTTGAATCCTTCCGGAATCACACAACTCTACCCCGGATCACTATTCCAAGTTCATTAATGCTGGGGTGAAAGCAAAATAATTGAAATTTGTGTGCTTGTTGGTTTTTTCTTCTCTCTTGAGGTGTCACCCTTCTTCCATGCATCCATTCTCGTCATGACTCATGATGCGAGTCTAATGATCTTTCTCAAATAGAAAAAGCTAAAATTGAAGAGTATTGATTTCCTCGCTCATCATCCAAGTCTAATAGTCTTTCTCGAACAGAGAAGAGAGAGACAAGGGACAGAATGTATTCTTCCTCACCTCGAGGTTAGCTTTCGTGTCTTTTTCAGACAGAATAAGGAGTCTCTAACTTTGATGATTACATTTCTTTGTGACTGCGGTACGTCATTGCCCAGTTAGCACATTTTTAGCTTTTAAAAAATATAATTTATATCTCGTTCAGCTAAAAGTCGATATGTCCGAGTGGTTAAGGAGACAGACTCGAAATCTGTTGGGCTCTGCCTGCGCAGGTTCGAATCCTGCTGTCGACGGGCTTTTTTATTTTTTTTATTTTTTATTTTACAACTTTTCAAATAAAAGAGTTTCTCCATTAAAGTGATCATCATCAAATTAAGAAGGAGAGGGGAAGAGACAGACCCTAATAAAAGATTCGTCCCCCTCATTCGCCCCTCTCTCCCTCGACCCCCCAACCCCCCGTTTTGTTGTCTCTAATGGCGGAAGCTGAGGAAAGAAAGCAGCCTAAAATCCCTCCACAATACGATCTGAACGCTAAATTGGACGCCTGCCTCGACCTCACCGTTCGCAGGACCGTCTCGTCCTCTCTTGCCGCCGCCTTCACCGGCCTCCTCCTCTTCCGTAAGCTCGCGCTCCCCGAATTCTAATGTCTTCTTTTGCTTCACAATGGCACGGTCTTAATATTTCTCTGGAGTTTCCTCTCAATTTCAATGATTGTCCTTCGATTCAGCCACATTGATTAGGGTTGATCGTTCTGTTGGCCTAAATGTTTGGTTTGGTTGCATAATTTTCTGTTATTGTTTTTTGTTGCTCATGTGTGAGGCAATTGATTGGTTTGATGTGACTGAACTTATCAAAATGGTAGCAGATGATGATGCATGAAAAAAGAAAAAAAAA